>CM053276.1:53532799-53914911 GCA_028583415.1 Protea cynaroides
GTGTAGAATCCATTTTATGGCATGATGCCATGAAGGATGAAATAGAATCTATGTCAAAGAATCAAGTATGAGAACCTATAGAATTGCCTAAGTTCACCTCCATTGTGGGGTCTAAGTGGGTTTTTAAGACTAAAAGAGACCCACATGACAATATCAAAAGATATAAGGCCCGACTCATGGCAAAAGGTTATAATTAGAAGGCTAACATTAATTATAAAGAAACTTTTTTCCCGTATCTAGAAAAGATTCTTTGAGAATCATCATAGCACTGATGATTCACTATGATGTTGAGTTGTACCAGATGGATGTTAAGACGGAATTTCTAAATGGTGATTTGATTGAGGAGGTATAAATGGATCAACCTGAAAGTTTTACTTCAGATAAAGGAGATCATCTAGTTTGCAAGCTTAAGAGATCCATATATGGATTGAAACAAGCTTCCTGATAGTGGTATTTGAAATTTGATGGCACGATTGCTTCCTATGATTTTATGGAGATTTGAGCTGATTAATGAATTTACATAAAGATCAAGGAAACTAATTTCACCATACTAGTGTTATATGTGGATGACATTCTCTTAGGTAGCAATGATCTAACGATGTTTTATGAGACGAGATATTTCTTGACCCAAAACTTTGACATAAAGGATATGGGTGAAGGTTCTTATGTCTTACGCATAGAGATTCACAGGGACAAGTCCCTTAAGACCTTAAGACTGTCCCAAAAGGGTTATATTGATAAAATTTTAGAACAATTCAAGATGAAGCAATGTTCATCAAGTGTGGCACCTCTTGTTAAAGGTGACAGATTTAGTCTAGTGCAATGTTCGAAGATCAATTTGAAATAGCAGGTAATGCAGAATATCCACTATGCATTAACAGTAGGAAATTTAATGTATGCTCAGGTCTGTACTAGGCTTGATATCTCATTTTCAGTAGGAGTATTAGGTAGGTTCCAAAAGAACCTTGGTTTACCACATTGGACAACAACAAAGAAAGTACTGAGGCACCTTCAGGGCATTAAGGATCACTTGCTCACATATAGGTATGTTGATGTTCTGGAGCTAATTGATTACTCAGATTCAGATTTTGCTAAATGTGGAGATACAAAGAACTTTACTTCTGGTTTCATTTGTTAGTTGGAGGAGCAGTGTCTTGGTGCAGCGTAAAGCAACCTAAGACAACCTCTTTTATTATTGAAGTAGAAGTGGTGGAGTACTATAAAATAGTTTCTCAGACATTATAGTTGAGGCCGTTTATTACAGATTTGAAGGTCATAAATTCTATTGAAAGACCTATAAAGATCTCCTGTGATAATATTGCAGAAGTACGTTTCTCTAACAACACATGCTCAATGAGTTGTTGCCGACACTTTGAGATAAAAATATTTTGTAATTAAAGAAGACGTTTGAGATCATCATGTTTAGATAGGACATATTAGCACTGATGATATGATAGCTAATCCTTTTACCAAAGGCCTCCCGCCCAAGATGTATGTAGCTCAGGTGGATCATATGGGACTATGTAAATCATTAAATGTTTTGAATATTTTAAATATGGCATTACAATGTAAAGTTTTGACGACTCAAAATAAAATTATTTTTTTAATCATTTATTTTGTTCTATACATAAATTTTTGTAATGACAGATGCCTATAAAGTTTTCAAGACAATAAAATTGACCCTTGAATTGATTGTTGAATTGATTCTATAAAGTCGGATTGTCACAATTGAGGTTCATTTTAAAATGAACAATCCATTGTAATACATGGAAGGAAGTGTTCTTGTGTATGGACATGTACCGCCATGATTCATGGATTGAGAGTTTTATTGTGAACATAAATAACAAATCCGTAAGGAAGGATCCGGAAATTAATGTATGACCATACATCATGTTATGACTCTAAAAACGGCTTGTCAGGTGGCAATATGGGTCAAGTGGGAGAATCTGAGTGAATGACCCACATGCCACTCTGATCCATTTTTAGTATCCCTATTAGGAGAGTTATGAGCGTTAGTTCTGTGGGACATGTGACACCTAGATCACGGTCCATCCTTGATGGGAGGAGAGGGTTGATCTATAAATACTAATGGGTAGGGTCCTGTCCATACTTATGCAATTTGGGAACTTCATCACGTTCTCTATCTAGAATGAAGTGAGTGCATAGAAACCCTTTCCCCTTATTTCCTTTTGATTACAGAGACAGGTATGGAAAGCATCTTTGTACGAGGACATCTCTTGGACGGACAATGGCTGGAACAGATCCCTACATTCTGGGTATGTTGAATCTTATTCCTCATATTGACATACATATGCATGTGGGTTTTCCCACAAAACCTCCCTCAGAAAATGAAGCAGAACACTAAGTCTTGTAGGATCTGTATGAACTAAAGTTTTGAATAAAAGATTGCTTTGCTATGAGCCATCATGACCATTAAAAATGTCTCTCAAAACCTTCAAATATTTTCATTCCCTCAAGACAAATTTTAGTAGTTCCTTCTCTCTCTTTTTCTCTCTCTCTTTCTCTATATATATATATATATATGAATATATATATATATATATATATATATATATATATATATATATATATATATATATATATATATATATATATATATATATATATATATATATATATATATATAAACCTATCATCAAATTGAACTACATTAATTCTAACTTCTAATTGAGACTAAAAAGAACTTGCACAATAGGAAACCTTCAGAAGACAGAAAAAACCATGCATATACTCTCTCTCTCTTTTCTTTTTTTTAAGGGTTGGGGGGCCCAACTTCAGTCTTAAGTCAATTTATTGTATTTTTGGTTTACCCAAATGTTTGTACCACTATATCGACCAGTCCTCCTTCTCTCCTGCCTTTACAAGCTATAATTTGACACAATCCATATTAATAAATGCACAAAGAAGCAGATTAGCGTTGATGGAATTCCCAATTCTTGATCGAGAGCAAGGACCCAACATTTCTCCGATTAAATCAATGTATGGTAGAGAAAGCTCAAATAGAATAACTAAATAAATATAATGTCTATAGGGTAGTTAAAATATGGACAGATATGATTAATAGTTCAAGAAATCAATTGGCTGGTATGATTTTGGGTCATCAAAATAGCAAAGAATATTGAAGGACCCTACATTTTAGGACTAAAACTATGTGTTTGCCCCAAGGAACAAGAACCAAGGAGGAAAAAATAATGCAACTCCGCTAAATCAAGCCATTTCCAAATAAATGGATAAAGATCTGTTTCACCATTGGACTCTTCTGGATTCATGTTTGTCACCGAAAAAAGTAAGCCAATCAATCATATTAAATTTCTATCCATCTATTTAACATTGGATAGCTATTGTTAGTGGTTCAAAACTAAAAACTAATATCAATGTCAGTCCAAGTCATCACATATCAACCCCAATAAAAAATAAATTAAAAAAAATAAAACTACTAACCCATATGCCAAACTATGCCAATAACACGACCAGAAATTGTAATTCATCATTCTTCTCGCATGCCATCCACAAAGCAATGCATAGAGAGAGAGAGAGATCTTGCAAAGACTGACAGGACCCTAAACCCCACCAGATGATGCTCAACTAAAATACTATGAAATCAAAAATCAAATGAACTGGCTGGGGAGAGAGATAGAGAGCAAAAAAGTGAAAGAAATTAATCAACAATTACCTGGGATTTCTTCGGCTATTAAAACTATAGAGAAGGATCATTTCTACTTTCTTGTTCCCCTGAAAGAAAAAAGAAAAAGTTTTTTGAGAAAAAGAAAAAAAGATTGTGTGATACCGTAGTAGCAGATAGGAGATGGATTTAAGGGCAGTGATGGGTGTCTCCAAAATCGTACAAGTGAAAAACTCAAGGCATAGGAGTTGAGAGCTTCGAGGAAGTTGAATGCTTCTTTTATTGCCCCTGGAGGCCTGAACTGATTGAAATTGAAAGGACAAAAAACAAAATCAAACCAAGACGAAGTGGTGGTAGGGGCGGACGCTAAGATGGTGTTCATGGCATTGGAGGCGGAGGCGGAGGCGGAGATGGTGTTTATGGTGGTGGAGGCCTCAAGGAGATGCAAGAGATGGCGACGTGAAGGACGAAGTTCGCGGGAAGTAGGATGAAGAGGGAAAACACGGGAGTTATGGGGAAAGTTAAGGACGACTATCCCCGTTGTATTTATTATGTATATACGATGGGACCAATAATACAGTTGTATATAATGTAGTAGCATGGCTTTTATGTGATGGATATTGATACCCGTCGTAACTAATTAAGTATATATATACGACCGAAATTACAAATCGTCATTAATTAATGATGTGGGTATGTATATTCATTCCCCCGTCGTATAAGATACACTATAAACGATGGATATCAAATTCCGTCGTCATAGAGCTTGGGGGCATCGTTAATAAGTACTAATTAATATAGGACGGAACCAAAAGAATCGTCGTTAATAAAGCTCTCTTTGGTTTGTATTATATAATGTATTATATAATATATTATAAAATTTATGATTGTTTGGTATGATTTATAATGTCTATTTATAATTAAAATAAATCGATATAATTCATTATCTACAAATAGATGAGTAGCTGTTTATCATTATTAGAATAATCTATTAGGTGATTGTTTATATTTTTCATTATATAATGTATTATGTTTATTGGTACCAAACGGTCATTATTTATTACTCATAATCTATTATCATAATTGATTTGTCACAAATAACTCATAATACATTATATAATACAAACCAAAGAGAGCCTAAGTGCCTATTTACGATGATTTATTTTATCAATCGTTAATAACTGTCTATTTACGATGGTTTATTTTATCGGTTTTAAATGTTGATCACAAATAACCATTTTTTGTTGTAGTTATCCTTCGTTCATCTCAATCTTCACCTTCTCCCTCTGCAAGAAGCTCCAGCGAAGTTTAGGTAAGAATTATTTTCTCTCTATCTCTCTTTCTGATTTATTTCTTGCCATTTAGTTTGGTAAGGATTGCTGCTTTGGTTGATATCCAAGGCCGGATTTACATGTGACTTTTGAATTTTACAATGTATCTGATCCGTTGAAATGATTAAATCATCCATGTTTAATGTGCGTTAATTAGGTGTTAAAGGCCGGATTTACGTGTTACTGTTTCTTTCTTCTTGCTACTGCGATATCATTAGGCTGGGCATAAACCATTACAACTCATTTTAGGTCTATTGTTTTCGGCTGAAATTTTAATTTTGGTTTCCCTCCACATCCATGGGCGACACCATATCTAAGAGATCAAGTCCAACACTCCTTTCTATTGTAAGCTATTCACATGAAACCACAGTTGAACCCTGTTCTTCCGCCTGGGAGTATTTCAGAAATCTTCTATTGAAATATGGGCTGCTGAACTTGAATGTTGATGGGATTTCATAGTCCAGTAGGTTAGCAGTCTCCACTTCAATTTTAGGCCAATTCGAGCTCTAGTGGAGTAGATTCGATACTTCAAACCCAACTCCGCCTTCTTGCACCATCTTTTAATTGATGATTGAATGACATTGATTCTGCCACTCTAGTAAGTTAAGATGTTATGAGGAAATATAAGCGTATATGGGTTCTGCCCCAGATGCATTTTGATATTAGTCTTAACACTGTTACCATTTTGCATTGTTTAAACTCACTAGTTGATTGAAGCTTACTATAGTCAAGCCATTTCCATTTTTGCTATTTAGAGGATGATGAAGCCAATGCTGATTACCCATGTGATGGGCGAACCTCCAGCTGGTTATGTAGACCGTGCTTTTATCTGCTGTCTTGCCCATGCCTCAGTTACTGTGCGCTTTATTAAATGCCTGCTTCCCGCCCCCCCTCTCTCTCTCTCTCTCTCTCTCTCTCTCTCTCTTCCCCTTCTATGGCTGCTATTGAAAGTAATAGTTCTAGATAAGCAAACAAAAATAGAAAATATAAGAAATTCTTGCTCATTTTTCTATTTTCTCCTTGGGTTACGCATGCCATATTGTTAGGGGGCGAAACAGGAGACCCTTTTTTTTTTTGATCTTTTTGAGGTACCCACCACTGGAAAGCTCAGACCATCTAGATAAGAGAAACTGGGCAGAAAGCCCAAGCAAGTTGGTCCCATACATGTCTTGACAAAAAAGTTCCCTGAATCCAAATCATTTGATTTTCTTTGCTTGTGTAAACACCTGTGCCATATCAACATCCCATGCATATTGTGGTGGGTAGACCGATTGAGCTCAAGAGAACTACATCATGGTATGGTTATGGTCCTAAGAAACGAGTAAGTTCTGTGGTATGAATCACTGACCCAAAAAATGACTAGTTTAGGAAAAGACGTAAACCATTTTAATTTTACAGGATAGTGTGTCAAAGATTGAGTATGTGAAGCCAAAAAAAAAAAAAAAAAAAAAAGAATCTCAATAAAATGAAAGCATAGGGCAGATTAAAAAAAAAAAAAAACGTTTATCGGCTGGAAATAGAAGTTAAGGAATTATAAACCTAATTAAAAAGCTAACCTAAGAAAATTTTCTTGCGATGGGGGGCTGCAAAATTATAGACCAAACAAGCTATAACCTAACTATTGTTTCCAATTTCGGCTTAAGGGCTCATGATTGTTGATCATATACAACTGTTTGAATCTAGTATTTAAGATTCAGCAATGGTTTGTTTCTTGAAGATTGCAATATTTAAAGTTTCACTTCTATTATGAGTTTGTGGTATGTTTTAAGTTGCTTGATTTCTCTCAACCCTAAGGGCCAAATAACAATTTAAGTTGTTGTGTTATGTTTGGTAACTTGTATGGTGTTTTATTTTAGCAATTATGTGTGAAAACTATGTCTAGGAATTGGATTCGATGTTCAAGGGATCCATTATTCAAGGTTTCTTCACAGTACAAACTAGATGTCAACAGATTGATAGAATATGCTTTTTCTACTTCATCATGCAGAGGGGACGGATTCTATGCCCATGTGTAAATTGCGTAAATTACTATGGAGGACTGTAGATAAAGTGTTAGAACATTTGATATGATGGATTTCAATGGAATTACACAAAATGGAGTTTCCAAGGAGAAGGCTCATCTTCATGTACACTTCCTCATGATAACATTGTGGAGTGAAATGAAGATGAGACATATGATGTTATAGGCACCATGTTAAATGAGATGCCAGAATGTAATATAAATGAAGAAGTTTGAAGATGGTGTTATAGATGAGCATATAGAAAGGGTGAATATAGACGCAGATAAATTTGATTGACTGTTGAAAGACTCAAAGAAGGAGTAGTATTTGGAAAGCAAAAAGCTCACTAAATTGTTTTCTTTCTTCGGCTTTATTATATAAAGTTTCTCTGCAATTTGATTGATAAATCGTTCTTAATGTTGCTAGACGTGTTGTGAGAGGCCTTTCCCGAGCCGAATACGGTACCAAAAGGTTTATACTAAACAAAGAAGATTGTCAAGGACTTGGGGCTCATACAATAAGATTGATGCGTGCCCAAATGATTGTATGTTGTATTGCAAGGAAGCAAAGAAAGCAATGTCTTGTAGCAAATGTGGCAAATCTAGATATACATTAGGATATGTGAAAATCCCAGCCAAGACATTGTGTCATTTCCCTTTGATCCTAAGGTTGTAAATCTTATACATATCATTTAGAACCTCATTAAGCATGATGTGGCACCATGAGAATCGTATATAAGACCAAAGGCTACGGTAGCCAGCTAATGGACAAGCTTGGAAGGAATTCAACAAACTTCATCCTTTTTTTAGTAATGAGCCTCATAATATCAGACTTGGGTTAGCCACTGACGGATTCAACCTGTTTAAGTCGAAGAGCAGCAAGTACAATACATGGCTAGTTGTGGTAATGCTTTATAATTCGCCACCATGTACGTGCATGAAGCAGGATTTCATCGTTCTTACTTCGCTTATTCTTGGACCATGACAATCTGGGAATGATATAGATATATATTTGCAACCATTGATAAAAGAGTTGAAATGATTATGGTATATTGGCATTATGACTTATGATGGTAATAAGAAGGAAAAATTTAAGCTACATGCATGTTTATTATGGACAATTAATGATTTCCCAGCATACACAGTCCTCTCAAGGTGGAGTACTAAAGATGCTTTAGCTTTTCCATGCTACACTTAGGATACTTATTCTCGCCAACTAAAATATGGAAGGAAGTACTCTTGTTTGGGCCATCGTTGGTTCCTTCCCCAAGATCACATATTCTGATTGGATAAAAGAAATTTTGAAGGCCATGAGGAACAGAGACTCCAGCAGAAGCCACTATCGGGTTTTGACATATTGGAACAACTGCAAGGTGTTCACCCATTTAGGAAAGATAATGTTGACAATAGTGGGAATAAGAGGTCAAGGCGGTTAAAAGATCCACATCTCCCATTTAACTGGAAGAAAAAGTATATATTCCTTGATTTGCCATATTAGAGATCTAATTTAGTTTGTCACAACTTGGATGTAATGCACATTCAAAAAAACGTATGTGATAGTATCATTGGAACATTGTTGGGTATAAAAGACAAGACAAAGGATAATGTGGGCTCATGTTTAGATATGAGAGAAATGGATATTTGATTTGATCTTCAACTAAAATTCATTGAAGGGAAGAAGAAACCGTTCATACCTCCAGCATGTTACATAATGTCTAACGCTAACAAAGAATTGTTTTGCATAGTTTTACAGGGTGTGAAAGTTTTGGATGGGCTCTGCAATAATATATCAATGTTGCAACAATGAGAATATTGGGAATAAAGAGTCATGATTGCCATATTTGTTGCAACAACTTCTTCCAGTTGCAATGCTGAGTATTTTGCCCTGAAATTTTAGATTTGTGTTGACAGAATTATGTACATTTTATCAGGACTTATGTAGAAAGGTTGGTAAGAGGGAGGGGTACAAGTGGTTTGGTAAAATTGTTTCCTTGACACTTTGCAAGTTGCAAAGGCTTTCCCATCTTCATTTTTTGATGTTATGGTGCATCTGAATATTATCTAGCTCACGGAACTAGTTTGGCTGGTTCAATACAATGCCGATGCATGTATCCAATAGAAGATCAGTGTGAACATTTTGTTTTCCTTAAATAATAAAGCTATGGTATTTGTGTAGGTTTCATCATATGTTGTATGAAGATTAATCATAGAGTTGGTCCAGGTTCCTAAAGTGACTTAAGGACTACATGTAAGACCCGCACTCCACTAACTTGGTTTAACCGTGTCGTGCCAGGTCTTTCCATCATTCCTGAACCAAGTGAACCGAGCGTGTGAAGATAAATCATGAATCAGGTATAAAAATCGACTCAACACCCAAAACTGTATACATATGGTTGCATACCTGGGTAGGTACGGTCGACCATATGGAAAGAAACAATGGTCACTGATCAATGACCCTATGGTTGATGATTTCAAACCTACGATTGATGGGTTCTGTGACCGTAGCCATCGACCGTGACACCCCAGATCAGACTCTGAGTTTTGGAAACTTTCCTAAACTAAGGGATTTCTTTCCTAATTGAAAGATGACTCTATATGGAGAGTTTTCCTCTATATAAAGGATGTCCCTCAGTCCTTTTTCACTCTTTTAGAACATTAGTAAACCCTAAAGAAAGAGAAGGAAGAGAAGGAGAAGAAGAAAAAGCTAAGGAAAGGAATTTGCTGAGAAGAGATTGGCTTTCTATTACAGGCAAAGTTATGAACCCAATATCTAGAGATGTAAACTCTAAGGAATAAGACTTCTATGGAAGACAGGCAATATCAATCTATTATGATCCATGTGATTTCCTTGAGAAAATCCCAAGGAGAACCATGAGGAGTGAGTTTGATGATTAGGGTTGATAAGAAACTACTAATGATGGCCATAAGATGACCTTAGAATAAACCAATTGAAGATCAAAGGACTTGACCCAGGAAGAACTCGAATTGCATGTAGTCTGTGACCAGAAATCTCGAGGTCGTAGCTACGGTCGACCATAACATGACCAGCCTGATCAGAGGATCGACCAAAGGCATTCGAAAAAATTCAGAAATCATATGGTCACAGCTACGGTCGCACCATATGCGACTATAGGGTATCAACCGTAGGTAGTAAGGTCGATACAGTATGAGACCATAGGACCAATCAGACACCTATCAGTGCTCTGTTTTGATTTTTGACTACTGTAACATGTTACATATGAACCCTAACTTAAATTCATTTAACTTTTAGGTTGTTAAATCAATTCAAAGAGAATTTCAAGCTTGGAAGGAGATTGAGTATTGTTAATAGGTGAGGGAACAAGACCTAAATTAATTAGATAATAATAAACTATTTATTTTTATTAAGTCCAATGCCATGATTGATTCTATGCTTGTATGTTTGTAATGTGTATTTCACATGTCATCCAATATTCCTGCTATTATTGTTCATGCATATTTAATTCTATTTATTTATAACATGATGATGACGATGATGCTAGGAATAGGTATGTAAATGTATGTGTGTGGTTGGTGTGTTGGATGCGAGTGGAGCATCTGGGGGAGGACGTGGCATGGTGGTCTTTGACCTCGTCATCAGACTCTAGCTTTATCTCTACTCAAGTCTTACGTACTAACATCATCGTATCACCATTACCTTAGCAGAACTATTACGTCGTAGGACATCAAAGGAGGTGGTCTCGAATCGTGTGGTCTTTGACTTTACCGGGGGGCCTTTGCTCTATCTCTATGGACGTATTGAGGGATGCTAGGGTGAGGCCTTGGATACACTATTTGGCATTAGGATTTGTTAATTGCGAGCCCAGTTTGCAAGCCATTGCCAATAGGGGCTTACGTGTTGGTATGGGTAGGGCATTAGGGGAAGTGTTGGCGGTGTTTGATCCGAACACTTTAGCTCTGTCTCTATTCCATGGTGGGTGCATGTGGGACGACAATGGTGTTTGATCCATTGAGAGAATTCACATACTCGTGTATAGAGGTGCGGGTGCCATCAAACCTTTTTATAGCACATTGTAAACTTAAAAATCAGACCAAAGATAAGAATTGAATGCATGCATATGTTTGTTGCATTATTTTGTTTACTCACTGAGCCGTGATGTGTGCTCACCCTTTCAACGTCGAATATTTTTACATCATGCGAGTGCAACCAGTGCATATTTAATTAATTTAGCTACATTTGATTAATGGAACATGTAATGGATTATTTACTTTTATGTCTTGAGTTTTGGGGATAATCGGATTAATTATTTATTATCATTGTTAGATACTCAGTTCATTATCTGTAAGACTTTCGCTTATTTGTTTATTACTCTGATTATTAATGTGGAATGTGTGTGTCGTTTGATATGGCGAGTACGACCTATACGAGATCTTGGCTGAACTGTTGGTTTATTGGCGGTTCATCACATTATTCTGATTAGACCAGAATTGGGGTGTGACAACTTGGTATCAAAGCTCTCCCAGGTTCTATCCATTGACATAAATACTTCCACATGAGTCATGAACTTAGTTAGGATTAAAATTTAAAAGTTGTAATAAGAATACACCATAAGCACCTGTGTTGTAAGACCCGTGTCAAACTAACCCGGTCTTACCACCTTGAACCAGGTTTACCCATCATGGTCGAGTCAATGGACCAAGGGCGTAAAGGAGAGCGAGATCCCAGGTATCAAATCGACCTAAAAACACTTAAAATAGAGCAAGGGTCGCATACCCAGCTAAACAGGGTCGACCCTCTCAAATTAGAAACTCAAACCCTGAAAAATGGACAGAGGGTCGGACAGTGTCAGACCACAGGGTCGACGGGATCATCGACCCTCTAATCGACCCTTACTTACTACCGAAACTGAAATTAGGAAACTTCTTAATTTTCGATTGGGATTCTTTCCAAATCTCAATGGGACTATTATAGGACATTCCTACTCTATTTAAAGGACGTCCCTAAGCCACTTTCACTCCTTTCACAACCCTAATTGAATTGAGAGAAAGAGAGAAGAAGGAAAAGAGGAAGAAAAGAGGCAAGGAAGAAGACTTAGCAAAAAGGAGAAGAATTTCCAGAGAAAAATAATCTTCTCAGGTATGGATACTAATTCCATGAGTTTCTACAGACCTTAGGTTAGATATGGTTGAGTGTAGGATTTCGGAGAAACCCAAACCATCAATCCATGGTTAGGTTTTCATGGAAAACCCTGGGAGAATGCATGAAAGCTATTTAAGAGGATGAATCATGGTTTCAGACCATGGAATGAATGTTTAATGGAATGTGGAAGCAAGCCATGGGACCCCAAACATGAAGAATGAATTAAAAACTAGAAATTGGACCTGATTGCAAAGAGGGTCGCACACAGGGTCGATAGACCCATCGACCTTATGCACCTTGACCATCGACCCTCAGCATTCGGGAAGTTCAGACAGAGGACAGGGTCGATAGACCCATCGACCCTATGCATTCTGAGCATCGACCCTCTTATCGACCCTCAGATAACAGTATGGTTTTTAAATTGGAAATTAACTCTAATTAAATGCTATCAACTTTGTTAGGTTGCTAACATCATAATAACACTGTAGAGGTGATTCTAAAGCTTGGAAAAATATCTATTAGCAAGCTAAGGTGAGGAACCTTAACTCCAAACTAAATTGGTTAATAATAAACTGTTTTCTATTTCTTGAGTCCTATGCTATGTTTGATTCTATGCGAATATGATTGTTATGTGCATACAGCATGCCATCCAATATTTCTATTATTTGTTCATGCATATTTACTTTATTGTTTATAACATGATGATGATGATGACGATAGGAATAGGCATGTGCTTGTATGTGTGTGGTTGATGTACTTGATGCGAGCGAGTATCAGGGGAGGTGTGATGAGAACATCAATAAACGTTAACCTTTGGCGGGTCTCAACACTTTAGCTCTATCTCTAACTCAAGTCTTGTGCATTGGCATCGTCGTATCGCCATTACTTTAGCAGAACTATTATGTCGTAGAGTATCAGGGGAGGTGGTCTCGGTCCTTGAAGTCTCTGACTCTACCGGGGGCCTTAGCTCTATCTCTATGGACATTCCGAGGGGATGCTTTGGGGTGAGGCCTTGGATACACTATTTGGCATTAGGATTGGTTAGTTGCGAGCCCAGTTTGTAGCCCTTGCCAGCAGGGGCTTACGTGTTGGTATGGCACTATATAGCAATAAACGTAACCTTTGTTATATATTGTTCATGATTGGGTGCATGTGAGTTGACGATAAACGTGATCTTCGGGTAACGTCACACACTCGTGTATAGAGGCGGAGTCAATAAACGCGACCTTTGGCTACCTCAACCTTTCTATTGCATATTGTAAACTTCAAACCAGACCAAAGATATAAATTGATGTGCATGCATATGTAATGTTGCATTGTTTTGGCTACTCACTGAGCCGTGTTGTGTGCTCACCCCTCGACGTCGAATATTTTTAGTTGATGATGCAGGTTACACAGTTGAAGACTATATGAACGCGTCTGCGTACGGGAATATAGCAGCAATGGACGCTGGAGCTGAAGATGATACACACGACTCCTCTTGCGAGTGCAACTCATGTGTATTTGATTAGATATTTTTATAGGTTTCTTTTATTGAATTTAATAGAAACTTGTATTTGATATTTAAATATTTATGTCTCAGTTGAAAACAGAATAATTTGCTATTAAATTAATGATATCATCTTAGTTGCTCAGTTTATTTTATTATAGATTTTTCGCTATTGTGTATTACTCTGATTATGATTATGGATGTGTGAAAGTTTGGATAAAATAGGGATAGCCTATTCGAGATCCTGGTTGAACCATTGGTTTATTAGCGGTTCATCACACCATTCTGGTTAGACCAAAATTGGGGTGTGACAACTTGGTATCAGAGCTTCTCAGGCCTTGCCCGCTAAACTAACATACATTCGAGACAAATATGAACTGAGATAGAATAAATTAAAAGTTTTAATATAAATACACTGTAAGCACAAGTGATGATTGAGACCAAATTTAAAAGAGAATAATATATTTATTAAAAGGGAAACAAGTTACATACAATGAGAGAGAGAAATAGAATGTATATACATAATGAAAGCAGAGTACAGTCTACAACCCAGACAATTACTCTTGTGAGACCGGCTATCCTCTGATCAGTCGCATGCTGCACCTCTAGGAGCTCTCCCATCCGAGCGTTTGATGCGTGCTGAGCAGCCAACAGCTCATCCATCCTCAAATCAGATCTGCGCTGAGCATCCCTGGGCTCACACAATATCTCCATCATATCAGAAGGTGGATGCGAAGGACCAGCCTCATGGGAAGGACCGGTCTCCGGTGCAGGAGCCGCCGCAGTAGAAGTACCAACTCCATCCGCCTCTGTGGGTGATGGCGGGGGTATCGCGTTGACATCCATATACATACGATCATCATCATCAATCGGATCCCCCCGAGCCCTAGCAGCAGCCTCAGCATCAGCCACCTCAACCCGAGTGTGAGGGCGCACCATCGCGTTCCTCTCATCATCGCTAACCTGAGCGTCTCGAAGTCCCATCTTGCATATAGCCTCCCAATCTAGAGGCGACGAGAAGGTCTTCTCCTGGATCTTCTCATCTACCAGATCCACCCCCAGACGGGTCAGTAGCACTGTAATCATGTGTCCATAGGGTAGATTTCCCCTATGACCGGACAATGTAGCACAGATCATCGTCCGCATGATGATGTAAGGAAGACAGACGGGCTGATGAGTGCATATATCGTAGATCAAAAACTCGGGTCAGCCGAGACACCCTCTCATAATGCCCACTCTGCGGGATCGGGTTATCTTTGAATGATCCTACGAACACCCGTGGAGCCGGACGCAAGTAGCACGCCCTCATCCGCCGGTGATCGGGCTGTAGTAACCGACTATCAACTCTCGCCCGCAACCACGTCTCAATAAAGTCGTGCTCACCAGGTGCACAAGTACACCATAGGACCGTCATATGGAATGCCCAACAGGTCGGCCAGTGCCGATAATCAAAAGAAATCTGCATCCCCTTTGACGTAGCTAGTAATGCGTAACTCGACCAAACTCCACATCGTTGTGGTTTCCCACAATCCGAAGGTTGCAATAGAGCGGCGCACTAACTGCGGACGGGTGCACGCATCGTATGTGATGACAAGGAGCCACCCCATATCACCAAAAGCTCTCTTTACATTGAACAAGGCTAGCTCGGCCCAGGTTTACCATACGACCCCCTTCCACTTTCTTGCCTATATAGTAGGCATACTGTGCCTCGGCTTCATTGGAGCGGAAGCGAAGCGGATCACGAACTCTGGGTACTTTGGTACGAACCATAGTATCTGCAGATAAGAAAGAAAAAGGAAAACAAGGAGTTAATAGGATAAAAATTTAAAAATCGGGCATTATAACGACGTAAGTTGGTCAAAAGCCTCACTTTTCACCCATACAAGTGGGCAGGAGGACTTACGTAAGTTCCAACACATCACACAACAGTTAAACAGAAGGAAATGGTAACTGACAAGGTCCAATTTGAAGAAATTTCAAGAAATCGAAAAATTTCGACAAATTAGGGCAAAAAGAGAAAAATTTAAGTTTCTCGATAACCAACCGATGAAACTCAAAAAGTTTTGAGGGCTTTCGTTCCTCAAGACACCAACAACAAAATCCCCCAATAAAAATCGAATTTTTACGGTTGGAAAAAGTTTAATTTGAAAAATACAAGTTAAATGAGCAAAAACCTAGAAATAAAAACCTAAAAACAGGTAAAGTTGGGAAAGTAACCTGTAGAGGTGATGTGGATGTCGAAACTCGGACTAAGAATGATCCACAACAGTGAAGTAGCACTGTAGCAACTCAGAGAGAAGAGACGAGTCGAAACGGGAGGGAAATAATAGAAAATGACCAAAAATTGGACTTTAAAAATCTGATTTTTGGTCAGAGGGTCGGAAAATTCGACCAGCGCCATCGACCCTCTGATCGACCCTCTAATCGACCCTCTGCTCTCGGGAATCTGACAGAAAGTACAGGGTCGGACATTAAGGGTCTGACATACCATCGACCCTCACCATCGACCCTGTATAGAAAAGACAGTATTTTGTTTATAAAATGAGCTCGAATTAGAATTGATTATTGGTTAACGTGCCTACATGACATATACATGATTCCTCACCTATTTTGATAGTTTTCAGGCACCACCAATCATCGAAAAGAATTATGTCTGGACGTAGAGTTACCCGACAGACCCGAAACACAGTCCCACCACCACCACCAGTGGAGGAGACTAGTCAAGAAAATAACCATGCACAGGGTAATCCAGAACCTGCAAACCCTACAAATTTGCCACCTCCACCACCGGAGCTAGCAACAGTGGTGATGAATCTGGCACAACAACTACAGCAAATGCAACATGCACAAGCTCAAATGCAGGTTGCAATGGGAGTTATGTTTCAAGCCACTCAGGCTGCAACCATGCACACTGGGCAAGCTAGTGCAGCACCAGTGGATAATCACCCAGCTCAACAGACACCTCAACAACCGGCTGCACCAATTCTAGTGCAAGTCCCAGAAGAAGCCCAAGGGAACTACCAGTATCCACACTATATGTTTGGGGCAAACCCCCAAAACCAACTGGATCACTCCCGACTAGTAGAGAGATTTCTGAAGATGAAACCTAAGGAATTCAATGGTAAACCGTCTGATCCGTTGTGGCCAGCACACTGGATAGACGAGATGAAGAGAAACTTCCTTATGATGACTATTTCAGAAGAAGAGAAAGTATTATGCGCCACCTTCATGCTCAAAGGCGACGCACACCATTGGTGGAAATCCACAAAAACATACTTATTGACCAGACATGCCCTACTGACATGGGCTATATATAAAGAAGCGTTCTTCGAGAAATATTTCCCACGAAGCTTCGGAGACTCAATGGAGAAAGAGTTCCCGAGTTTGTACCAGGGGATGGATGACCGTAGACGCATATCAACAGCGCTACGAAGAACTATTTTTCTTCGCACCGGCGAGTATGCAAGAAGAAGATACAAAAACCCGTAGGTTCGTCGCGGGACTAAGAGGAAGCATAAGAGAAAATGTTCTGGGCTTAGAGAAGAAGATTTACAACGAAGCTGTCCAGATCGCTCGAGTAATTGAATCGAGCTAGAAGAAGAGCTATTTCTCCCAGAACCGAGGAATCAAGAGGCCAGCCGGAAACACCTACAACGGAGGCAATAATAGGACGTATAAACCTTTTCTTCCTCAGAATTTGGCTACTCCATCGAAGCCTACTTCAGCAGCTCAACCACAGCCAAAGTCAAATTTTGAAGTCCTGAAGTGCTTTAACTGCAACCAACCAGGGCATATGGCAAGAGAGTGCCCAAAACCCAAGAAGGAATTACATCAAGGACGGGTATATGCTGCTACATCAGAAGATGCTGCCGCATCGCCCGATGTGGTCACAGGTATGACCAAAAATTTTAAGATTTTAATTACATTGATTGAGCATGTAGACTAAGTAAAAACAAATCATAGGTATCGTACCTATCAATGGCATACCCGCCAGTACTCTTTGATTCAGGAGCTACTCATTCATTTATATCTGTGTCGTTTGGAAAGAAGACCAATTTGCCCATCAAAACATTAGACTACAAATTACTTGTACGGTCACCGATGGGATTAGAAGTGGAATTAGAGAAAGGTTATGGACCATGTCCAGTTCTCATTGGAGAGAAGACCTTGGATGCAACCTTGATACAACTTGAGATGGCAGACTTTGACGTCATCTTGGGAATGGACTGGTTAGCTCGGCATTCTGCAAATCTGTTATGCGCCGAAAAGAAGCTAACATTTAAAGATAAAGAAGGAGCAGAATTCAGTTTCTCGGGAACCAAACATCCCAGGAGACGAAAGCTCATACTCTCAGCATTTAAGGCTAAGAAGTGCCTTGAGAAAGGGGCTGCCGGATATCTAGTATCAGTGGTCGACTTAACCAAGGACGTGCCACGAATGGAAGATATTGATGTCGTGCGAGATTTTCCCGATGTATTTCCGGAGGAACTACCCGAATTACCACCTGACCGAGCCACAGAGTTTGTAATAGACCTTCTACCCGGAGCCGCACTTGTATCAAAAGCACCTTATAGGATGGCTCCTACTGAACTGAAGGAATTAAAAGTGCAATTACAAGAACTGCTGGATAAGGGTTATATTAGACCCAGTATATCTCCATTGGGAGCACCGATGTTGTTCGTAAAGAAGAAGGATGGTAGCGTTATCGAGAGTTGAATAAACTGACCATCAAGAATCGATACCCACTACCTAGGATCGATGACTTGTTCGATCAGTTACAGGGAGCAAAAGTATTTTCAAAGATCGATCTTCGATCGGGCTATCATCAGCTGAAGATTAAAGAAGTGACATTCCGAAGACAGCTTTCAGGACAAGATACGGACATTATGAATTCTTAGTAATGTCATTCGGATTAACTAAAGCACTGGCAAGATTCATGGAACTTATGAACCGAGTTTTCCACGATATGTTGGACACGTCGGTTATAGTATTTATTGATGACATATTGGTATACTCCAAGGACAAGGAAACCCATGTCAAGAACCTAAACGCAGCCCTACAACGTTTAAGGAAAGAGAAGTTATACGCCAAATTTTCAAAGTGTGAGTTTTGGCTAAGGGAAGTCGCCTTTCTAGGCCATGTATTATCCGCTGAAGGAATCAAAGTGGACCCCAGTAAGATCGAGGCTATCGTAAAGCGGGAAGCACCAAAGAGAGTTTCAAAAATTAGAAGTTTTCTGGGTCTAGCTGGTTATTATCGGAGATTCGTAGAAGACTATTCTCGGATTGCCGTACCTCTTACCAGTTTGACCAAGAAAGGAGAAAAATTTGTATGGATGGATAAGTGTGAAAAGAGTTTTCAAACACTGAAGACCAGATTGATATCCGCCCCGATTTTGACTATTCCTATTCCAGGACAGACGTTTACCTTATATACTGATGCGTCGGGATTGGGATTAGGATGTGTGCTTATGCAAGGAGAGTAAGTGATTGCCTATACCTCGAGACAATTGAAGGTACATGAGAAAAATTACCCCACTCATATGTAGACGGGTCACGACACGAAATGTAAGGTTAGACCAAGTTCGTGGCGTGCGGGTCTTACAACTCCACCACCCTTAAAAGAAATTTTGTCCTTAAAATTGAACGTACGGATCTTACAATTCCCCCCTCCTTAAAATAAATTTTATCCTCAAAATTTAAATTTAGGTGGGAATTCTATTTTCGCATTGCATCTTCTTCTTTCCATGCCATCTTCTCCACGTCTTGTCTTCGCCAGATTATCTTCATATAATAACTATCCCAGTTTTTGAGATGTTGTACCTTCCAACTAGTGAACTAGGTTGGTACCACTTTAATAGTTAAATCTTTTATCTAATCCAGTGATTCGGTAACGCTAATTGATATGCAACTTTTCTACATCTTTCCAAAGTTTATAAGATCCAACACATATATAGAATATAACTTTCCTTTCTTGTCTAATCATTTCAAACTATGCATAAGTGATATCTTCAAAAAAAAAAACACTTTGTCACTTATGACGAACTCGATGTCTTGGTGTCTCTCCTAAAAATCCTGAGCTGTCTTGGCCCCTTTTTCTTTGATCTTGTCTGCCACTCGACATTTTTCTGCAATAGACTAAGGTCTTAAAATTCTTCATTCACCGACTTTATTCCAAAATAAAGAAATTTGACATTTCTACCGTACCATGCTTCATAGGTAACATTTACATGGTAGCTTAGTATCAACTTCAATTCACGGTAACTTTTCAACTCAAGTTCCTTGAAATCAATTTTACAACTCGGAGCATATCTCTTAGGATGTGTATAGTCCGCTCCGACTGTCCGTCGGTTTGAGGTAAAATGCGGTACTAAACTTCAACTTTGTTCCCATTGTTTTTTGTAGATCCTCCCAAAACTTCGAGATAAGCATGAGCCTCCGACCGACACTAAGCTCTCATGCATACCATTCAATCTGGCGATATTATCCACATATCGATTAGTTAGCCGCTCCAAAGCATACCAAGGTCGTATAACAATGGAATGAGCTATCTTTATATGGCAATCAACAATCACCCAAACTGCGTCAACCGATTTAGGAATCAGTGGTATACCGGTGACATAGTTCATTGTAATGCAGTTCCACTTCCAGACTGGCTCCGATAGTTGTTGCTGTGAGCCATGTTGGTCTTTGTCTTTCAGCCTTTACTTGCTGATAATTTAGACACTGGAACACGCATTAACCACCTTTGTTATCATTCCTCTTTACAATCTCTTCAGGTCATGATAGATCTTGGTACTCCAGGATGTACTGTATATGGAGTACAATGGACTCGAGTCTTTATCTTCATGTATTCAGAATCTACCTCTGTATCTGAGTACCGTCTCCGCATCCAAGGTAAGTCAGGCTTAGGTTTTTCTTTCTCTAAAACTTCTTGCATTGTTCTTATATACAGATCTAACAAAATTGCTACTTTTACTTCATCCATTAATTCAGAGAAGAACTTTAATGTAATGAACGCAAGTGAACTATTGTTTCATAATTCATCCATAAGTTCTCGCTCAACTGGATCATCACTAGCTTCTATTATAGGTTACTCTTCTTCCAAATCTGAATCTGTTGTTGCGGAACATAAGGTAGCATTTATACTGGGTCCTTCCTTGGACTTCATAATTCCCTTTATGCTTAAGGCCTTAGCTACTACATTAGCCTTGCTTGGATGACATTGAATCACAGTCTTAATCCTTCAGGTATTCTCATGTTCAACTCTTTCTAATGAAGAGATAAATAAAACACTTGTAATCCGATCTAATCTAAAATTCATCTTCATTTAAATAATGTCTCCAAGTCTTGATTGCATGAATCACAATTGTTTACTCCAATCATGAGTTGGGTAACTTGTCTCATGCTCTTTCAGTTTTCTTAAAGCATATGAAATCGCTTATTTACCTTACATCAACCCGCATCCTAGATCCAATCTGAAAGCTCCGATGGATAGGGTAAAAGGTTTCCCTGATGCCGGAACGATCAAGATGAGAGCTGATATCAATCATTCTTCACACTTGTCAGTCCAATTAAACTCCTCTCCCTTCCTGGTTAGGTTGGTAATAGGTTTTGTGATCTTAGAGTGGTCCTCTACAAATCGTCTGTAATAACCAACTAAACCCAAGAAACTTCTGATCTTCATGATGTTCTTTAGGGGTTTCTCACCATATGATTACTTCTATCCTAATAGGGTCCACTTTAATCCCTTTTTATGATGGTACGTGATCTAAGAAGATCACTTTGTTTAATTGGGTCTCATATTTCTTGGACTTGGCATAAAGCTTTTCACTTCTCAACTGTTGTGAAGCGGTTCTAATCTCCGTTGTATGAGTTGCTTCATTCTTGGAATAAACCAAAATATCATCTATGAAAGCTATGACCGACGTGTCCAACATGTTATGAAACACCCAGTTCATCCGTTCCATAAAAGATGTAAGGGCATTGGTTAATCCAAACATCATAATCATAATCGAAAACTCATAATTGGCCTATCCCGATTCTAAAAACTTTCTTCGAGATATCGCTATCCAAATTCTTCAGCTGATGATATCTTGATCGAAGATCAATCTTAGAAAATACCTTCGCTCCTTGCAACTATTTAAACAAGTCATCGATCCGAGGTGGTAGTTATCGATTCTTGATCGTGAGCTTGTTTAGTTCCCGGTAGTCTATACATAATCTGACACTACCGTCCTTCTTCTTCACGAGTTGCGTTGGCACTCTCCATGATGAAATACTTAGCTGATTAGGACCTTGGTCTAATAACTCTTGCAGTTGAGTCTTAGTTCCTTCAACTCCATAGGAGCTACTCTACAGGTTCCTTTGACACAGGTATCGTCCTTGGTAACAAGTCGATGACGAACTCGGTCGCATGATCAGATGGTAACCCCAGGTAAGTCTCCTGGAAACACATCAGGGAATTCACGCATCACATCTATACCTTCCATCTGTGTTGCTTCTTTGGTAACGTATACCACAGATACCATATATCCAACTTCTTTCTCTTTAAAGCATCTCTTGGCCTTTAGCATAGTGAGGATCAGCTTTCTTTTCTTAGGCAACATACTACCAATAATACTAAATTATATGTCGTCTTTATTCTTGAATGGTAACCTCTTCTATGCACCTAACAACTTTGTAGAGTGTTGAGACAACCAGTCTATCCCCACGATAACGTTAAAGTCTGCCATCTCAAGTCTAATTAGGTTAAGTCCAAATTTCATCCATCCATTAATATGATTCAATCATTGTTCATAATACTCATATAAAACAACATTTAGTCCCAAAAGGGCTAAACTAGAGAAATCTGGTGTAAGGGTCTTAAGAGTTTGCCTAGTTTCTTCATCTCTTTATGATTTTTCAAAGACTATCATCAAGATCTCATATTGCACTCATTAGCTTGTATTTCTTTTATCCTTGTTGTTCTACCCTGATCTCTCTTTCATATACCTCGAAAAATATCTTGTGATTGATACTTCATATCCCAAGTCTATCTATAAGCATTAAGGTATATGCTTATAATTTCATTAATTCAGCCAACTCTTTTGGTCTTTTCTTAATCATATCACTCAACATTGGGCATAACTCAGTATTACTTATACTGAATACTATCAATGCTACGATTTTTAACTTTATCCTTGTATCCACTCTTAGATTTGTCTTTAAGAATCTTCTACCTTGTCAAAGTTCATACCGATATAGCCATCTTTAACTCCACTAGAGTGCTATCTATTTCTTTACTGGCCACCCTTGATAGTTCTCACTTTTGTCGCATGCACTCTTTTATAGACATGATTCATTTCCACCCGTTTAGAAATCTCAAAATAGATTCTCCATTACTTCATCGGAGGTCTCTTGGCTATAAAATCTTATCTGAATTTAATCATATTCCTTCCAAATAATTTCATTATCACTAAACATCTTATCAATGGATGTCGAGAAATGTAAGAATCAGAATGTTTATCCAAAACAATTCATTTCCTTCTTCCAATTTAGTATGATGTAGGACACTTGTCTTATCTAGTGAACTTAGGTTTAAAGAATCAGGAGTAACTCTGTGGTAATCCAACCGGCATCCAAGATCATTACGTTGCACGGTGGTCCAAATGCATAAAGGTTTTATAGTTCTTAACCTCATGGTTATAGGTTTTATCGAGTATATAATGCCATTGGTCAAGGCACTACAAGAGTAAATCTGGAGAAGCTTTCATACATCAGTAAATCAGGTATAAATCTGGAGAAATATTTCGTACATCAGTAAATCAGGTATAAATCTGAAGATGTACGCTCAACATGATTAAACATTTAACTATTCATTCAGTTCATATCTCTGTTCATGTTGTCGATCATGAGAATGGTTCAGATTGGTATAACCAGGACTAACACTAAAGAAACAATATCTATAACTCCAATTGATAGGTTAAATCAAGAAGGTATCCAGTCAAGACACGAGAATTTAAAATCTGGTATGTGCATCCTCTATAATCATAAGAGTAAATCAATAATGCACTGCATCCTATATAAACCTATCTAGATATATGGCCATAATAGATTTGATCCTTTGCTGAAAATGTTCGAGGTATCATCTTCAGAAGACATTCTTCAATCCTTGTCGGATCATTTTGTCATGATGCAACTTTCCCATACATCAATGGCTGATAAGGTTAACCACCTTGATACACTGCTTGTTCTGCACCAAACTTCTGCACTGGGGTGTGCATTACTGGGACTTGCTGTGTGGTAGGCACTGTGTTATAGCTAACAGGTGTTGGGGTATAGTGATGCTACCAATTGGTACCGTACTTGGTTTGACCCGGAGGTGTTGATGTAGCATCAGCAACTTGGGTAGTGATTTACATAGCAACTTGCATAGTCGGTCTCCTCTGTTGTTGCTCTTGTATTTTATTGGGTCAAGTTTATGACAACCATAACCAAGGTACTTAATAGTCCAGGTGGTTGGCTGGAGTGGTCTGGTTGTTCACCTCTTTTGATTCGCTCTAATCTGATTATCAACTCAGACAAGTTTTTCATTACTCGTTCTCGACCCAGATAGTGGTGGGGTCAAGTTGTATCTTCAACTTAATGCTCAGCGGGTAATGGATCAGCGTGTAGTGGATTTCACTCTGAGTCTCCATGTCACCCAAGGGTATAGCTTTATCTTCTTGTAGTTACTCTTATTCTTAATATAGGGCCGTTATTCTCTTATCTCTGTTGGATTTGGCCCGAGATCTTTCCCTTTACTTTTGCAGGGAATTAGGCATTACTAGCCATTTTGTCATACATCGAGTTTCACATCTTGTGAGTACCAACTCGGTATTCAATTTTTTGCTTTACAGAAGCTCCCTTCTTGCTACTGTACTATATCCTTGTATACTTGGATAACTACCCAACTTATAGATAATACCCTATATTATATATTTATTAGGATAATTTTTGGTCTTCTCTTTCTGTTTGAGTGTATATATATGGTTCCACCTTTTATATGTACATTATCGTCTTGTTTAATTTCTGTATCAACCAACACAGGTGCTTATGGTTTGTTTGTATTAAAGCTTTTAGTTTATCCTAACTCAGTTCATGGACTCCAGTGGAAGTATTCAGGTTTAATGGGTAAGGCCTACGAGAGCTCTGATACCAAGTTGTCACACCCCAAATTCTACTCCAACCAGAATGGTGTGATGAACCGTCAATAAACCAATGGTTCAACCAGGATCTCACAATAGGCTATCCCACATATGATAAACCAAAACACATTCCACATTAATCAGAGATAATAAAATAAATAGCGAAAGTCTTACAGATAATGAACTGAGGTTTAATCATGATAAATAATTAATATTCCATTTATTTTCAAGTAACCAAAATATAACTTAATACATATTACAATATCCAAATACAAAAACTAAACACTAAATGTATCCACCGTTGAAACGCTCGCTTAACGAACCATGTTCATTCTCCACAGCTTGCTCATTCATAGCCTCCACCCGTCCATATGTTGCCGTGTAGACAAAATCTTCAATCATAGTACCTGCAACATCAGAAACTAAAAATAATTGCACGCGCGAGGGTCATCTCTCCAACTTGAGCTCAGTGAGTAAACAAAACAATGCAACAATCATATGCATGCGATCAATCCATATCTGTGGTCTGGTTTATAGTTTGTAATGTGCTATAGAAAGGATAGGTGGCCGCCGCACCTCTATGCACGAGAGTGTGGATACGCCCGATGAACCTCTCACCGTCGCCCACAACACCCAGAATGGCACAATATACACCCCATGAAAACGGCATGGCTGTACCGGTTGATACCATACCAACAAATAAACCCCTACTGGCTAGGGTTGCAAACTGGGCTCGCAACTAACCAATCCTAATGTCAAACAGTATATCCAAGGCCTCACCCCAGCATCCCTCAATACATCCATAGAGATAGAGCTAGGGTCTGGTGACCAGGCTGAACCACAATGCCACATCCCCCTGGTGCCCTACGACATATTAGTTAAGGTAATGGCGATACGACGATGTTAGTGGACAAGACTTGAGTAGAGATAGAGCTAAAGTCTGGTGACCAGGCTGAACCACAATGCCACGTCCTCCCCCTGATGCTCCACTCGCATCAAGGACACTAACACTTGCTTAGTGGACATGACTTGAATAGACCATGGCACAATATACCCCGATGAGAACGACATCGAAGTACCGGTTGATACCATCTCTACTCGCACCATGTACACCAGCCAAACACAAACATTCACATGCCTATTCCTATCATCATCATCATCGTCATGTTATAAATAAACAGAATTAGATATGCATGAACAGTAATAGCAGGAATATTGGATGACATGTTAAATGCACATTACAAGCATACATGCATAGAATCAATCATGGTATTGGACTCAAGAAATAAAAATAGTTTATTATTAACCAATTAGTTTAGGTCTTGTTCACTCACCTTTGTTTGCTAATATTCTCTTTCAAGCTTTAAAATCACCTTAATATTGTTATTATATTGCTAGAAGACCTAACAAAGTCGATAGAATTTAATTATAATTAATTCTGAATTTAAAAAACCATGTTTTTAACTGGGGGTCGGAGGTAGGGTCGGAGTCATGATCGACCCCTGGTGCAACCCCCCTATTCTAGACTTCCCGAACACTGGGGGTCGATGCTCAGGGTCTGGTAGGGTCGATTGGCCATCGACCCCCTGTGGGTTTTGTTGATTTTTCTGCTTTCAGTCCATTCTTCATGTTTGGGGTCCTATGGCTTGCTACTACAGTCCATATTACACATGTTCTATGGCCTAGAACCATGATTTATTAAGCTAAATGGCTTTCATGACTTCCCCATGGTTTTCCATGAAAACCTAACCATGGGTTGATGGTTTGGGATTCTCCGAGATCATACTCTCTTCATTATCTAACCTAAGGTCTGTAGAAACTCCTGGAATTATTATCCATACTTGAGAAGAATACTCCTTCTCTGCAACTCTTCTCCTTTTTGCTTTCTTCTCTTCCTTGCTTCTCTTCTTCTTTTCTTCCTTCTCTTTTCTTTCTCTCAATCCAATTAGGGTTGTAAATGGAGTGAAAGAGGCTTAGGGACATCCTATTTATAGAGTAAAACCTCCCAAAATAAGTCCTATTGAGTTTAGGAAAGGTTCCAATCGAAATTAGGAAAGTTTCCTAATTTTTGGTTCGTGTTGTTTTTCCCGAATACTGGGGGTCGACGAGGGGGTCGATGAGGGGGTCGGACAATCCGAGACCCCCTGTGACCCCTGGTCACGGATCGATGGTGGGGGTCGATGAGGGGGTCGGACCTGCCTGTTTAGGCATGCGACCCTACCCTTATTTTGACTGTTTTTTAGCAAATTTTCATACTGGGTCTTGGGTTACTTCACACAATTGGTCCACTTGGCTCGACCATCATATGTAGACGGGTCACGACACGAAATGTAAGGTTAGACGAAGTTCGTGGTGTGCGGGTCTTACAGGCTGCCTAGTACAGATACAGTACAACAGGTACTGAGTTAGCTGTGAGACCATCTCGTAGTGTCTGCCCTGGGAAAAAAGATTATGTTGGATAATCTTACAATAGATCCATGGCTCTAGACGTAGGTTAACTGCTTTCATCTCCCAGCGGTCATCTCGAAGAATCTGGTTATCTATTTCTGCATGCACCTATGTAGATAGAAACTGTGGCTCCCTGGGTGCACAATAAATCAACTGACCATCATTTGAGATGCCTAGGAGATCAACCAACTCCTGACAGTTGAAAGAGATCGGAACCCCTTTTACCCAGCTAGTGATCTGAAGCTCTCTACCCCTGTTAACATCCTCTAGGTCACCCTCTACCTGTAGGTGATAGTAGAACTGCTTGACCAAGTTTGGGCGAGTGCAAGCCTTGTACTGAATCGTTGAAAGCCAGTCCATATTACCAAACACCCTTTCCACATCAAATAGGGCTAAATGGGCTAAGTTAACACATCTACCCCCTTCCACCTTATTTTGATTAAACCAAGGGTATTATGTTTCTGCTTCCATGGACTGGAAGCTACGTATGTCATGAACTCGAGGAACCTTAGTGCGAACCATGATAACTGCAAGAGAAGAAAATAAGAAAAATAAGTTAGATAAATTTGAAAATTTGACAGCATAACAACGTAGAATGGGAAAAAGCCTCAATTTTTATCCAAACATTTGGGCAGGAGGACTTACATAGGTCCCAAACCATCCTGCAAGGCATATTCAATAGGAAATTTTAACTAGGTAGGTCAAATTTAAAGAAATTTTGACAATTGAGAAAAACCCCCAAAATTTAGGTTAAAAATGGGAATTTTCATGTTTCTACTAAACTAACCGATGAAACTCGAATTTTCTTGAAGGCTTTCATCCATTGGGTAGCCAATAGCAATAACCCCCAATAAAAATCAAATTTTTACGATCAGAAAAATATTAATTTGAAGAAAATCCTATAAATGGAGCAAAACCTAGGTATTAAAGCTTAAAAAGGAGAAAGAGTAGAGAACATACCTTGAGAAATGGAATGGAGATTGTGGATCGATGAAAAATCACTAAATTAGTACGGTTGATACTGTAGCAACTCACTGGGGGCGAGCTGAGTTGAGACCGTAGGAAGAAGAAAGGGAAATGAGAAGGAAAATCTCAAAAAAACAAGTTTTAAAACTGATTTTGAATCTTACGGTCACACAATTCGACCAAAACCATCAACCGTATGATCGACCATAGGGTCTCGATAAGTTGCCAGGGATTTGATGGTCGCACCTATGGAAGCACAACTTGCGACCGTAGGCCATCGACCGTATGACTGACTGTTGTCTGCATTTTGATTATGTTCAAACTTTTGCCTATTAATCTTGTTTTTCTCTCTCCTTCCACTATGAGACTAACCTAATACCACCACTCTATTTTGTCTCACCTGTGTAGCTTTGCTAATAACATATCAACCAAGAGTTTAAATGGCTGGGCATAGAGTAAGTAGAAGGAGATAGAATGCAAACCCATCTCCACCACCTATGGAGACCAACGACAATGAAGGTCAGCAAGGGCAGGAAGGAAATATTGGAGCTTAGAATGCTGCACCTCAGAATGTTCACACCCAAGCAAACCCAACCAACTTACCTGCACCACCTACGGATTTGACTACTGTGGTGATGAATTTGGCACAACAAATGCAGCATATACAACAAATGCAAGCTAACATGCAAACTGCTATGGAAATTGCTTTCCCAGTTGCAAACATAACATCTTTACCTGTAGGACAATCTAGTACGGCACATGGTAGTAGTAACATTGTATCTCAAGAACCGCAAACACCAGTAGTACAAGGCCAAGTGCCAAGCCCTGAAGCATCGCAAGGCGGGTATAACCAAGGTAATTATCAATACCAATCACCTATGTATGAGGTATATGCACAGTATCAGCTTGATCAGTCCAGACTGATCATGCATTTCCTGAAGCTAAAGCCAAAGGAATTCATGGGCAAGCCATTAGATCCATTGTGGCCAGCTCACTAGATTGATGAGATGGAAAGAAACTTTATGATGATGACTATAAATGAAGAAGAGAAGGTATTATGTGCCACATTTATGTGGAAAGGTGACGCACACCACTGGTGAAAATCAACTAGAAGTTATCTGTTAACAAAGCACGCCCAAGTGAAATGGGTTTTCTATAAAGAAGCTTTCTTTGAAAAGTGTTTCAAAGATTAAATGGAAAAGGAGTTTCTGAGTCTATATCAGGGACAGATAACTGTAGACGTATATCAACAGCGTTATGAAGAACTATTTTTCTTTGCTCCCTCTAGCATGCAGGAGGAAAATACCAAAACCCGAAGGTTTGTTATGGGACTTAGGGGAACCATCCGTGAGCATGTATTGGGATTAGAAAAGAAAATATATAACAAAGCAGTATAGATTGCTTGAGTACTGGAATCGAGCCAGAGGGAAAGTTATTTTGCTCAGAACAGTGGTATAAAGAGGCCCAATGGAAACTCATACAACGGAGGAAACTCAAAGACATTTAAACCCTTCC
This sequence comes from Protea cynaroides, assembly GCA_028583415.1. Lineage (NCBI taxonomy): Eukaryota > Viridiplantae > Streptophyta > Magnoliopsida > Proteales > Proteaceae > Protea > Protea cynaroides. The sequence continues at coordinate 53,562,477 of CM053276.1, forward strand.
GTACTCAAGGCTTCAATGCTACAACCAATACTACTCTGACAGCCCAACCTCAACAGAAGCAAAGTAGTGATGGAGTCAAATGCTTCAATTGCGATCAAGTAGAACATTATTCAAGAGAGTGTTCTAAGCCAAGGAAGTAGCTACAGCAAAGGAAAATTTATGCATGTTACTTCTGAGGATGCTGTCGCATCGCCTCATGTGGTCACAAGTATGACTTGAACCTTTTGTTTTGTACTACCTTGTATGAGCATATAGATTAATATAAGAAGAAAATCACAAGTAGTGTACCTATTAATGGCATACCCGCCAGAGTACTCTTTGACTCTGGAGCTACTCATTCTTTTATATCTGTATCATTTGGAAAGCAGTTAAATCTACCCTTCAGACCTTTAGACTACAAATTACTTGTACGATTAGCTATGGGATTAGAAGTGGAACTAGACAAAGGTTATGGACCATGTCTAGTTCTTATCGATGAGAAGATTTTGGGGGCAACCTTAATCTAACTTGAGATGGCAGACTCTGACGTTATCTTAGGAATGGATTGGTTAGCTCAGCACTCCACAAACCTATTATGTGCGGAAAAAAAACTAACATTTAAAGACAAAGAAGGAGAAAAGTTTAGTCTTTCGGGAACCAAACTTTTTCATAAACAATAACTTATTTTCTCTGCATTAAAGGCTAGAAAATGCCTCGAAAAAGGAGGAATTGGGTATCTATTATCCATGGTCGACCTCACCAAGGAAGCACTACGAATAGAGGATATTGAAGTTGTGCGTAAATTTCTAGATGTATTTCCGAAGGAACTACCAGGACTACCACCTGACCGAGCGACAGAGTTCGTTGTAGATCTTATACCTAGAGCCGTACCAGTATCGAAAGCACCCTATCAAATGGCTCCTACTGAACTGAAGGTACAGTTACAGGAATTACTGGACAAGGGTTATTTTAGACCCAGCATGTAAGACCCGCACTCCACTAACTTGGTCTAACCATGTCGTGCTAGGTCTTCACATTATTTTTGGACCAACTGGACCGAGCGTGTAAAGATGGATCACAAACCAGGTATGAGAATCGAGTTAAAAACACTAAAAACATACCAAAGGTCGCATGCTTGGGTAGGTATGTTCGACCATAAGGAAGGAAACCAAAATGCTCAGATCCAGAATCCCATAGTCGATGATTTCAACCTTACGGTCGACGGTTTATGTGATCGTATGATCGACCGTGAGAACCTAGATCAGATTTTTAGTTTTGAAAACTTTTCTAAAAACTAAGGGATTGCTTTTCTAATTGAAAGAGGACTCTCTATGGAGAGTTTTCATCTATATAAAGGATGTCCCTCAGCCTTTTTTCACTCCTTTAGAACATTAGTAAACCCTAGAAGAAGAGAAGGAAGAGAAGAAAAAGCTAAGGAAAAAAATTTGTTGAGAAGAGATTGACTCTTTATCATAAGCAAAGGTATGAAACGAATCTCTGGAGATGTAAACTCTAAGGAATAAAACTTCCATAGAGGATAGGCAATATCAACCTATTATGATCTTTGTGATTTCCTTGAGAAAATCCCAAGGAGAACCATGAGGAGTGAATTTGATGATTAGGGTTGATAAGAAATTACTAATAATGGCCATAGGATGACCTTAGAATAAACCCCATCGATGAACAGAAGAATTGACCCAGGAAGAACTCAAATTTCATGTAGACTGTGACAAAAAATCTCAAGGTCACAGCTACGGTCGACCATTGCATGACCAGTATGACCAGAGGATCGACCATAGGCATTCGGGAAGATTTCAGAAATCATATGGTCGCAGCTACGGTCGCACCATGTGCAATTGTAAGGTATCGATCGTAGACAGTAAGGTCGATACAGCATGAGACCATAGGACCAATCAGGCACCTATCAGTGCTTTGTTTTGATTTTTGATTACTGTAACATGTCACATATGAACCCTAACTTAAATTCATATAACTCTTAGGTTGTTAAATCAATTCAAAGATAATTTCAAGGCTTGGAAGGACATCGAGTATTGCTAATAGGTGAGGGAACAAAACCTAAACTAATTAGTTAATAACAAACTGTTATTTTTATTGAGTCCAATGCCATGATTGGTTCTATGCTTGTATGCTTGTAATGTGCATCTCACATGTCATCTAATATTCCTTCTATTACTGTTCATGCATATTTAATTCTGTTTATTTATAACATGATGATGATAATGATGCTAGGAATAGGCATGTGAATGTATGTGTGTGGTTGGTGTGTTGGATGCGAGTCGAGCATCAGGGGGAAGATGTGGTATAGTGGTCTTCGACCTCGTCACCAGACTCTAGCACTATCTCTACTCAAGTCTTGCCCACTAACATCGTCGTATCACCTTTACCTTAGCAGAACTATTACGTTGTAGGACATCAGGGGAGGTGGTCTCGGATTGTGTGGTCGCTGACTCTGCCGGGGGACCTTAGCTCTATCTCTGTGAACATATTAAGGGATGCTGGGGTGAGGCCTTGGATACACTATTTGGCATTAGGAATGGTTAGTTGCGAGCCCAGTTTGCAAGCCCTCGCCAATAGGGGCTTATGTATTAGAATGGGTAGGGCATCAGGGGAAGTGTTGATGGTGGTTGATCCAGACACTTTAGCTCTATCTCTATTCCATGGTGGGTGCATTTGGGATGGCAATGGTGTTTGATCCATTGGACGGATTCACACACTCGTGTATAGAGGTGCGGCAGCCACCAAACCTTTCTATAGCATATTGCAAACTTATAAAATAGACCAAAGATATGAATTGAATGCACGCATATGTTTGTTGCATTATTTTGTTTGCTCACTGAGCAATGATGTGTGCTCACCCTTTCGACGTCGAATATTTTTAGTTAATGATGCAGGTCATACTGTTGAAGATTATATGAACGCGCCGGCGTATGAACACGTTACTACGATGGACGTAGAAGCTGAAGAAGATGTGTATGATTCATCATGCGAGTGCAACCAATGTGTTTTTGCTTAAGTTTAGTTATAATTTGAACATCAAATATGTAAATGATTATTTATTTTTATGTCTTGTAATTTAGAGATAATTGGATTAAATACTTATTTATCACTGTTAAACTCTCTGTTCATTATCTGTAAGACTTTCACTTATTTGTTTGTTACCTATGATTATTAATGTGGAATGTGTATGTGGTTTAATATGGTGGGTACGACCTATGCGAGATCCTAGGTAAACCATTGGTTTATTGGCAGTTCATCACACCATTTTGGTTAGACCAGAATTGGGGTGTGACAACTTGGTATCAGAGCACTCAGGTTCTACCCATTGACCTAACTACTTCCACATGAGTCATGAACTGAGTTAGGATAAAATTTAAAAGTTGTAATAAGAACACACCATAAGCACCTGTGTTGCATGAGTCATAAATTAAGAAAAAAAGAATAATACATATATGTAAATGAAAAACCAATTTTATATATATATGGAAACAAGACAAATGTACATCAAATTAGAGTACAGTCAGTAATTCGGATAGTTACTCCGAAGTATAAAAAGGAAAAAGATATAAAGGGCAATCATGGAGCTGGAGGTGCTGGAGGAGGAGGTGCCTCATGATCTCTATCGTAGTCCTCAGCATATACTCTCGTGAGCCAGGCTACCTGAGTCTGAGTCGCTCAGAGGCTAGCTGCCAGATCCGCTATCCGTTGGTCTGTACAGCACTAGGCATTTAGAAGCTCTCCTACTCTTCAATCAGTCACGCACTGAGCCTCTCTAATCTCACGTAATAGCCCCATTATGTCATCTGGTGGTGGGCGTGAGGGGCCAGTTGAATGAGAAGCTCTAGAAGGGCCAGCTCTAGTAGAATGTTGTGGCGATGGAGGAAGGATGGCATCCACATCCATGTACATCTGATCATCATCCTCCTCATCACCACCTTAGTATGCCTTTGCTGCTACCTTTGCTACTGCTGCTGCTGCCGCTACCCTAGTGAGAGGACATCTCATAGCATTCCTCTCATCATCATTGATCTGTATCTCTCTCATGCCCATCCTGCTGATGGCCTCCCAATCAAGGTCAGCTGAGAAGGTGTCCTCAATGATTCTCTCATCCACTAGGTCCACCTATAGACGAGCGAGCAAGGTGGAGATCAGTCGCCCATAGGGCAAGTTGCCTCTCGAGTCAGGCAACGTAGCTCGGTGCATGGTCTGGTGAATAATGTATGGGAGGCAGACATGCTGCCTAGTACAGATACAGTATAGAAGGTACTAAGTCAGTTGAGAGATCATCTCATAATGTTCGCCCTGGGGGAATCAGATTATGCTGGATAATCTTGCAATAGACACGTGGCTCTGGACGTAGTTGACTGCTTTTACCTCCTGGCGATCATCCCAAAGAATCTGACTATCTATCTCTACACGCATCTGTGTAGACAGAAACTATGGCTCTCTGGGTGCACAGTAAACCAACTGCCCATCATTGGAGATACCTAGGAGATTAGCCAACTCCTGGCAGTTGAAAGAAATCGGAACCCCTTTCACTCAGCTGGTGATACGAAGCTCTCTGCCCCTCTCTACATCCTCAAGGTCATCCTCTACCTGAAGGTGATAGTAGAACTGCTTAACCATGTCCAGGTGAGTGCAAGCCTTGTATAGGATCACTAGAAGCCAGCCCATATCGCCAAATGCCCTCTCTACATCAAACAGGGCCAAGTGGGCTAGGTTCACACATCTACCCCTTTCAACTTTCTTTCAGTCAAATTAAGGATATCACACTTCTGCTTCCACAGACCTGAAGCAAAGTGGGTCATGAACTCGAGGAACCTTGGTGTGAACCATGATAGCTGTAAGAAAAGGAAAAGAAAAAAGAAAACAAGTTAGAAAATTTGGAAAATTTGACAGCCTAACGACGTAAAATGAGAAAAAGCCCCATTTTCACCCAATATTGGGCAGGAGGACTTACATAGGTCCCAAACCATCCTGTCATGCATATCCAATCAAAAATTTTAACTACATAGGTCGAAATTGAAAAATTTTGACAATTGGGCAAAAACCCCAAATTTTAGGTCAAAAATGGAAATTTTGAAATTTTTACCAAACCAACCGATGAAACTCAAATTTTCTTGAGAGCTTTCATCCATTGGGTGGCCAATAGCAAAAGGCCCCAATAAAAATCAAATTTTTATGGTTAGAAAAATATTAATTAAAAGAAAACCCTACAAATCGCAAAAAACCCTAGGTATTAAAGCTTAAAAATGAAAGAGAGTAGAGAACATACCTTGTGGAACGGAATATAGGTTGTAGATCGAAGTAAAAATCACCAAGTTTATATGGTCGACAATGTAGCAACTCACTGGCGGCGAGTTGAGTAGAGACCGTTGGAGGAAGAAGGAGAAATGAGATGGAAACTCTCGAAAATAGGTTTTAAAAACTAATTTTGGATCTTACAATTGCACAATTTGACCAAAACCATCGACCTTAGGATCGACCGTATGATCTACCATAGGGTCTCGATAAGTTGCCAGGGATATGATGGTCGCACCTATGGTCGCACAACATGTGACCGTAGGCCATCGACCGTATGACCTACTGTTGTCTGCATTTGATTCTGTTGAACTTTTGCCTATTGATTTTGTTTTTCTCTCGCCTTCCATTGTGAGACTAACCCAATACTACCATCATATCTTGTCTCACATGTACAGACTTTCCAAGTACCATTCAACCATGAGTTTAAATGGTTGGACACAGAGTAAGTAGAAGGAGACAAAATGTAAACCCATCTCCACCACCTATGGAGACTAATGACAATAAAGGTCAGCAAGGATAGGAAGGAAATTTTAGAACTCAAAATGCTGTAGCTCAGAATGTGCACACCCAAGCCAACCCAACCAACCTACCTGTACCACCTACAGATTTGGCTATTGCGGTGATGAATCTAGCACAACAATTGCAGCAAATACAACAAGTGCAATCTAACATGCAAGCTGCTATGGGAATTACTTTCCCAACTGCAAACACAATACCTCTACCTGTAGGACAAGCTAGTACTGCACCTGGTGGTAGGAACACCGTACCCCAAGCACCGCAAACACCAGCAGTACAAGGCCAAGTGTAAAACCCTGAAGTACCACAAGGTGGATATAACCAAGGAAATTATCAGTACCAGCCGCCTATGTATGGAGTATATGCATAGTATCAACTTGATCATTCCAGATTGATCGAGCATTTCCTGAAGTCGAAGCCGAAGGAATTTACAGGCAAGCCTTCAGATCCATTATGGCTAGCTCACTGGATCGATGAGATGGAAAGAAACTTTATGATAATGACTATAAATGAAGAAAAGAAGGTATTATGTGTCACTTTAATGCTGAAAGGTGATGCACATCATTGATGGAAATCTAATCGGAGTTATCTGTTGACAAAGCACGTCCAACTGACCTGGGCTATCTATAAAGAAGCTTTCTTCGAGAAGTATTTTCCCAAGAGTTTCAGAGATCAAATGGAAAAGGAGTTTCTGAGTCTGTGACAGATGACTATAGACGCATATCAACAGCGTTATGAAGAATTGTTTTTCTTTGCTCCCTCTAGCATACAAGAGAAAAATACCAAAACCCAAAGGTTCGTCATGGGACTTAGGGAAAGCATCCGTGAGCATGTATTGGGACTGGAAAAGAAGATTTATATGAAGCTGTACAGATTGCTCGAGTACTGGAATTGAGCCAGAGGGAAAGTTATTTTGCTCAGAATAGAGGTATTAAAAGGCCTAATGGAAACTCATACAACAAAGGGAACTCAAGGACATTTAAACCCTTCTGTACTCAAGGCTTCAATGCTGTAATCAAGACTACTCCGATAGCCCAACCTCAATAGAAGCAAAGTAATGCTGGAATTAAATGCTTTAATTATAATCAAGTAGGACATTATTCAAGAGAGTGTCCTAAGCCAAGGAAGCAGCTACAGCAAGGAAAGGTTTATGCAGTTACATCTGAAGATGCTGCTGCATTGCCTGATGTGGTCATATGTATGACCTGAACTGTTCATTTTGTACTACCTTGTGTGAGCATGTAGACTAAATTAAATCAAATCACAGGTATTGTACTTATTAATGGCTTACCCGCCAGAGTACTCTTTGATTCCGGAGCTACTCATTCGTTTATATCTGTGTCGTTTGGAATGAAGTTAAATCTACCCCTCAGACCTTTAGACTATAAACTACTTGTAAGATCACCTATGGAATTAAAAGTGGAACTAGACAAAGGTTATGGACCATCTCCAGTTCTTATCGGCGAGAAGATTTTGGATGCAACCTTAATTCAACTTGAGATGGCAGACTTTGACGTTATCTTGGGAATGGATTGGTTAGCTCGACATTCTACAGACCTATTATGTGCAGAAAAGAAATTGACATTTAAAGACAAGGAAGGAGTAGAGTTTAGTTTTGCAGGCACCAAACTTCCCCATAAACGAAAACTCATTTTCTCTGCATTTAAGGCTAGAAAATGCCTCGAGAAAGGAGGAATTGGGTATCTAGTATCCGTGGTCGACCTAACCAAGGAAGCGCCATGAATGGAGGATATTGAAGTTGTGCATAAATTTTTTGGATGTATTTCCTGAGGAACTACCAGGATTACCACCAGACCAAGCGACTGAGTTTGTTATAGATCTTATACCCGGAGCCGCACCAGTATCAAAAGCACCCTATCTAATGGCTCCTACTGAACTGAAGGAACTGAAGGTATAATTACAGGAATTACTGGATAAGGGTTATATCAGACCCAACATATCACCATGGGGAGCGCCAGTATTGTTCGTGAAAAAGAAAGACGATAGCGTTCGACTGTGAATAGATTATCGAGAATTGAATAAGTTTACAATTAAAAATCGGTACCCGTTGCCTTGCATCGATGACATGTTTGATCAGTTGCAAGGTGCCAAAGTGTTCTCCAAAATTGATATTCGATCAGGATACCATCAGTTGAAGATTAAGGAAGGTGATATTCCGAAGACAACATTCAGAAATGGATATGGACATTATGAATTTTTAGTCATGTCTTTTGGATTAACTAATGCACCCACAACTTTTATGGAACACATGAATCGGGTATTCCATGATATGTTAGATACGTCAGTCATTGTATTTATTGATGACATACTAGTCTACTCCAAGGACAAAGAAACTCATGTCACAAATCTAAGAGCCTCTCTGCAGTGACTAAGAAAAGAGAAGCTTTACGCAAAATTTACTAAGTGTGAGTTTTGGCTGAATGAAGTCGCTTTCTTAGGCCATGTTGTATTTGCTGAAGGGATTAAAGTGGTTCATAGCAAGATTGAAGCCATTGCGTAATGTGAAGCACCTAAGAATGTTGCAGAAATCAGAAGTTTCCTAGGTTTAATTGGTTACTATCGACGATTCATGGAAGATTACTTTAGAATCATCGTACCTCTCACTAGTCTGACAAAGAAAGGAGAAAAGTTTGTTTGGACCGATAAATGTGAAGAGTGTTTTCAAACATTGAAGGCTAGAATGATATCAGCTCCCATCTTGACTATTCCGATCCCAGGACAACCATTTACCTTGTACACTGATGCGTCTGGGTTAGGTTTACAATGTGTTCTTATGCAAGGAGAACACGTAATTGCGTATACCTCAAGACAACTGAAGACACATGAGAAGAACTATTCCACTCATGACTAGGAATTAACACCAGCAGTACATGCTGTTAAGTTATGGAGACATTATTTGTATGGAGAGAAATTGTAGATTAAATCAGATCATAAAAGTCTTACTCATCTTTTTAATCAGGAGGAGTTGAACATGAGACAAAAAAGATGGCTGGAATTATTGAAGGATTATGATTGTGATATTCAGTATCATCCAGGAAAAGCTAATGTAGTTACTGACACACTAAGTAGGAAAGCAATGACAAAATCCCAAGAAGAAGTTAGTGCAAATACTGTGGCGTGTGTCACAGGGAGAGTATTTAATTACAGTAAAGAGAAATTTGTGATTGATATTTCGAATGAATAAACTAACCAAGGGTTTATTCATCTATTCTCAAACATGTTTACTACATTGAAGATTGTACCTGATCTAGTAGACGAAGTGAAAGCCGCTATTAAATCAGACCCTTATCTGAGAATGGTGCAAGAAGACCTCGAAAAAGGTAGGACTACTCCTAAGTTCTCCTTGCACATTGAAAAGGTACTAAAATACAAAGGAAGGGTATGTGTTCCCAAAAATGAAGACTTGGATATTAGACACTGACTAATGAAGGAAGCTCATACCACCGCTTATTTGGTACATCCTGAAAGTACGAAGATGTATCATGATCTGAAGAAACTATATTGGTGGAGAGGAATGAAAGAGCATGTAGCTAAATTTGTGTCTCAATGCTTAAATTATCAACAAGTAAAGGCTAAAAGGCAAAGACCTGTAGGATTGTTGCAGCCATTATCAAAACCAGCATGGAAATGGGATTGCATTACTATGGACTTCGTCACTGGGTTACCATTGACTCCCCGAGTAGTTGACGCGGTCTGGGTGATTGTGGATCGTTTGACCAAGACAGCTCGTTTCATAGCTATACAACCTCAGTATACCCTAAAGAGATTAGCTAAGCTTTATGTAGATAATATTGTTCGATTACATGGTGTACCTAAAAGCATTGTGTTCGACAGAGACCCACGATTTACCTCAAAGTTTTGGGAAGGATTACAGAAGGCTATTAGTACAACATTGAAGTTTAGTACTGCATTCCATCCTCAGACAGACGGATAGTCGGAGTGTACTATTCAGATTTTAGAAGACATGCTTCAAGCGTGTGTTATTGATTTCAAAGGATCATGGGATGACAAATTACCATTGATTGAGTTCGCTTATAACAATAGCTATCAAGCAACTATACAGATGTCACCCTATGAAGCACTGTATGGCATGAAATGTCGAACTCCTTTGTTTTGGAATGTTGTTGGAGAACAGAGTATTGTTGGACCAGAGTTTGTTGAAGAGATTTGTCGAGTAGCCGACATAATCAAGGAAAGAGTCCGAATAGCTCAGAACCGTCAGAAGCAATATGTAGATAATCGACGTAGAGATCTCGAATTCACCATAGGTGATAAAGTAATTCTGAAAATATCTCCTATGCATGGTTTGAAAAGGTTTGGACAGAAGGGAAAGCTGTGTCCCAGATATATTAGACCTTATGAAGTTCTAGATAGACATGGAAAAGTAGCATATCAGTTAGCACTACCACCATCCATGTCAAGTGTGCATGATGTATTTCATATCTCATTACTGAAGAAGTACGTCAGAGATCCAACACACATGTTAACAACGGATCCACCAGTTTTGACTAAAGATTTGACGTTCGAAGTAGTACCTTTTGAGATCACTAGCTAGAAGGTGCAACGTCTTCGCAATCGTGACATTTACTACGTTAAGGTTACTTGGAGAAGCCAAAGTGTAAAAGAAATTACATGGGAAGAAGAGAACGCTATGCGGAATAAAATCCTCACCTATTCGACTAGGAAGGTATGTGCAAATTTTGAGGACAAAATTTATATAAGAGGGGGGGGGGGGAGTTGTAAGACCCACACTCTACTAACTTGGTTTAACCATGTCGTGTCAGGTCTTCCCATCAATTCTGGACCAAGTGGACCGAGCGTGTGAAGGTAGATCACAAACTATGTATGAAAATCAAGTTAAAAACACTAAAAACATACCTAAGGTCGCATGCCTGGGTAGGTATGGTCGACCATAAGGAAGGGAACTAGAAATCTCAAATCCAGAACCCCACGGTAGATGATTTCAATCTTACGATCGAAGGTTTATGCCACCGTATGATCGATCGTAAGAACCCAGATCAGACTCCGAGTTTTGGAAACTTTCCTAAACTAAGGGATTGCTTTCCTAATTGAAAGTTGACTCTATATGGAGAGTTTTCCTCTATATAAAGGATGCCCCTCAGCCCTTTTTCACTCTTTTAGAACATTAGTAAACCCTAGAGGAAGAGAAGGAAGAGAAGAAAATGCTAAGGAGAAGAATTTGCTGAGAAGAGATTGACTCTCTATCATAGGCAAAGGTATGAAATGAATCTCTAGAGATGTAAACTCTAAGGAATAAGACTTCCATGGAGGATAGGCAATATCAACCTATTATGATCTATATGATTTCCTTGAGAAAATCCCGAGGAGAACCATGATGAGTGAATTTGATGATTAGGGTCGATAAGAAATAACTAATAATGGCTATAGGATGACCTTAGAATAAATCCCATTGAAGAACAGAAGAATTGACACAGGAAGAACTTGAATTTCATGTAGATTGTGACTAGAAATCTCAAGGTTAAAGCTACGGTTGACCATAGCATGACCAGTATGACCAGAGGATCGACCAAAGGCATTTGGGAAGATTTCAGAAATCATATGATCGCAGCTACGGTTGCACCATATGCGACCATAGGGTATCGACCATAGATAGTAAGGTTGATACAGCATGAGACCATAGGACCAATCAAGCACCTATCAATGCTCTGTTTTGATTTTTGACTATTGTAACTTGTCATATATGAACCCTTACTTAAATTCATATAACTTTTAGGTTGTTAAATCAATTCAAAAAGAATTTTAAGGCTTGAAAGGTGAGGAAACAAAACCTAAACTAATTGGTTAATAACAAAATATTATTTTTATTGAGTCCAATGCCATGATTGATTCTATGCTTGTATGCTTGTAATATGCATCTCCCATGTCATCCAGTATTCCTGCTATTACTGTTCATGCATATTTAATTTTATTTATTTATAACATGATGATGATAATGATGCTAGGAATAGGCATGTGAATGTATGTCTATGGTTGGTGTATTGGATGAGAGTCGAGCATCAGGGGGAGGATGTGGCATGGTGGTCTTCGACCTTGTCACCAGACTCTAGCTCTATCTCTACTCAACTCTTACCCACTAACATCGTCGTATCGCCATTACCTTAGTAGAACTATTACGTCGTAGGGCATCAGGGGAGGTGGTCTCAGACCGTGTGGTCTCTGACTCTGTCGGGGGGCCTTAGCTCTATCTCTGTGGACGTATTGAGGGATGCTAGGGTGAGGCCTTGGACACACTGTTTGGCATTAGGATTGAGTTAGTTGCTAGTCCAGTTTGTAAGCCCTCACCCATAGGGGCTTACGTGTTGGTATGGGTAGGGCATCAGGGAAAGTATTGGCGGTGTTTGATCCAGACACTTTAGCTCTATCTCTATTCCATGGTGGGTGCATGTGGGATGACAATGGTGTTTGATCCATTGGGCGGATTCGCACACTCGTGTATAGAGGTGCGACGGCCACCAAACCTTTCTATAGCATATAGCAAACTTATAAACCAGACCAAAGATATGAATTGAATGCATGCATATGTTTGTTGCATTGTTTTGTTTGCTCACTAAGCCGTGATGTGTGCTCACCCTTTTGACGTCGAATATTTTTAGTTGATGATGCAGGTCCTACTGTTGAAGAATATATGAACGCGTCGGCGTATGGATACATTGCTGCGATGGACGTAGAAGCTGAAGAAGATACGCATGATTCATCATGCGAGTGCAACCAATGTGTTTTTTCTTAAGTTTAGTTATAATTTATACATCGGATATGTAAATGATTATTTATTTTTATGTCTTGTGGTTTAGAGATAATTGGATTAAATACTTATTTATCACTGTTAGACTCTCAGTTCATTATCTGTAAGACTTTCGCTTATTTGTTTATTACCTCTGATTATTAATGTGGAATGTGTGTGTGGTTTGATATGGTGGTATGACCTATGCAAGATCCTGGGTGAACCGTTGGTTTATTGGTGGTTCATCAGACCATTTTGGTTAGACCAGAATTGGGGTGTGACACAGCATATCACCACGGGGAGCGCTAGTATTGTTCGTGAAAAATAAGTATGATAGCATTCGACTGTGTATAGATTATCGGGAATTGAATAAACTTACCATCAAGAATCGATACCCGTTACCTCGAATCGATGACTTGTTCGATCAGTTGCAAGGTGCCAAAGTGTTTTCTAAAATTGATCTTCAATCAAGATACCATCTGTTGAAGATTAAGGAAGGTGATATTCCAAAGTAAGCATTCAGAACCAGATATGGACATTATGAATTTTTAGTTATGTCTATTGGATTGACTAATGCACCCGCAACTTTTATGGAACTCATGAATCGGGTATTCCTTGATATGTTGGATACATTAGTTATTGTATTTATTGATGACATACTAGTCTACTGCAAGGACAAAGAAACTCATATCACAAATCAAAAAACCGCTTTATAGCGACTATGAAAAGAGAAGCTTTACGCTAAATTCACTAAGTGTGAATTCTGGCTGAATGAAGTAGCTTTCTTAGGCCATGTTGTATCAGCTGAAGGAATTAAAGTGGATCCTAGCAAGATTGAAGCCATTATGAAATGGGAAGCACCTAAGAATGTTGTAGAAATTATAAGTTTCTTAGGTTTAGTTGGGTACTATCGACGATTCATAGAAGATTACTCTAGAATCATCGTACCTCTCACCAGTCTGACTAAGAAAGGAAAGAATTTTGTTTGGACCGATAAATGCGAAGAGTGTTTCCAAACATTGAAGGCTAGATTGATATCAGCTCCCATCTTGACTATTTCGATTCCAGGACAACCATTTACCTTGTACACCGATGTGTTTGGGTTTGGTTTGGGATGTGTGCTTATGCAAGGAGAACAAGTAATTACGTATGCCTCAAGACAACTGAAGACACATGAGAAGAAGCATCCCACTCATGACTTGGAATAAGCAACGGTGGTACATGCTGTCAAGATATGAAGACAATATTTGTATGGAGAGAAATTTCAGATTAAATCAGATCATAAGAGTCTCACTCATCATTTTTATCAGAAGGAGTTGAACATGATACAGAGAAGATGGCTGGAATTACTGAAGGATTATGATTGCGATATCTAGTATCATCCAGGGAAAGCTAATATAGTTGCTGATGTACTAAGCAGAAAAGCTATGACAAAATCCCAAGAAGAAGCTAGTGCAAATGCTATAGTGTGTGTCATAGGAAGAGTATTTAATTACGATAATGAGTAGTTCGTGATTGGAATTTTGAATGAATTAACTGACCAAGGATTTATTCATCTATTCCCAAACATGTTTGCTACATTGAAGATTGCACCTGATTTGCTAGATGAAGTAAAAGCAGCCATTAAATCAAATCCTTATCTGAGAACGGTGCAAGAAGACCTTGGAAAGGTAGGACTACTCCTGAGTTCACCCTAGACATTGAAAAGGTACTAAGATACAAAGGAAGAGTATGCGTTCCTGAAAATGAAGACTTGGATATTAGACAGATTAATGAAGGAAGCGTACACCACTGCTTATTCAGTACATCATGGAAGTACAAAGATGAATCATGATCTGAAGAAATTATGTTGGAGGAGAGGAATGAAAGCGGATGTAGCTAAATTTGTGTCTCAATGCTTGAATTATCAGTGGGTAAAGGCTGAAAGGTAAAAACCTGCGGGATTGTTACAGCCACTGCCAGAACTGGCATGGAAGTGGGACTGCATCATTATGGACTTCGTCACCGGGTTACCATTGATTCACCGAGTAGTTGACGCGGTCTGATGGATTATGGATCGTTTGACTAAGACAGCTCGTTTTATAGCTATACGACCTTAGTATACCCTAGAGAGTTTAGCTAAGTTTTATGTAGATAATATTGTCAGATTACATGGTGTACTTGAAAGCATCGTATAGTTATATAGATGGATTACAGACCTATATTTTACTTCAAAGTTTTGGGAAAGATTACAGAAGGCTATGGGTACAATGTTGAAGTTTAGTACTGCATTCCATCCTCAGACAGACGGATAGTCAGAGTGTACTATTCAGATTTTAGAAGACATGCTTCGTGCTTGTGTCATTGATTTCAAAGGATCATGGGATGAGAAATTACCATTGATTGAGTTCGCTTATAACAATAGCTATCAAGCTACAATACAGATTATCGCCCTATGAAGCATTGTATGGTAGAAAATATCGAACTCCTTTATTTTGGAATGAAGTTGGGGAACGGAGTATTGTTGGACCGGAGTTTGTTGAAGAGACTTATCGAGTGGTCGAAATTATCAAAGAAAGAGTCCGAACAGCTCAGAACCATCAGAAGCAATATGCAGATAATCAACGTAGAGATCTCGAATTCACCATAGGTGATAAGGTATTTCTGAAAATATCTCCTATGCTTGGTTTGAAAAGATTCGGACAGAAGGGAAAACTATGTCCCAGATATATTGGACCTTATGAAGTTCTAGCTAGATGTGGAAAGTTAGCATATCAGTTAGCACTACTACCATCAATGTCTAGTGTACATGATGTATTCCATGTCTCACAATTAAAGAAGTATGTCAGAGATCCAACACAGGTGTTAATAGCGAATCTACCGGACCGAAAGGTGCAACTTTTATGCAACCGCGATATCTACTATGTGAAGGTTACTTGGAGAAGCCAAGATGTAGAAGAAATTACATGGGAAGAAGAGAATGGTATGCCGAAGCAATATCCTCACCTATTCGACTTGAAAGGTATGTGTAAATTTTGAGGACAAAATTTATATAAGAGGGGGAAGTTGTAAGAACCGCACTCCACTAACTTGGTTTAACTGTGTCGTGCCAGGTCTTCGCATCATTCCTGGACCAAGTGGACCAAGCGTGTGATGATAGATCATAAACCAGGTAAAAAAATTAACTCAACACCCAAAACTGTATACATATGGTCACATTCCTAGGTAGGTACGGTCGACCATATGGAAATAAACAATGGTCATTGATCAATGACCCTACGGTTGATGATTTCGACCCTACGGTCGATGGGTTCTGCTACCATAGTGTAAGGACAAAGATTGTTGGATTTGGGAAGTCGCCACCTAGATCAAGGTCTAGGACCTCAGAAATGTGAAATCTCACCCCAAGGTAAGACTTCAATTGACTCATGACCCTTAGATTAGATTTTTGGTACGTCAAAGATTGGGTAAGCGTTAGGTTAAGGTTATGGAAAGGGGTTAGGCACCCAAACCGCCCGATCAAAATCAGTCTCCTATACCTTTCCTATGCTAGACTCTATCTATTAAATCAAACCAAACCAAGTGGATTGATATCCTTGAACCGAATCTGGATCCACCAGATTGCCTATGTATCACAGATTTCTTTCAAAAATCAGGTTCACCATCGTAGTTCAGGTGTGATTAAAGTTCATGACTGTGATTTATGCTTGTGCATGATTAAGTTCATTGTTTAAATTAAAATTTATGCTTGAAAAGATTAAAAAACCCTATGGGTTAGGATTTGGATAGTCCGTGCAGACTGATAGATAGTCCTAGTGGATCTAAGAATGGATAACCTATACGGATTGAACTAGGTATTCCTAGTAGGTGAGTGGATAGTCCAAGTGGGCCATGGATCCGAATTTTGAAATCTGGATAACCCTTTCTGGGTCTGAATGTGGATAACTCTATCTGGGTTGAAATATGGATAACCCATTCTGGGTTGGAATGTGGATAACCCCTTTGGGTTGGAATGTGAATAACCCTTTCTGGGTTGGAATGTGAATAACCCTATCTGGGTCAAAATGTGGATGGATATCCTTGTGGATCTATGGATAGTCCAAGTGGACTAAGGTGTGGATCCAAATTTGGGATTATCCCAAATAGCCTACGTATCCTAGGTCTTGCCTTAGGAATCAGAATCCGCGTAGTCCAAAAAATGTGGTGGAATAACTTGTTCTAACTTAAGGATTTAGAACATATTATAGGTTGAGAATTTAGAACCTGTTCTGGGTCTAAGGAGCAACCTGTTCTAGGTTGAAGTGTGCTGAGGGGCAGGGATTGTCCTGAATTACCCTTTCATCCTAAGTTCTAATTTTGGAAGGTTTGACAAAGCATTCTATTTCTTTGTTAAGATTTTTATTATTTCCCATTATACCCTTCCAAAGAATGTAGGTGCCTAAATACACGTCCCCACGCCTAGATTGTCTTCTAGAAGTGTGCATATATGGCAATTCAACTAGGGTGTTGTGTAAATTAAATTATTATGAAAATAAGTTATTCATCTAAATATGGCATATAATGCATTTATGGTAAGAAATACACATATAGCAAGATTGTTGAAAGTCTCCCCAATATGGCATGTATTGCAAATAAGGCAAGAACCTATATGGCAAGATCTAGTATGCTCATCTAAGCATGGCAAGAAATCAATATATGCATCCATATGTCAATATGACAAGCACCAAACATAGAATGCAAATATGGTAAAAAATATCATGAATCATCCAAATAAGGTAAGATCTTGTATGCTATCTTCAAAGGATGGTAAGATCTAAGAATGACATTTTTATGCATGGAAAGACTAAAAATAGCAAGATATCACAATAGGCATATGTATAAATATAGAAAGCACCAATTATAGCATGTGTATACATGGTAAGAAATATCCATCATACCAAATATAGAAACAACATATGAAAAACCAATAATGACAACTAATCTAGAGATTGTTATGCCAAATATTGCAAAAAATAATGTTAACATAGCATGCATGACACATTGAATGAAAACAGCAAAGCACTTTTTGTGTACTTTATAAATTGGCTTGTAATCCTACTTCCAAGAAGTTAAATGAAACACAAAATATATCAAGTTAAGGATAATTTAATGAACTACATTTTTCTCTGAAAGGATGTATCCCAAATTATGGGTCTAAACCTATGAAAAAGCTCACACAAATTTGGGCTTCAATTTTGACAGAGTCTATTCCAGGCTCTATTAGGTCATGGTAAAACTGATGCACAGAGAGCTTTTCATGTCCAAATGGACCCAACCTATATGAGATCAAAGTAGACTTAGAGATCTATAATTTTTCTGGAGGGGTCAAAACCTAACAAAAAGGCCAAGTGGGTTAAAAAACACTCACAATGACAAGTCAATGCACTATCCATAATCATTCCTGATTCAGACCATTTTTATTTTAAAATCCATATTAAATTCAATATTCATTAAAAATTTAATCCACAACAGTTTACATGATTTTTTCATGGCCTTTCGAGATTCAAATGAATTCAAATTTTTTAGGGGTTCTTTTTGACTTATAGATGAGTCTAGGGTAAAATTTTGAGGGCCATCAGATTGATTTTGATATATTGTAACTGAAACCCTAATTCGAGTTCCAGATCTGGCATTTTAAATCTGGTGTTTCACTCATGGATTTGTTTGGCTAAGCAACCCTCCATGGATGGAGCTTAGTTTTGGACCAGAGGAGTCTTGTATCATGTAGAATGAGGAAAAAAATCATAGACATGGCAAAATCATGGCAAAGGTTGATCAAACATGTATCATCAATGTAAATCACATACTATAACCTATCATGGCCTATTCAATCATTCATATTCATCAAAGAAAATTATTGGGACATGAGTTTAGGTTTCTTACCTCATCCTAAAGATGGGTGAATCCTTTGTTGCAGCTTGCTTGAAGAGAATGATGATGGTGAGTGCTCTTCCTTTTCTTTTCTTCTTTCTCCTCTTCTTTGCTCCTTTCTTTTCTTCTTCCTCTTCTTCTTCTGGGCTTCCTCTCTTTTTCCCCTTTTTCTCTCGTCTTCCTCTTCTTTCTCCCCTCTCTTTTTTTTTCCTCTCCCTCTCGGCTCTCTTTCTTCTCCCTATTTCTTTTTTTTTCTCTCTCTCTCAGATTTTATCTTCTCTCCCTCTTCTCCCACTCAATCTCTCTCTCACTCCCCAAAATAGAAAAAAAAATCCCCTCCTTCCTCATGTCTTCTCTCCTTCTTTCGTTTTCTTCTTCTTTCCTTCTTCTCCCTCTCTATCTCCGTTTCTCTCTCCTTCTTTCCTTTTCTTCTTCTTTCCTTCTTCTCCCACTCCATCTGTGTCACACCCCAATTCCGTACTATTCAGAATGGTGTGATGAACCGCTAATAAACCAACGGTTCAACCAGGATCTCGAGTAGGCTATCCCCGCATTATCTGAACCCCCATACATCCGTAATCACAATCAGAGTAAATACAAAATAGCAGAAATCTTATAAATAAATGAACTGAGAACCTATGTGATATTAAAATTTAAATAACAATTTATTCGGTTTCAACTGAGACATAAATATTTAAATACCAAATACATGTCGTAATAAATCCAAATAAAGAAACCTATAAAATATCTAATCAAATACACACGAGTTGCACTCGCAAGAGGAGTCGTGTGTATCCACTTCAGCTCCAGCTTCCATTGCTGCCACGTTCTCGTACACAGACGCATTCATATAATCTTCAACGGTATAACCTGCATCATCAACTAAAAAATATTCCACGTCGAGGGGTGAGCACACATCACGGCTCAGTGAGTAGCCAAAACAATGCAACAGTACATACGCATGCAATCAATTTATATCTTTGGTCCGGTTTAAAGTTTGCAGTATGCAATAGAAAGGTTTAGGTAGCCAAAGGTCGCGTTTATTGACCCCGCCTCTATACACAAGTGTGTGACGTCACCCGAAGATCACGTTTATCGTCGACTCACATGCACCCAACCATGAACATTATATAACAAAGGTTAACGTTTATTGCTATATATTGTCATACCAACACATAAGCCCCTGTTAGCGAGGGTTGCAAACTAGGCTCGCAACTAACCAATCCTAATGCCAAAAGTGTATCCAAGGCCTCACCCCAGCATCCCTCAGAATGTCCATAGAGATAGAGCTAAGGCCCCCTGGTAGAGTCAGAGACTACAAGGACCGAGACCACCTCCCCTGATACTCTACGACATAATAGTTCTGCTAAAGTAATGGCGATACGACGATGCTAACGCACAAGACTTGAGTTAGAGATAGAGCTAAAGTGCTGAGACCCGCCAAAGGTTAAAGTTTATTGACGTTCTCATCACACCTCCCCTGATACTCGCTCGCATCAAGTACACCAACCACACACATACAATCACATGCCTATTCCTATCATCATCATCATCATCATGTTATAAATAATAAAGTAAATATGCATGAACAAGTAATATAAATATTGGATGACATGTTGTATGCACATTACAAACATATTCGCATAGAATCAAGCATGGCATTGCACTCAAGAAAAGGAAAAACAGTTTTGTTGTTAACCAATTAGTTTAGAGTTCTGGTTCCTCACCTTAGCTTGCTAATAGATCCTTTTCCAAGCTTTAGGATCACCTTTACAATGTTATTATATTGCTAGAAGACCTAACAAAGCCGATAGAATTTAATTAAAATTAATTCCGAATTTAAAAACCATGCTGTTAACTGAGGGTCGGAGGTAGGGTCGGAGTTAGGATCAACCCTGGGTGCGACCCTCCCTTAACTCTGAACTTCCCGAACACTGAGGGTCGATGGTCAGAATCACCTAGGGTCGGATGGTCATCGACCCTCGGTGCGACCCTCTGTGCACTTTGGTCCAAATCCCTCTTTTTAATCCATTCTTCATGTTTGGGTCCCATGGCTTGCTTCTACATTCCATTAAACATTCATTCCATGGTCTAGAACCATGAATCATCCACCTAAATATCTTTCATGCAATCTTCTATGGTTTTCCATGAAAACCTAACCATGGGTTGATGGTTTGGGTTTCTCCGAGATCACACTCTCATCAATAGCTAACCTAAGGTCTGTAGAAACTCATGGAATCAGTATCCATACCTGAGAAGAATAATCCTTCTCTGCAACTCTTCTCTTTTGGCTTAATTCTCTTCCTTGTTTCTCTTCTTCCTCTTCTCCTTCTCTTCTCTTTCTCTCAATTCAATTAGGGTTGTAAAAGGAATGAAAGAGGCCTAGGGACGTCCTTTAAATAAAGTAGGAACATCCTAAAATAAGTCCCTTTGAGATTAGGAAAGAATCCCAATCGAAAATTAGGAAATTTCCTGATTCTATTTCCTACGGCAACCGAGGGTCGATGGGAGGGTCGATGATCCCGTCGACCCTAGGGTTCTAAGCTGTCCGACCCTCCCTTCAAAACTGAGGGTCTGACTTTCTGCTTTGGGAGGTCCAACCCTGCTTAGCTGGGTATGCGACCCTCCCTTCAAATTAAGTGTTTTTGGGTCGATTTGATACCTGGGATCTCGATCTCCTTTACGCCCTTGGTCCATTTGGCTCGACCATGACGGGTAAACCTGGTTCAAGGTGGTAAGACTAGGTTAGATTGACACGGGTCTTACAACTCCCCCCAACTTATAAAAATTTCATCCTCAAAATTGTACGTACCTTCTGAATCAAACAAGTGAGGGTATTGCTTCCGCATAGCATTTTCTTCTTCCCATGTAATCTCTTCCATGTCTCTACTTTTCCATGTGACCTTAACATAGTAGATATCTCTGTTGCGTAGACGTTGAACCTTTCGACTAGTGATTTCTGTTGGTGTTACTTCAAATGTCAAATCATCAGTCAATTCCAGCTAATCCACTGTCAAAACATGCGTTGGGTCTTTGACATACTTCTTCAATAGGGAAATGTGAAATACGTCATGCACACTTGACATAGATGGTGGTAGTGCTGACTGATAAGCCACTTGTCCATGCTTAGCTAGAATTTTATATGGCCCGACATATCTTGGACTTAGTTTCCCTTTCTGTCCGAATCTCTTCAATCCTCGCATAGGCGATACCTTCAAAAATACTTTATCACCTACGGTGAACTCCAGATCTCTTCGACGAATGTCTGCATATTGCTTTTGACGGTTCTGAGCTGTTCTCAATCTTTCCTTGATGATGTCGACCACTCGACAAGTCTCTTCAACAAATTCTGGTCCAACAATACTACCTTCCCCAACTTCATTCCAAAACAAGGGAGTTCGACACTTCCTGCCATACAGTGCTTCATAAGGTGACATCTATATGGTAGCCTGATAGCTATTGTTGTAAGCGAACTCGATCAATGGTAACTTTTCGTCCCATGATCCTTTAAAATCAATTACACATGCTCGTAGCATATCTTCTAGAATCTGGATTGTATGCTCCGACTGTCCATCTGTCTGTGGGTGGAATGCAGTACTGAACTTCAATGTTGTACCCATAGCCTTTTGTAATCCCTTCCAAAACTTGGAAGTAAATCGTGGATCTCTATCAGACACAATGCTTTCTGGAACACCATGTAACCGAACAATATTATCCACATACAGCTTCGCTAACCTTTCCAAAGCATACCGAGGTCGTATAGGTATGAAGCGAGCTGTTTTAGTCAGACGGTCCACAATCACCCAAACTGCGTCAACTACTCGAGGAGTCAGTGGTAGTCCCGTGACGAAGTCCATAGTGATGCAGTCCCATTTCCATGCTAGTTCCGGTAATGGCTGTAACAGTCTTGTGGGTCTTTGTCGTTCAGCCTTTACTTTCTGACAATTTAGGCATTGAGACACGAACTTGGCTACATCTGCTTTCATTCCCCCCCACCAATATAATTTCTTTAGATCATGATACATTTTTGCACTTCCAGGATGTATCGAATAGATGGTGGTGTGGGCTTCCTTCATCAGCCGGTGTCTAATGTCTACACTTTCTGTTTCAGGTACAAATATTCTTCCTTTGTATTTCAGTACCTTCTCGTCATCCAAGGTAAACTCAGGGTTGGTCCTACCTTTCTCAATATCTTCTTGTACTGTTCTCAGATAAGGATCTGCTTTGATAGCTGTCTTCACTTCATCCACTATATCCGGTATAATCTTCAATGCCGTGAACATATTCAAAAACCGATGAATAAACTCTTGGTTGGCTGATCCATCCGTTGTATCTATCACATACTGCTCGTTGCCGTGATTGAATACCCTTCCGATAGTACACATTGCTGCAGTCGTGCTAACTTCTCCTTGCGATTTTATCATTGCCTTTCTGCTTAATGCATCCGCTACTACGTTCGTTTTTCCCAGATGGTACTGGATATCACAACCATAGTCTTTCAATAGTTCTAGCCATCTTCTTTGTCTCATATTCAACTCCTTCTGATTAAATAAATAAGTAAGACTTTTATGGTCCGACTTAATCTGGAATTTCTCCCCGTATAGGTAATGTCTCCATATCTTGACCGCATGTACTATTGCCGCTAGCTCCAGATCATGAGTGGGGTAATTTTTCTCATGTACCTTCAACTGTCTCGAGGCATACGTAATTACTTGCTCTCCTTGCATAAGCACACATCCTAATCCCAATCCCGACGCATCAGTGTATAAGGTAAACGTCTGTCCTGGAATAGGAATAGTCAAAATCGGGGTAGATATCAATCTGGACTTCAATGTCTGGAAGCTCTTCTCACATTTACCCGTCCACACAAACTTTTCACCTTTCTTAGTCAAACTGGTGAGAGGTACGGAAATTCGAGAATAGTCTTCTACGAATCTCCGATAATAACCAGCTAGACCCAGAAAACTTTTGATTTTCGAAACACTCTTTGGTGCTTCCTACTTTACAAAAGCCTTGATCTTGCTGGGGTCCACTTTGATTCCTTCAGCGGATACTACATGGCCTAAGAAGGCGACTTCACTTAGCCAAAATTCGTAATTTGAAAATTTGACATATAACTTCTCTTTCCTTAAACGCTGTAGGGCTGCGTTTAGGTTCTTGATATGGGTTTCCTTGTCCTTGGAGTATACCAATATATCATCAATAAATACTATAACCGACGTATCCAACATATCGTGGAAAATTCGGTTCATAAGTTCCATGAACGTTGCCGGTGCATTAGTTAATCCGAAAGACATAACCAAAAATTCATAATGTCCATATCTGGTCCTGAATGCTGTCTTCGGAATATCACCTTCTTTAATCTTCAGCTGATGATAGCCTGATCGAAGGTCGATCTTAGAAAATACTTTTGCTCCTTGTAACTGATCGAACAAGTCATCGATCCGAGGTAGTGGGTACCGATTCTTGATTATGAGCTTGTTCGATTCTCGGTAGTCTATACGCAGACAACACGAATTGCATTGGCACTCCCCGTGATGCAATACTTAATCTATTAGGACCTTAGTCTAATAACTCTTGTAGTTGAGTCTCAATTCCTTCAATTCTATAAGAGCTATTCATAGGTGCCTTTGACACAAGTATCGTCATTGAGTAACAAGTCGATGACGAACTCATCGCATGATCAGATGGTAACCCAGGTGAGTCTCCTGGAAACACACCTAAAATTTATGCATCACATCAATATCTTTCATCTGTGGTGCTCCTTTGGAAACGTGTACCACAGATACCATATATCCAACTCATTACTCCTCAAAGCATCTCTTCGCTTTTAGCATAGAGAGGATCAACTTTCTTTTCTTAGGCAACATACTTCCAATAATACTAAATTATATGTCGTCTTTATTCTTGAACGATAATCTCTTCTATGCACATAACAACTTGTAGAATGTTGAGATAACCAGTCTATCCCCAAGATGACGTCAAAGTTTGCCATCTCAAGTCTAATTAGGTTGCGTCCAAATTCCATCCATCCATACGATTCGGACATTGTCCATAACACTCATCTAATGCAACATTTAGTCCAAAAAGGGCTTGAACTAGCAAACTCTAGTGTAAGGGTCTTAAGAGCTGGTCTAGTTTCTTTGCCTCTTATGACTTTTCAAAGACTATCGTCGAAATCTCATATCCCAAATCTATTTATAAGCATTAGGGTATATGCTTATAATTTCATTAATTCAGCCAAACTCTTTTGGTCTTTTCTTAATCAATCACTCAACATTGGGCATAACTCAATTATCATTGTATTAAATCGAGTACTACTTATTCCATGACTTTATCCTTGTATCCACTCTTAAATTTACCTGTAGGAATCTTCTACCTTGTCAAAATTCATAGCGATATAGCCATCCTTAACATTACTTGAGTGCTATCTATTTCTTTACTAGCTACCCTTGATAGTTCTCACTTTTGCTCATGCACTCTTTTATAGACATGATTCATATCCATCAATTTAGCAATCTCAAAACAAATCCTCTATTACTTCATCTGAGATTCATTGGCTATGACATTTAATCTGAATTTAATCATCTTTCTTCCAATAATTCCATTGTCACTAAACATTTTTATCATCAAAGGTCAGGGAGTGTATGAATCAAAATGTTCATCCAAAAGTGATTCACTTCCTTTCGTCGATTTAGCATAATGACAAACACTTGCTTTATCTGGTGAACCTAGGTTTAAAGAATCAGGAGTAAATCTGTAGTAATCCAATCGGCATCCAAAGGTCGTTAGGTTGCACGGTGATCCAAATACATGGAATAGAGGTTTTTTTTTCAGTTCTTAACCTCATGGTTACAGGTTCTATCGAATATATAATGCCATTGGTCGAGGCACTACAGGAGTAAATCTGGAGAAAGATTTCACACATCAGTAAATCAGGTATAATCTGGAGAAAAATTTCGTACATCAATAAATCAGGTGTAAATCGAAAAGATGCACGCTCAACATGATTAAACATTTAACTATTCGTTCAGTTCACATCTCTGTTCATTTGGTCGATCATGAGAGTGGCTAAGATTGGTATAATCAGGACTACTACTAAAGAAACAATATCTATGACTTCAATTGACAGGTTAAATCAAGAAGGTATCCTGTTAAGGTACGAGAATTAAAATTTGGTATGTGCATCCTCTATAATCATAAGAGTAAATCAATAATGCACCGCATTCTATATAAACTATCTTGCCATATGGCCACAATATATTCGATCCTTGCTGAAAATGTGTAAGGCTTCATCTTTAGAAGATATTCCTCAACCCCTGTTGGATCATTCTGTCATAATGCAGCTATTCCATACTTCGGTGGCTGACAAGGGTAACCACCTTGATACACTGCTTGTTGTGCACCAAACTTCTGCACTGGGGTGTGCTTTACTGAGACTTGCTGTGTGTAGGCACTGTGTTATAGCTAACCGGTGTTAGGGGTACCGTGATGCTACCAATTGGTACCGTACTTGGTCATGTCCTTTGGATTTAGCCCGAGATCTTTTCCTTTATCTTTGCAGGGGTTTTGGCATTACTAGCCATTTTGCTTCTTCTTCTGTCCTACATCGAGTTTCACATCTTGTGAGTACGAACTCAGTATTCCAATTTTCTACTGTACAGGTGCTTCCTTCTTGCTACTATACAATATCACTTGTATACTTGGATAATTACCCAACTTATAGATAATACCCTATATTATTGGTTTATCATGATAAATTTTGGTCTTCTCTTTCTATTTGAGTGTATATATATGGTTCCACCTTTTATATGTACATTATTGTCTTATTTAAGTCCTGTCTCAACCAACACAGGTGCTTATTTTGTGTTTGTATTAAAGATTTTAATTTATCCTATCTCAGTTCACAATTGTCTCGAATGTATGTTAGTTCAGCGGATAAGGCCTGAGATGCTCTGATACCAAGTTGTTACACCCCAATTCCGTACTATTCAGAATGGTGTGATGAACCGCTAATAAACCAACGGTTCAACTAGGATCTCAAGTAGGCTACCCCCGCGTTATCTGAACCCCCATACATCCGTAATCACAATCAGAGTAAATACACAATAGCGGAAATCTTATAAATAAATGAACTGAGAACCTATGTGATATTAAAATTTAAATAACAATTTATTCTGTTTCAACTGAGACATAAATATTTAAATACCAAATACATGTCATAATAAATCCAAATAAAGAAACCTGTAAAATATCTAATCAAATACACACGAGTTGCACTCGCAAGAGGAGTCATGTGTATCCACTTCAGCTCCAGCTTCCATTGCTGCCACGTTCCCGTACATAGACGCATTCATATAATCTTCAACGGTATAACCTGCATCATCAACTAAAAAATATTCCACGTCGAGGGGTGAGCACACATCATGGCTCAGTGATTAGCCAAAACAATGCAACAGTACATATGCATGCAATCAATTTATATCTTTGGTCCGATTTAAAGTTTGCAGTATGCAATAGAAAGCTTAAGGTAGCCAAAGGTCGCGTTTATTGACCCCGCCTCTATACACAAGTGTGTGACATCACCCGAAGATCACGTTTATCGTCGACTTACATGCACCCAACCATGAACATTATATAACAAAGGTTAACGTTTATTGCTATATATTGCTATACCAACACGTAAGCCCCTGTTAGCGAGGGCTGCAAACTGGGCTCGCAACTAACCAATCCTAATGCCAAAAGTGTATCCAAGGCCTCACCCCAGCATCCCTCAGAATGTCCATAGAGATAGAGCTAAGGCCCCCTGGTAGAGTCAGAGACTACAAGGACTGAGACCACCTCCCCTGATACTCTACGACATAATAGTTCTGCTAAAGTAATGGCGATACGACGATGCTAATGCACAAGACTTGAGTTAGAGATAGAGCTAAAGTGTTGAGACCCGCCAAAGGTTAACGTTTATTAACGTTCTCATCACACCTCCCCTGATACTCGCTCGCATCAAGTACTCCAACCACACACATACAATCACATGCCTATTCCTATCATCATCATCATCATCATGTTATAAACAATAAAGTAAATATGCATGAACAAGTAATAGAAATATTGGATGACATGTTGTATGCACATTACAAACATATTCGCATAGAATCAAGCATGGCATTGCACTCAAGAAATGGAAAAATAGTTTTGTTATTAACCAATTAGTTTGGAGTTCTAGTTCCTCACCTTAGCTTGCTAATTGATACTTTTCCAAGCTTTAGAATCACCTTTACAATGCTATTATATTGCTAGAAGACCTAACAAAGCTGATAGAATTTAATTAGAATTAATTCCGAATTTAAAAACCATGCTGTTAACTGAAGGTCGGAGGTAGGGTCAGAGTCAGGATCGACCCTGGGTGCGACCCTCCCTTAACTCTGAACTTCCCGAACACTGAGGGTCGATGGTCAGAATCACCTAGGGTAGGATGGTCATCGACCCTCGGTGCGACCCTCTGTGCACTTTGGTCCAAATCCCTCTTTTTAATCCATTCTTCGTGTTTGGGTCCCATGGCTTGCTTCTACATTCCATTCAACATTCATTCCATGGTTTAGAACCATGAATCATCCACCTAAATAGCTTTCATGCATTCTTCTATGGTTTTCCATGAAAACCTAACCATGGGTTGATGGTTTGGGTTTCTCCGAGATCACACTCTCATCAATAGCTAACCTAAGGTCTGTAGAAACTCATGGAATCAGTATCCATACCTGAGAAGAATAATCCTTCTCTGCAACTCTTCTCTTTTGGCTTAATTCTCTTCCTTGTTTCTCTTCTTTCTCTTCTCCTTCTCTTCTCTTTCTCTCAATTCAATTAGGGTTGTAAAAGGAGTGAAAGAGGCCTAGGGACGTACTTTAAATAGAGTATGAACATCCTAAAATAAGTCCCTTTGAGATTAGGAAAGAATCCCAATCGAAAATTAGGAAATTTCCTAATTCTATTACCTACGGCAATCGAGGGTCGATGATCCCGTCGACCCTAGGGTTCTAAGCTGTCCGACCCTCCCTTCAAAACTGAGGGTCTGACTTTCTGCTTTGGGAGGTCCGACCCTGCTTAGCTGGGTATGCGACCCTCCCTTCAAATTAAGTGTTTTTGGGTCGATTTGATACCTGAGATCTCGATCTCCTTCACGCCCTTGGTCCATTTGGCTCGACCATGACGGGTAAACCTGGTTCAAGGTGGTAAGACCGGGTTAGATTGACACGGGTCTTACAATCTGTCCATCTCTCTCTCCTTCTTTCCTTTTCTTCTTCTTTCCTTCTTCTCCCTCTCCATTTGTCCGTCTCTCTCTCCTTCCCTTTTTTTTCTTCTTTCCTTCTTCTCTCTCTCCATCCCAATCCTGTTCCATCTAGTCGACACATGGCTGTCATCCTTCCTTCATATATTAATATATCACACTTTACATACATGATGCATAATGCATATAATATATAGTATAATATATATAATAAAATATGCAAAATATAGTATAATGCATAATATGCATGCACATGGGCTGATCTGATTTGGTCTAGACGGGTTTGACTTGGGCCGGGCTGAGTTGGACTAAGTTGGATTGAGCTGGGTTAGGCCAAAATTGATTTTTTTCTCTCTATCATTTCATAGGCCATTTTCACCGTCATTACGCATGGAATTTTTTGACTGCCTCTACCCGAATTTTTTGACGTTTACTTTGTAGAACACTAAAAATGAGGAATATTGGAGCTTGAATCACCTAATTTGAAAATAAAATGGCCAACTTATGAATTTCTGAAGTTTAAACAGACCAATTTATGATAATTCGGCTAACAACTCCGCATGGGATCTTTTGGAGAGCTCTGCCTAAAATCCTTTACGTCCACTTTGTAGAGCACTAAAAATGGAACATATTGAAACTGAAATCAACTGATTTGGATGTAGGGTGACCAAAATATAAATTTCCAAAGATTAAACGACCATTTCAACATGTAATTTTGCATGGGACCCTTCAGAGATTTGTGTATCGAATTTTTCACGTCCACTTTGCAGAACACCAAAAATGAAGAATAATGGCCCTTGAATCATCTGAATCAGACGTAGAACGGCAAAGATATGAAGCATTGAAGTTCTATCGATAATTCTGCATGAAAGGTTGCATGGGACCCATCGGTGACCTCTACCCGGGATTTTTCACGTCAACTTTGAAAAGGATTGAAAATAAGAAATATTGGTACTTAAATCGTATGATTCAGATATCGGATGATCAAGATATGATGATTTGAAGTTCAACATGCATCCTACAATAATTACATAAATGCCCCTACACTTTCAAACTGACTACAACTGTGATACCTTCCTTGTTTGATGTCAGAATTGGATGATTTCGGTATCAATTTGAAGGTAATTTCACGACCTATACATCCAAGTAGGTAATAGCCCATGACCCTGCTGTGGGGCTCATTAAAGAATCACAAACCCTTGAATTAAAAACCAGAAACCTATCATATGGATTCACTTATGCTGGGGATGGTAAAAATGGGGTGCTTACAGATGCCCCTCTTTAGATGAGATTGTTACTAATTGAAGGCTAAAGACAAAAGAACCACATTTTTGATATGAGTGAGAAGGCTTATTCAGTTGCACTTAGGGGAATTTGTCCTAAACTGCCTACGTATTCTAAGGGTGTCCTAGAAATCAAGCCCAGAGTGTAGTTCGACTGGCAAGAAGGTTTGCTCTTCTTTAAAAATTGGTGATTGTTCTTCTTGTACGAAGCTAGGCTGTGAATACAAGGCTCATTTGTAGGTTGGGAACTTCTTCTTGCTGAGGTGAGACTCATGATGCAAGGTATGCGCGGGCTTGAACCCAACTTGATCCATTTGTAGGCTGATAAGCCTCTTCTTGTACGAAGCTATGCTATGAATGCAAAGCTCATTTGTAGGCTGGGAACCTCTTCTTGCTGAGGTGAGTCTCATGATGCAAGGAACGCGCAGGCTTGAACCTGACTTGATCCATTTATAGGTTGATAAACCTCTTCTTGTATGAAGCTAGGCTGTGAATACAAGGATGGTTGCACGAGCTTGGGCTCAGCATTGATTTATCTGGATAGAGGAATTATTGTCTTTTCTTTTGATTGAACTGAGGCTCTTTAGATTTGCCATTTTGGGTTAAGTACCTGCACTTGTCAGAACATTAAAAATTTCATAGAGCATGTTATAATGATCATTTCTAATGGGGTGGGGAAACAAATGTTTCTTTGTTGAATTTAAAGAGACATAGTTCATGAGACACACTGGAATTCAAAAAACTTAAAATGCTATTGGTTTCTTGACTGGTGCAACTCTAGGGAGTGTTTAAACTTTCCGATTGTTCCATTCACGAGCAATGGTATCAACCAGATCTAATGTCAATTTTCTAGGAGGTTCACAATCAGTTGCTTCTCAATGGGTGCTTGTTGGGATATTGAATTGCTAAGGTAGCTTTGTTGGGGAATAGAATGAAACATGAGTCAACCCCATGAACCGAACATGTAAACTATTTTCTGTATTTGTAACAACTCGCTCTTTCTTCCACCAAGTGTATTTCCATCTGATATCTACTGTGGTTATTTCTTTGAGGCAATTGAACCAATATGTGTCCATCTGATAGGCCATAGGATCTGCTCTTTTTTGTCAATTGATAGGGGTTAAGGGTCGTTGCTTCAGATTCCTCAACCAATCCTAACCTTTCTGTTAAGCAAACTTGAAGTAGGTATGGTGATCCGCTAAAATTATCCAACTCGAACTGATGAGTTTCCATGAAGTCAAGGCCCTTTAATGTCTCAGCCAATATTGTAGGGATGATGTTAAAACCTTGTCTCGCATGTTTGATGAGATCTATTATGATTGGAGATTTTGTATCTGTGCAACTTCGTAGCAATAGCCGGGCTATGCTATAATAGAGGTAAACATGTCCCCTCTGATCTTGTGATTCTTTCCTTTTGGGACTTGTACGAGCATATGATTTGATCATGCACTTTATCTGTAGTCATTGATCCTGTACAAAACGACACATTTCTTTCCTGTCCTAGCTGAAAAAATCTTGTATCTCTTGCTTGTAATCTTTTCCTGGAGATGGTTTGAAGATCTTCTACTTAGGTGTGTGCAGAAGGCAAGCTCTGAATTCTTTCACAGTTGGGCATAACTCGACTTCTCCCATCCTGAAGACATGAACTATTGGATCCCAGCATCGAGCAGCTACTTTCAAGAGATCTGAGCATAATTTTATCGTTATCAACTGAGGAAGTGCCTCCAGTTGATGCTTTCGTAAGAAAGAGCTATCTTCTGTGAACTCAACACGCCAGCTCCAGTTTTTCAGTGCTTTATCCATCTCTGTAATTCTGTCCGACGAATCGATGGATTGTCCGCCTTCTGGGTATGACCTGTAGGAATCCCGACATACAAATAGAGGTTAAAATAATTGAATCATTGGAATTATCTTAAATTGTTGTTGTTTAGATATATTGAAATGCCGTTAGTAGATTACACATGAAATGTATACATATGACTGACTCTGTCTGAGTTTTAATTACTTAAATCTATAGACATGATGAGTGAAAGTGGAGGTCCAAATGGGACTGACAATAAACTGTCCAGGTGGGTCTGCCACCTGGAGGAGTTTGTGGTTATTTATGTAGAATAGGCTTATCTTACCAAGAAGACCCCATTTATCAGTTTGAGAAAGGAAGGGCCTATGGAATCTTGGGACGTCGTCGGATGTAATGAATGACAAATAAGAGTTCCAGTTAGATTTTTATTTTATAATTTCTTAGATTGATTTACTCATAAGAGTTTATATCAAATGATATGAAAGATGGGTTTTGATGTGTAACTCTTGGGAAATCCGTCGGATAGATGGACGGATGAAAGAGTTTAGCCATAAAAACATGAAATTCTTTCTTTGATTATGATGATAGGATGAACCATCCCTGGGTGAAAGGTTGTTGTACCTACCCATTGGAGAATCCAGTCAACCATGTCGGTAAGTTCTTCAAATGATTGATGCCTATTATTGGTGTCAGCAGGTG
This sequence comes from Protea cynaroides, assembly GCA_028583415.1. Classification (NCBI taxonomy): domain Eukaryota; kingdom Viridiplantae; phylum Streptophyta; class Magnoliopsida; order Proteales; family Proteaceae; genus Protea; species Protea cynaroides. The sequence goes on from CM053276.1 coordinate 53,595,035, forward strand.
AGAGAGAGGCCTTCTACACCCTCTATTTTTTTTAAAGAGTGTAGAGGCTACAAATAATATCTCTTCACTTGATCCAAGTTGGTCAAGTATTGTAACTCAATGCCCTCCATGTTGACCAAACAAACAGCTTTTTCGGGTAAGATTTCCTTTACCATGAATAGTCCACTCCAATTAGGGCGAAATTTACCCCTAGGGTCATGGACAGGTGCTCTTTGCTCCTTCAATACTAGGTCCCCGACTGTCAAGTGGCGAACACGCACCTTTTTGTTAATGGTTGCTACCATTCTTTGTTGGTTTTTTCTTGCATTATTGATTGCCTTCATTCTTCTTTCATCAATGAAGTTCACTTCGTCATATCTGGATTGTAGCCATTCAGTTTCTAGAATCTTACATTCCATCAAGACACTCAGTGATGGCACCTCTATTTCTACTGGGAGGACTGCTTTCGTACCATATACTAGTGAATAAGGCATTGCCCCAGTGGATGTTCTTGTGGATGTTCTGTATGCCCAGAGTGCATAAGGTAGTTTGTCTGCCCAGTCAACATTAGTCTCTGCCATCTTCTGGAGGATAACCTTGACATTTTTATTGGCCGCCTCTACTGCCCCATTTATCTGTAGACGATAAGGAGAAGACCGGTGCCTTTTGATGTGGAACTTGTCACATAATTCTTGGACTCTCCCTCTAAAGTGTTGTCCATGATCTGAGATTATAGAATGAGGCATCCCATGACGGCATATGATGTACTCTTTAGATATTTAGCCACTATGTTTGCTGTGAGCTTGGCATATGACTGTGCCTCTACCCATTTTTAAAGTAATCAATGGCAACCAAGATGAATTCATGCCCATTTGAGGCTTTAGGATGAACCTTTTCGATCACATCTATGGCCCAGGTTGAGAAGGGCCATGGAAAACTAAGAGTATGCAACTCTGCTGGAGGCACATGTATCAAATTAGCATGGACTTGGCACTTGTGACATTTCCTTACAAACTCTGCACAGTCTGATTCCATTGTGTTCCTGTAATATCCCATTATAAGGATCTTCTTTGTAAGCCGTCTAGCATTCATGTGAGGTCCACATATTCCTTGATGGACTTCTTGGATGACGTTTTGTGCCTGTTCCTCGTTGACACAGACTAGCTGCACTCCTTCATGGGATCTTTTGTACAAGATATCGTCGCATAGTATGAACTGCAAGGCGTATCGCCTAAGAGATTTATTCTCACCTATTGTGGCTTCTACTGGATACTTTCCCCCCTTAATGAAATCTATGATGGGAGCAAACCATGGTCAGCCATCGACTGTCAGTGCAGTCACTTCATCCAAGTAGACTGGTCGTACACTTTTCTCTATGATTAGGGGTTTGATACGTCCCAAAGGATCATTTCCAATCATTGAAGCCAAGGTGGCCAATGCATTGGCATACTTATTGGTATCCCTTGGGGAGTAGTCAAATTCAATTTGCATGAGCTTCCGAGCCAAGGTTGTTGCACATTGTTGGTAAGGTACCAGCTTCTCGTCTTTAGTTTTCCATTCCCCTCTGACTTAGTAGATAACAATTTATGAGTAACCATAGACCTTTAATCTGCAGACCCCAATGGCCAAGGATGGTTTCAGTCCCATGATACATGCTTCGTACTCTGCAATATTGTTTGTGCAGTCAAAGTCTAATATGAATGAAAATGGCATAAATTCCCCTCCTGGATCTATGAATAAGACGCTGGCCCCATATCGCATATGATTTGCTGCTCCATCGAAGAACATTATCCATGTGTCGTTTTTCCCCTCCTCTTGAGTTGTGTGGACTTCTTCATCTGAGAATACATCTTCTAGATGTCTGTGGTTATCTTCGACCGGTAGAGTTGATAGATGTTCTACGATTACGCTCCCCTTGATAGACTTTCGCATAGTGTATGTGATGTCAAATTTGGACAACAACAATAGCCACCTAGCCAACCTTCCTGTCAAAGCTGGTTTCTCGAATAGATACTTCAGGGGGTCCATTCTGGAAATGAGTATGACCTTGTAGGATAACATATAATGCCTCAGTCTCTTTGTTATCTAGACCAGAGTTGTGCATGTCTTCTCCAGCTGTGTATAGTTGGCTTCATAGCCTGTGAATTTCTTACTCAAGTAGTATACTATTTTTTCTGTCTTTCCATCTGTATCATGCTGGGCTATCATTGATCCCATAGAACCCTCTAGTAATGACAAGTAGAGGAGTAATGGTCTCCCCGGTACTGGTGGGGCTAAGACTGGTGGGTTCAACAGATAGGCCTTGATTTTGTCGAAAACCATCTGACATTGAGGGTTCCAATCTTTTGGCTGGTCTTTCCAGAGTAGCTTGAAAATTGGTTCGCATCTTACAGTGAGATGTGCAATAAACCGATCGATGTACTGAAGTCTTCCCAAGAAACCTCTTACTTCCTTTTCTGTTTGAGGAGATGGCTTTTCAGAGATGACTTTTATCTTGGCTAGATCAATTTTGATTCCTCTTTGGCTGACCATAAAGCCTAGCATTTTGCCTGCTATTACCCCAAATGCATATTTTTGGGGGTTGAGCCTTAGTTTATATTGCATTATCCTCTTGAAGAACTTCCTTAGCGCCAGGATGTGACCTTCTCTGGTGAATGACTTTGCAATCATATCATCTACATACACCTCTACCTCTTTATGGATCAGGTCGTGCAAGATTGTAGTAGCCATTCTTTGATAAGTTGCCCCAGCATTCTTCAACCCAAATGGCATCACAGTATAACAATAGGTACCCCAGTCTGTTATGAAGGCATTTTTCTCTTTGTCTTCAGGTGCCATCTTTATCAGATTATACCCTGAGAACCATCCATGAAGGATAAAAGAGCATGATTTGCAGTGTTATCCACTAAGATGTCTATCTTTGGTAATAGAAAGTCATCTTTGGAGCAAGCCTAATTCAGGATTCTATAATCGATGCACACCCTCAATGTTCTGTCCTTTTTAGGTACGATGACCACATTTGCTAGCCACTTTGGGTACTTTGTGATCTCTAGGAATCCTACATCAAACTGCTTCATGATATCTTCTTTAACCTTGAGGGTCCATTCAGGCCTTAACCGCCTCAGCTTCTGTTTATATGGCCTTGCATCTGAGATCCAAAGTATCTTATGCTGTACAACTTCAGGATCTATGTCGGGCATATCCTTGTAGGACCAGGCAAACACTTCTTGGAACTCCATCAGTAATTCTATCAATTGTTTGGCTTATTCTTCTGTCAAGGTAGCACCGATCTTTATCTCTTAAGGTTGCTCTACCGAGCCGAGGTTAAGTATTTTGAAGTCTTCGCCAACAGGTTGAGCCTTTTTCTCCTCCGAGGCTTGGATGGGTTGTATTATTTTAGGAGATAGTTCATCATTTTCATCATTTTCAAAGTTAGAGTTAGAAGGAGAAGGAAAGGAAGAAGTAGACGTAGTGTAATTCAAAATATCATCTTTATTCATATTCAAAAGCAGAGGTACAGAGGAAAAGTTCCTAGTGGAACAAACTCAAAACTTGAAAGGACTCAATCTTATCTAAAGACATAAGGACCCTAGGCTCAGACATGGCCATAATATGTGGATTACATGGCAACCCCTTTGGGTAAACAAAATTATCATAAAAACTCCAATTTGGGATTGTTCCGCTAACGGGAAGGATGAATTGTTGTATATCGGGACTCCTATCGTGATCTTCACCGGTAAGCGTCATCACTTGATCATCATCAAACAAATTGTTGATGTCGATCATCTCTGTCTCAGATTTCTTCTCCTTGCCCTGCTCTTGGATCTTGGCTTACTCGAGCTCTTCCTAGTCAAAAGTGCAATCATGAAATATTTCAAACCCGGGTGCTTGCTTTTGAAGGTGGGTATTGAACCAAGGTTCTTAAAATCCACAATAGATGTTGTCTTCTCCTTCTTTAACAAAATACCCATTGAGGGTCTTCGAAAACTAGATGTTATGCACACTATACAAACTGGATGTTTTGCACACTATACAACCCCTCAGATATTGCTTAATAGACTGTTTCATCTGTCCTTTGGGGTCGCCAGTCCCCACTAGCTCTGTCTGATGCTCTTATTGTGCTGCTACCATACTGACTACTATGCTTGTATTTCATCCTCTCGAGCTTCCAAAATCTTTCGTCAGCTCCCCTCTGCTTTTGCTTGATTACTTTCAGATCCCCTTCGGTGGGGGTATACCCTAGTCCAAATATATACTCATTGACCAATAGAGATAAGAAAGTGACATTACCGGGTTGATGGGAACCAAGGCCCATACTTGGAAAGTAGAGCATGTTAAGTAATTAACGAAATGGAATGGGCAGATGCGTACCTATAGGATCTGGCTCAGTTGTAGCTAGGATGTTGTTGACCTGGAACCCTCCGAGAGAGAAGTCTTGCCTAGTATTCCCTTGTGACTCTTCACCATTTTGTCTAGTGGCCAATGTGTTCATGGCTGCAAAGTCCGCGTGTATTGTCACAATGGTATCCTTGTAGACGAATTTAACCTTCTGATACAAGGTAGATGCCATTGCATTGGCCTAACAGATCCAAGGCCTACCAAGAAGCATGCTGAATGAGGCAGAAATGTCAATGACTTGGAACTCCGTTTCAAATTCTGCCGGTCCTACCTGAATTGGCACTGTGAAGACACCTAATACAACCCTTTTGGTATTATCATACGCTTTGATGGTCATATCTGAAAGTTTTAATTCTGATTCGCTGAAGCCTAGATGCTTGAAGGTACGAAAAGGGAATACATTCAAAGCTGACCCATTATCAACTAGGACTTGGAAAATGCTCTTGCCTCTGTGAGGACAAAGACGGATTGTTTTTGGAAGTCGCCACCTAGATTAAGGTCTAGGACCTTAGAAATGTGAAATCTCACCCCAAGGTAAGACTTCGATTGACTAATGGCCCTTAGATTGGATTTATTGTCCATCAGAGATTGGGTAAGTGTCAAGTTACGATTATGGGAAGGGGTTAGACACCCAAACCGCCCGATCAAAATCGGTCTCCTATGCCTTTCCTATGCTAGACTCTATCTATTAAATTGAACCAAACCAAGTGGTTTGATATCATTGAACCGAATCTGTATCCATCAGATTACCTAAGTATCACGGAATTATTTTGTAACTCAGGTTCACCATCGTAGTTCAGGTGTGATTAAAGTTTATGGCTGTGATTTAGGATTGTGCATGATTAAGTTCATTGTTCAAGTTGAAGTTTATGCTTGAAAGGATGAGAAACCCTATGGGTTAGTATCTGGATAGTCCATACGAACTGAATGATAGTCCTAATGGATCTAAAAATGGATAATCTTTTTTGGGTCAGAATGTGGATAACCCTATTTGGGTCAAAATGTAAATAACCCTTTCTGGGTTGGAATGTGGATAACCTTATTTGGGTCAAAATGTGGATGGATATCCTAGTGGATCTATGAATAGTCCGAGTGGACTAAGGTGTGGATCTAAATTTGGGATTTTACCAAATGGCCTATGTATCCTTGGGTTTGCCCTAGGAATCAGAATCCACGTAGTTCGGGAAATGGCTAAAATAACCTGTTTTAAGTTTAGGATTGAGAACCTATTCTAGGTTTAGGTTTGAGAATCTATTCTAGGATTAGGATATAGAACCTATTCTAGGTTTAGGATTTACTAAGGTAGAAATCATCCAGAGCTACCCTTTTCATCCTAATCTCTACTTTTTGGAAGGTTTGGCAAAGCATTCTCTTTCTTTATTAAGATTTTTATTATTTTCCATTATACCCTTTCCAAGAATGTGGGTGCCTAAATGCACGTCCCCACCCCTATATTGTCTTCTAGAAGTGTGCATTCATGGTAGCTTAACTAGGGTGTTGCAAAAAATGAAGTTATTACCACAAATGTAATATTCTATCTAAGCATGGCATGTATGATGTTTTTGGTAACTAACACAATATATAGCAAGATTATGAAAATCTCCCTAACATGGCATATGATACCATAAAAATATATTTAAACATGATAAACTTACTATGCTATATTCTAAGCATGACAAGTCTAAACATGGCATGTCTAAATATGGTAATTATCATGATATTGCTAAATATGACAAAAAAAATCTATTTATTCTACCAAATATAGCAACACATGGATTTTGCAAACATGGTATGTGAGTAATCCAAACAAAGCATGTGAGTACTCTAAATGTTGCCATTTATCCAAATATGACATGTGGACACTCTAAATGTAGCAAGTATGTAATCAAATATGGTAGAATTCACCAAATCACTCAAGCAACCAATTGCATATTACAGTGAATAAGACATCGACGAAACCTTTTTGAAAATCCAAAATGATCAAAAACATATGTTCAAGAAGTTCTTTGAAAATATATAACTTTTATGAAGAGATTTGAAATGAATAATGACTCAAAAATGTCAAGATTGTCACACAAAGTTTCAAGTATTGTATAAACTAGGAACTGATTTCAAATTCTATCATATTACATCAAAATGTCCATAAGTAGGTCTTTTGTAACTCAAATTAAGCCTTATTTTTTTCATAGAAAGATGACTTGACATGCTACATTTTTTCCGAAGGGGTCGAATCCCAATAGAGAGCACATATAGGTAAAAAATATATACAATTTAGCGCACATGCATGGTGACAGATTCTGTCACCCTGTACCATAATGGGCATATGGAGACCTAAATATATCATAATTAACCTCAAAACATACCATTAGAAAGAAGACTTAGAAAGCTAACTTTTGTCTCAAAGCATTTAATCCCAACAGAGGACGAAATCAGGTCAAAAGAATGCCACAAGACCGGATATGTGCATTGGTCAGATTTTTGACCAGTTGCACCAAAAATTACGTATAAAATCCCATATTTTATGAAAATTAAATTAAAATATATGTCCATGTAGATAATTGACAAATATAAAATTTCATCAAGAAAAGAAAATGCAAACAGAACATTCTCATTGTGAAAAAGATACTTTTCAATCATGCCAATCAGTATATCCTAACAGATTCAAAAACAGAGGACTATGCACTTCAAAATCTTTATCAATTCAATGAAAAATTAAAAAAATCTGAAACTAGTGCCATTTTTTAGAAGACTTCTTTATCTAAAAATTTGGTATGAAGTTGTTTTTCTGATTATGGCCATAAGATGCTTTTCTAAAGACATTCTGATAGGGGATTACATTATACCCGAGTAGGGCAGCAATGCCAATGAAGAATTTTTTTGATGAACTTTTCTAATTCCAAATGGAACAAAATTTCTAGGTGAGTCTTCTAACATATCAGAGAGAGTCCCATAAAAAGTTGGGCTTCAAAATCTAAACAAAACCATGTAAGATGCACGTCCTAAATTTGGATCCTAAATTTAAAAATTTCAGATAAGAAATCCACTTTGTAGAATTTATAAAAAACATCAAACATCATCATATAGCACTCAAATCTTCATCATTGAACCATATAAAAAAATTATCATACAAAAAAAAAATATCAGACATGAACATTCTAACATCAACATGTATGCAATAGGGAATTCCTGATCGAGATTTAATGAAAATGAACATTTTCAAGCAAAATCAACATTCAAACCTTCAAAAGACAACTAAATTTGTTTTAGGGTACCAACCTTGTGCTCAAATGGAGTGAAACCCTTGATGTAGAATTTTTTTTGGAGATCGTATCAAGATTTCTGAAGGTGAATCCCCATCCTCCTCTTCTCTGCTCCTTTCTTCTCTAACTCTCGGCCTTCTTCTTCTTCCTCTTCTTTTCCTTTTCTTTCTTCTTCTCACGGCTCTCTCTTTTCTCTTTTTTTTTTCTTTTTTTTTTCTCTCTCTTCTCTTCTCTCTCTCCCGGCCTCTCTCTCTTTCTCTCTTTCTGTCCCCCAGTTTCTCTCTTTTCTCTCTTTTTCTCTCCCACGGCCTCTCTCTTTTCTCCTTTCTAGAAAACCCTCTCCTCTCTCACGTCTTTCCTTTCTCCCTTTTCTCTCTTTCCGTCTTCTCTCTTCCTTCCTTTTATTCTTCTTTCCTTCTTCTCTTCTTACCTTTTTTTTCATCCTCCTTCTAGAAAATCTCCCTCTTCTCCACATTTTTTTCCTTTTTCTCTTACCTTTTTTTCTTTTCTTTCCTTTTCTCCTTCCTTTCCTTTTTCTCTTCTTTCCTTTTTTTCTTCCTCCTTTTAGAAAATCCCCCTCTTCTCCACGTTTTTTTTCCTTTCTCTCTTTTCCTTTTCCTTTTTTTCTTTTCTTTTCTTTTCTCCTTCCTCTTTCTAGAAAATCTCCTCTTCTCTACGTTTATTTTCCTTTCTCTCTTTCCTTTTTTTCTTTTCTTTCCTTTTCTCCTTCTTCTTTCTAAAAAATCTCCTCTCCCTCTCTCACGTTTTTTTTTCTTTTCTCTCTTTCTTTTTTTCTTTTCTTTCCTTCTCTCCTTTTCTTTCCTTCTCTTCTTCCTTCATCTTCTTCTTCTCGGATTTTTCCTTATCTCTTTCCTTTTTTTTGGCTTCTGCTCTTCTCTCTCTCTCTCTCTCGGCTTTCTTCCTTTCTTTCCTTTTCTCCTTCTTGTAGGCTTCTTCTCGGCTTCTATAAAATATATATAAATATATTAATATATATAATATAATACATTTGTATATATTAATATATTATATATATATATATATATATATATATATATATATATATATATATATATATATATATGACTAAAAATAATGAATATTGGCCTTTGAATCATCTGATTTCGATATCAGATGACCAAGATATGATGATTTGAAGTTGATACGATAATGCATGCATCATATGATAATTACGTAAATGCCCTTACACTTTCAAATTGTGATACCTTCCTTGTTTGATGTCAGAATTTGATGATTTTGGTCTCATTTTGAAGATCATTTCACAACCTATACATCTAAGTAGGTAATAGCCTATGACCCTGTCATGGGGCTCATTAAAGAATCACGAATCTTTGGGTTAAAAGTCAGAAACTTGTCACGTGGATTCACTTATGCTAGGGATAGGAAAAATGGGGTGCTTACAGATGCCCCTCTTTAGCCGAGATTGTTACCCATTGAAGGTTAAAGACAAAAGAACCACATTTTTTATATGAGTGAAATTGCTTATTGGGCTGCACTTAGGGTAATTTGTCATAAACTGCCTACGTATTCTAAGGGTCTCCTAGAAATCAAGCCCAACACGTAGTTCGACTGGCAAGAAGGTTTGCTCTTCTTGGAAAATTGATGATTGTTCTTCTTGTATGAAGCTAGGCTGTGAATACAAGGCTCATTTGTAGGCTGAGAACCTCTTCTTGCTGAGGTGAGACTCATGATGCAAGGTACGCACGGACTTAAACCCGACTTGATCTATTTGTAGGCTGATAAACTTCTTCTTTTATGAAGCTAGGCTATGAATGCAAGGCTCATTTGTATGTTGGGAACCTCTTCTTGCTGAGGTGGGACTCATGATGCATGGTACGCATGAACTTGAACCCAACTTGATCCATTTGTAGGCTGTTAAACCTCTTATTGTATGAAGCTAGTCTGTAAATACAAGGCTGATTTGTAGGCTTGGAACCTCTTCTTATATGGAGCTAGGCTGTGAATACAAGGCTGGTTGCAAGAGCTTGGGCTTGGTTTTGATTTGTCTGGGTGGAGGAATTATTGTGTTTTCTTTTGATTGAACTGAGGCTCTTTAGATTTTCCATTTTGGGTTGAGTACCTACACTTGTCAGATCATTGAAAATTTCATAGAGCATGTTATAATGATCATTTCTAATGGGGTGGGGAAACAAATGTTTCTTTGTTGAATTTAAAGAGACATAGTTCATGAGACACACTGAAATTCAAAAACCTAAAATTCTATTGGTTTCTTGATTGGGGAAACTCTAGGGAGTGTTTGAACTTTTCGATTGTTCCATTCACGAGCAATGGTTTCAACCAAATCTAATGTCAACTCTCTAGGAAGTTCACAATCAATCACTTCTCTGCTAGTGCTTGCTGGGATATTGAATTGCTGAAGTAGTTTTGTTGGGGAATAGAATGAAGTATGAGTCAACCCCATGAACCAGACATGTAAACTATTCTCTGTATTTGTAACAACCCACTCTTGCTTCCACCAAGTGCATTTTTATCTGATATCTGTTGTGGTTATTTCTTTGAGGTGGCTGAACCAATCTGTGTCCATCGATAAGCCATAGGATCTGTTCTTTTTACCAATTGGTAAGGGTTAAGGGTCGTTACTTCAGATTCCTCAACTAATCCTAACCTCTCTGTTAACCAAATTTGAAGTAGGTATGGTGACCCACTAAAATTGTCTAGATCAAACTGATTTTGATGAGTTGCCATGAAGTCAAGGCCCTTTAGTGTCTTGGCCAAAACTGTAGGGATGATGTCAAAATCTTGTCTCGCATGTTTGATGAGATCTATTATGATTGGAGATTCTGTATCTATGCAACTTCATAGCAATAGTCGGGCTATGCTACAATAGAGGTAAACATGTCTTTTCTACTCTTGTGCTTCTTTCCCTTTCGAACTTGTACGAGCAAATGATTTGATCATGCGCTTTATCTGTAGTCGTTGATCTTGTACAAAACGACACATTTCTTTCCTGTCCTAGCTGAAAAAATCTTGTATCTCTTGCTTGTAATCTTTTCCTGGAGATGGTTTAAAAATCTTCTGCTTAGGTGTGTGCAGGAGGCAAGCTCTGAATTCTTTTACACTTGGATATAACTCGACTTCTCCTATCCTGAAGACATGAACTATTGTATCCCAGCATTGAGCGGCTGCTTTCAAGAGATCTGAGCATAATTTTATCGTTGTTAATTGAGGAAGTGCCTCCAGTTGATGCTTTCCCAGGAAAAAGCTATCTTCTGTGAACTCAACACGCCAGCTCCAGTTTTTCAGTGCTTTATGCATCTCTGTAATTCTATCCGACAGATCGATGGATTTTCAGCATTTTGGGTATGACCTGTAGGAATCCCAACATACAAATAGAGGTTAAAATAATTGAATCATTAGAATTATCTTAAATTGTTGTTGTTTAGATATATTGAAATGCCCTTAGTAGATTACACATGAAATGTATACATATGACTGACTCTGTCTGAGTTTTACGTACTTAAATCTATAGACATGATGAGCAAAAGTGGAGGTCCAAATTGGAATGACAAGAAACTGTCCAGGTGGGTTTGCCGCCTAGAGGAGTTTGTGGTTATTTATGTAGAATGGGCTTATCTTACCGAGAAGACCCCATTTATCAGTTTGAGAAAGGAAGGGCCTATTGAAATCTTGGGACACCATCGGATGTAATGAACGACAAATAAGAGTTCCAGCCAGATTTTTATTTTATAATTTCTCAGATTGATATACTCATGAGAGTTTATATCAAATGATATGAAAGATGGGCTTTGATGTGTAACTCTTGGGAAATTCGTTAGATAGATGGACGGATGAAAGAGTTTAGCCAAAAACTAGGAAATTATTTCTTTGATTATGATGATAGGATGAACCATCCCTGGATGAAAGGTGTTGTACCCCATTGGAGAATCCAGTCAACTATGTCGGTACATTCTTTAAATGATTGATGCTCGTTGTTGGTGTGAGTAGGTGAGAGAGAGGCCTCCTATACCCTCCATTTTTTTTTGAAGAGTGTAGAGGCTACACATAATATCTCTTTACTTAATCCAAGTTGGTCAAGTATTGTAACTCAATGCCTTCCATGTCGACCAGTCGAACAGCTTTTTCGGGTAAGATTTCCTTTACCATGAATGGTCTACTCCAATTAGGGCGAAACTTGCCCCTATGGTCATGGACAGGAGCTCTTTGCTCCTTCAATACTAGGTCCCCGACTGTCAAGTGACGAACACACACCTTTTTGTAAAAGGTTGCTGCCATTCTTTATTGGTATTTTTTTATATTATCGACTGCCTTCATCCTTCTTTCATCAACGAAATTCAGTTCAACATATCTGGATTGCAGCCATTCAGTTTTTAGAATCTTATATTCCATCAAAACTCTCAGTGATGGCACCTCGATTTCTACTGGGAGGACTGCTTCCATACCATATACTAGTGAATACAACGTTGCCCCAGTGGATGTTCTTATGGATGTTCTGTATGCCCAGAGTGCATAAGGTAGTTTGTCTGCTCAGTCAACATTAGTCTCTGCCATCTTTTGGAGGATAACCTTGACATTTTTATTGGCCGCCTCTACTGCCCCATTTGTCTGTGGATGATAAGGAGAGGACCGGTGCCTTTTGATGTGGAACTTGTCACATAATTCTTGGACTCTCCCTCTAAAGTGTTGTCCTTGATCTGAGATTATAGAATGAGGCATCCCATGCTGGCATATGATGTACTCTTGTAGAAATTTAGCCACTTTGTTTGTTGTGAGCTTGGCGTATGACTGTGCCTCTGCCCACTTTGTGAAATAATCAATGGCAACCAAGATGAATTCATGCCCATTTGAGGCTTTAGGATGAACCTTTCCTATCACATCTATGCCCCAGGTTGAGAAGGGCCATGGAGAACTAAGAGTATGCAACTCTGCTAGAGGCACGTGTATCAAATTAGGGTGGATTTGGCACTTGTGACATTTCCTTACAAACTCTGCAAAGTCTGCTTCCATTGTGTTCCAGTAATATTCCATTCTAAGAATCTTCTTTACAAGCATTCTAGCATTCATGTGAGGTCTGCATATTCCTTGATGGACTTGTTCGATGACGTTTTGTACCTGTTCCTCGTCGACACAGAACAACTGCACTCCTTCATGGGATCTTTTGTATAGGATATCTTTGCATAGTATGAACTGAGAGGCATATCGCCTAAGAGATTTCTTCTTACCTGTTGTGGCTTCCACTGGATACTTTCCTTCCTTGATGAAATCTATGATGGGAGCAAACCATGGTCGCCCATCGACTGTCAGTGCATTCACTTCTTCCAAGTGGACTGGTCGTACTCTTTTCTCCATGATTAGGGGTTTGATACATCCCAAAGGATCATTTCCAATCATTTAAGCCAAGGTGGCTAATGCAACGGCATACTTATTGGTATCTCTTGGGGAGTAGTCAATTCAATTTGTATGAACTTCTGAGCCAAGGTTATTGCACATTGTTGGTATGGTATTAGCTTCTTGTCTTTGGTTTTCCCATCCCCTCTGACTTGGTAGATAACAATTGATGAGTCACCATAGACCTTTAATCTGCAGACCCCAATAGCCAAGGCTGTTTTCAGTCCCATGATACATGCTTCACACTGCAATGTTGTTTGTGCAGTCAAAGTCTAATCTGAATGAAAATGGTACAAATGCCCCTTCTGGATCTATGAATAAGATGCGGCCCCGTATCCCATATGATTTGCGGCTCCATCGAAGAACATTATCCATGTGTCATTTTTCCCCTCTTCTTGAGTTGTGTAGACTTCTTCATCAGGGAATACATCTTCCAGATGTCTGAGGTTATCTTCAACCGGTAGAGCTGATAGATGTTCTGCAATTACGCTCCCCTTGATAGACTTTTGAGTAGTGTATGTGATGTCGAATTCAGACAACAACAATAGCCACCTAGCCAACCTTCCTATCAAAGCTGGTTTCTCGAATAGATACTTCAGGGGGTCCATTCTGCAAATGACCTTGTAGGATAACATATAATGCCTCAGTTACTTTGTTATCCAGACTAGGGCTGCGCATGTCTTCTCTAGCTGTATATAATTGGCTTCGTGGCCTGTGAATTTCTTACTCAAGTAGTATACTGTCTTTTCTGTCTTTCCATCTGTATCATGCTGGGCTACCATTGATCCCATAGTACTGACAAGTAAAGGAGTACTGGTCTCCCCGGTACTGGTGGGGCTAAGACTGGTGGGTTCAATAGATAGGTCGTGATTTTATCGAAGGCCATCTGACATTGTGGGTTCCAATCTTTTGGCTGCTCTTTCTGGAGTAGGTTGAAAATGGTTTCGCATGTTGCAGTGAGATGTGCAATAAATCGGTTGATGTACTGAAGTCTTTCCAAGAAACCTCTTACTTCCTTTTCTATTTGACGAGATGACATTTCAGAGATGGCTTTTATCTTGGCTGGATCAATTTCGATTCCTCTTTGCTGACCATAAAGCCTAGCATTTTACCCGTTATTACCCCAAATGCACATTTTTGGGGGTTAAGCCTTAGTTTATATTGCTTGATCCTCTCGAAGAACTGTCTTCACACCGGGATGTGACCTTCTCTGGTGAATGATTTTCGATCATATCATCTACGTACACCTCTACCTCCTTATGGATCAGGTCGTGCAAGATTGTAGTAGGCATTCTTTGATAAGTTTCCCCAGCATTCTTCATCCCAAATGGCATCACAGTGTAACAATAGGTGCCCCTGTCTATTAGGAAGGCAGTCTTCTCCTTGTCTTCAGGTGCCATCTTTATCTGATTATACCCTGAGAATCCATCAATGAAGGAAAAAAGAGCATGATTTGTAGTGTCATCCACTAAGATGTCTATCTTTGGTAATGGAAAGTCATCTTTGGGACTAGCCTTATTCAGGTTTTTGTAATCTATGCACACCCTCAATCATTCGTCCTTTTTAGGTACAATGACCACATTTGCTAGCCACTCTGGGTACTTTGTGACCTCCAGGAATCCTACATCAAACTGCTTCATGATATCTTCTTTAACCTTGAGGGTCCATTCAAGCCTTAACTGCCTTAGCTTCTGCTTATATGGCTTTGCATCTGAGATCAAAGGTATCTTATGCTGTACAACTTTAGGGTCTATGCCGGGCATTTCTTCATTGGACCAGGCAAACACTTTGGAACTCCATCAGTAATTCTATCATTTGTTTGGCTTCTTCATTTGTCAAGGTAGCACCGATCTTTATCTCTCGAGGTTGCTCTATCGAGCCGAAGTTTATTATTTTGAAGTCTTCGCTGACAGGTTGAGCCTTCTTCTCCTCCGAGGCTTGGATGGGTTGTAATATTTCAGGACATGGTTCATCATTTTCATCATTTTCAAAGTTAGAGTTAGAAGGAGAAGGAAAGGAAGAAGTAGATGCAGTGTAATTCAAAATATCATCTTTATTCATATTAAAAAATAGAGGTACAGAAGAAAAGTTCCTAGTTAAACAAACTCAAAACTTGAAAAGGACTCAATCTTATCCAAAGATATAAGGACCCTAGGCTCAGACATGGCCATAATATGTGGATTACATGGCAACCCATTTGGGTAAACAAAATTATCATAACAACTCCAATTTGGGATTGTTCCTCTAACGGAAAGGGTAAATTGTTGTATATCGGGACTCCTATCTTGATCTTCACCGGTAAGCGCCATCGCTTGATCATCATCGAACAAATTGCTGATGTCGATCATCTCTGTCTCAGATTTCTTATCTTGGCTTGCTCGAGCTCTTCCCAGTCAAAAGTACAATCATGAAATATTTTAAACCCGGATACTTGATTTTGAAGGTGGGTATTGCACCAAAGTTCTGGAAATCCGCAATAGATGTTATCTTCTCTTTCTTTAACAAAATACCCATTGAGGGTCTTTGAAAACTGGATGTTCTACACATTGTACAACCCCTCAGATATTGCTTAATAAACTGTTTCATCCATCCTTTGGGGTCGCCTGTCCCCACTAGCTCTATCTAATGCTCTTATTGTGCTACTACCATACTGACTACTATGCTTGTATTTCATCCTCTCGAGCTTTCGAAATCTTTGGTCAACTCCCCTCTACTTTTGCTCGATTACTTTCAGATCCCCTTCAATAGGGGTATACCCCAGTCCAAATCTATACTCATTGAACAATAGAGATAAGAAAGTGACATCACCGTGTTGGTGGGACCAAGGCCCATACCTGGAAAGTAGAGCATGTTAAGTAATTGACAGAAATAAAAAGGGTAGATGCGTACTTGTAGGATCTGGCCCAGTTGTGGCTAGGATGTTGTCAACCTGGAACCCTCCGAGAGAGAAATCTTGCCTAGTATCCCCTTGTGACTCTTCACTATTCTGTCCAGTGGCTAATGTGTTCACGGCTGCAGAGTCTGCGTGTATTGTCACAGTGGTACCCTTGTAGACGAATTTGACCTTCTGATACAAGGTAGATGCCACTGCATTGGCTTGACAGATCCAAGGCCTACCTGGAAGCATGCTGAATGAGGCAGAAATGTCAATGACTTGGAACTCCATTTCAAATTCAGCCAGTCCTATCTGAATTGACACTATGAAGTCACCCAATACAGCCCTTCTGGTATTGTCATATGCCTTGATGGTCATATCTGAAGGTTTCAACTCTGATTCGCTAAAGCCTAGATGCTTGAAGGTACAAAAAGGGAATACATTCAAAGCTGACCCATTATCAACCAGGACTTGGAAAATGCTCTTGTCCTGACATCTTATGGTAATATGTAAAGCCTGTATATGATCCTTTCCTCCTTGAGGAAGATCGGCATCTCCAAAACAATTGCATTAATGACATATTTGCCTCCCATGAGCTTGGCTAGTTCTTCTCCATCCATTGAAACTAGGACCTGAATGCTTGCTAGAGATTTCAGTACTGCATCCCTATGGACCTTGGAAGCCATCAGAAGCTCCCAAATGGACACGTTGGCTTGGGTCTTTTGTGATTGTTTCAATACCAGATTTGGAGGCTCTGGTTGGTTGGCATGTCCTTTACTTTTCTCTCTCACAGCTTGGGCCGGATCATTTACCATCAGGTGAGATGGTTTATAGTTTTTCCCTGTTCTTGTTTCTGCTACTTCTTGCTCATCCTCTGGGAATATGAACTCCATCTCAAGGAAATGGTTGCCAACTTGATTTATCTTTGTTTCCTCATCTGAGAGGTAGATGATGAATGGTTCTTCTTCTTCTTCTTGCTGTGCTTGTGCTATTGGGTGTGATGAATCTTCCAAGAAATAAAAATCATATTCTTCTTCTTCTTGATGGCTACCAATAAGGGTGTCAACGGGCCGGTCCGAGCTGAATCGATGTCGGGTTTTATAAGCCCAGCCCAAAACATGTCCATTAAGAGTTCGGGCTGGGTTGGGCTGCGCTGGACATAATAACTATCGGGCTGGTCCGGTGTCGGTTTGTTATCGGGTTGGGCTTATTGAGGTGATTTCGGACTGGTTCGGTCCGGACCGGGCTTATCAAGTTTATCAGGCCTATATTATATGTAAGATATGTAGCCTATTTTATTATTTCTATCTATAAAATTAGCATCATTCCTTCTATATGCATGTAATTCAGTAAATTGTAGCAATTAATACACTATTTTCAACTATAGATTCATATAATCTTTCCGATCAAGAAGTGAACTATAACAGTGTAATATAATCCATCAAAATTTAAAACCATTAAAATTAAGAAACTGGGCCCGGATTGTAAGACCCGCACTCCGTAAACCCGGTCTAAACCTTGGTTTTGTGTCGTAGCAGGTCTTCCGAACATCACCGGGCCAGACGGGACGAGCGGATGACAAACAGGTATGAAATCGGATCAAAGTCGGTCAAATATTCATCATTTTATGTTGACCGGTCGATGGTACCGGTCGACCGGACAGCTCTGCGCAGCCGAGTGCGGAGATCCAGGATTAGATCTCTGTGGGTCCCATTTTCCTAAACCCTAATGCCTAAACCTTCCTAATCTTAATAGGGTTACTAAACCCTAATTCTAGCCTATAAATACACCTTAAACCTCCTCAAATCATTTCCATTATCTCTCATAAACCCTAGAGAAGAGAAGGAGGTTGGAAAGGAGAAGGAGCTAGGAAGAAGAAGGAGGTGCCGCCAATGTCGTTCGACGACGCTCACTTTACGCCAGTCGACGGTAAGTGTTTTAATCATTCTTCTTACCCTTTGACTCTAGGATAGTTGTATGGGTGGATCAATACCATGCAAGTAGGTATTGATCTAAAACCCTAAATTGGCCAATAAACCCTAAGTTGCCGTCAAACCTTAGATTCGCGTTCCGAGATGATATTCATCGAAATAAGACTTGAATGAGTTGGAGATAACTCTAACTCAAAGCTCAGATTTAGAATGGGTAGGTGAAACCCTGAAAATCCAAGGTAATCGATCGACGGCAGTCGAAAAACCAGGTGTATGGTCTTCCGGAGACATACCGGTCGACCATACCGGTTGCTAGTTTGCTCACAGAGCTGCAACCGATATGTTGCGACCGGTCAGCTCCGAAAGGCTGGTTTTGGACTTTGTTGGTTTTCGACCAACGTGAAACCTTAAGGAAACTATCCTAATGAAACCCTAATATTATTGTTGGACTTTGTAACTTCCCGTTTGGAACTTGCGACGTGGAGCAAGCTAACAAACGAGCGTCAGGTAAGGGAATCTGACCTAAACCTAATAATTAATGGACAGTAAGTTGTTGTTAATTACCTGATTATATATGATGTGATGTTTGTGCATATTCACATGCCATCTTTTAATTTTAGTTATTATTACTGTTCATGCATTGTTAGGATGTGATTGTTAAGCATGTGATTGTTTTCGTTAGTGTGTGGAGTGGGGCATGGGCCTGGGATCACTCCTCACACTAGCACCTTTTGTAGTATTCTGTCTTAACATGCTTGGTACGGGTGGGGCATCAGGGGAAGGTCGTGGTACGGTGTTCTCCGATGTTGATGCTGGCCTGGCCATGGTTATGTGGCACTGTGGTCTCCGAGGTCGACGTTGGCTTGTCCACGATGCTTTAGCTCTATCTCTATGCCGTAGGGAGTTATGTTGAGATAAGGTCTACCTGTGTTATGTATCTATCCTAGTGGGTTAGTTGCGGATAGGGCATCAGGGGAGGTGTGGGAATGCCTTAGCTCTATCTCTATGCCGTAGACGGCTGTGCTGGGATAGAGCATACGTTGATGACATATAGGATTGGTTAGTTGCGAGCCCAGTTTGTGAGCCCTGGCCAGTAGGGGCTTAGGTACTGGTATGGGTAGAGCATCAGGGGAGGTACGGGGGTATCTTAGCTCTATCTCTATTCCATGATGGGTGCATGTGGGCCAATGGGGGTGTGATCCATAAGGTGTCACACACTCGTGTATAGAGGTGCGGGGGCCACCAAACCTTTCTATAGCACATTGCAAACTTAAATCGGACCACAGCATAAAATTATTGTTACTCATGCATAATATTGTGAAACTGTCTGATTATCTTACTGAGCTAAGTTGTGAGCTCACCCTTTTTATATATACATGTTTTTAGATGTTGATGCAGGTTATACGGTGGATGATTATATGAACGCTCTGGCATATGGTGACATTGCTGCTTTGGGTGTACAGGCAGGAGAGGACGAGCATGACGCTTCATGCGAGTGCTCTTTCTGCGTGTATCTTTGATTTGACTTTTATTTATTTCCATTATTTTCGGTTGGATTAAAGTGATGTAACGGTATTATATTTATGGTTTGGATTTGAATAATTGGATACTTATTTAATTTATCAATAGATACTCAGTTCATTCTATTTTAAAGACTTTCGCTCTACTATTTATATTCTGATTGTGGTTGTGTGTAATGGTTTGTATGAGTGGCCACGGCCTATTCGAGATCTTGGTGTGAACCGTTGGTTCAATGACGGTTCACTCACACCATTCTGGTTGGATCGGAATTGGGGTGTGACAACTTGGTATCAGAGCTCTCAGGCTCTGTCCACAGACCTTATTGCATTTAACTAAGTCGATGAATTGAGTTAGGAAAAATTTAAAAATTTTAATACAGACACACCCTAAGCATTGTTTGATATCTGAGATGGACTAAGAAAGAGAATAATGTACAATATTAAATGTGGACTTAACATTTACACATGCACAAGTTAGGAAAAACAATGAAAACTTTCATTAAATAGAAAATGAGTATTAGATAAAATAGTGCTACAGGGTATAGTCCACAAACCGGACAGTTACCCTATTATATAAACAGTCATAAGAGAAGAAAAATAAAAGGGGCAATCATGGGGTAGGGGGCCTAGGAGGAATAGGGTCCGCTATGTCATATTCTCACTCATATGCGACCCTAAGCCAGTGCACCTGGTCCTGAGTCACCCGTAGGCTACGAGCCAGACGTCCCAACTCTTGACCCATCTCTCGCTGAGACTCGAGGATGACCCTCTGGGTGTCCCTGATCTCAGTAAACATGCTCAACACCAGGTCTGGAAGGGGGTGAGATGGTCCAGCTGTAGATGTAGATGGTGGTGCTACAGGTGTAGGCTGTGGAGCTGGCACTGGTACTACACTACCGATGCATGGTAGTCCAGGGCCAATGGGCCAAGCACAGAATGTACCACCACCGCACCAGTTTTTGTCATCTTCTGCTTATCAGGGAGCATAACTGTAAGACCCGTGTCAATCTAACCCGGTCTTACCACCTTGAACCAGGTTCACCCATCATGGTCGAGTCAAATGGACCAAGGGCGTGAAGGAGATCGAGATCCCAGGTATCAAATCGACCCAAAAACACTTAAATTAGGGGAAGGGTCGCATACCCAGCTAATCAGGGTCGGACCTCCCAAAACAAAGAGTCAGACCCTCAGTTTTGGAGGGAGGGTCGGACAGCTTAAGACCCTAGGGTCGACGGGATCATCGACCCTCCCATCGACCCTCGGATCTTGCCGAAAATAGAAACTAGGAAACTTCGAGATTTTTGATTAGATTCCTTCCAAATCTCAAAGGGACTTATTTTAGGATATTTATAGCCTATTTAAAGGACGTCCCTAGGCCACTTTTACTCCTTTCACAACCCTAATTGAATTGAGAGAAAGAGAGGAGAAGGAAAAGAGGAAGAAGAGAGGCAAGGAAGAGAATCTAGCAAAAAGGAGAAGAGTTACAGAGAAAGATTAATCTTCTCAGGTATGGATACTAATTCCATGAGTTTCTACAAACCTTAGGATAGTTATTGGAGAGAGAGTGATCTCGGAGAAACCTAAACCATCCATCCATGGTTAGGTTTTCATGGAAAACCCTAGGAGAATGCATGAAAACCATCTAGGAGGATGATTCATGGTTTCAGACCATAGAGTGAGTGTTGAATGGAATGTAGAAGCAAGACATAGGACCCCAAACACGAAGGATAGATTAAAAGTAGAAATTGGACCAAAGTGCACCGAGGGTTGCACCCAGGGTCGATAGGCCATCCAACCCTAGGTGTTTCTGACCATCGACCCTCAGCATTCGGGAAGTCCAGAAAGAAGGGAGGGTCGATAGACCCATCGACCCTAGCATCGACCCTCAGTTAACAGAATGGTTTTTAAATTCAGAATTAATTCTAATTAAATTCTATCAATTTTGTTAGGTCTTCTAGCAATATAATAACATTGTAAAGGTGAATTTAAAGCTTGGAAAAGTATCTTATAGCAAGCTAAGGTGAGGAACCTTAACTCCAAACTAAATTGGTTAATAATAAATTGTTTTCTATTTATTGAGTCCAATGCCATGCTTGACTCTATGCGAATATGTTTGTAATGTGCATACAGCATGCCATCCAATATTTTTATTATTTGTTCATGCATATTTATTTTATCGTTTATAACATGATGATGATGATGATGATAGGAATAGGCATGTGCTTGTATGTGTGTGGTTGATGTACTTGATGCGAGCGAGTATCAGGGGAGGTGTGATGAGAACGTCAATAAACGTTAACCTTTGGCGGGTCTCAGCACTTCAGCTCTATCTCTAACTCAAGTCTTGTGCATTGGTATCGTCGTATCGCCATTACTTTAGCAGAACTATTATGTCATAGAGTATCAGGGGAGGTGGTCTCGGTCCTTGTAGTCTCTGACTCTACCGGGGGGCCTTAGCTCTATCTCTATCGACATTCTGAGGGATGCTGGGGTGAGGCCTTGGATACGCTGTTTGGCATTAGGATTGGTTAGTTGCGAGCCCAGTTTGCAGCCCTCGCTAACAGGGGCTTACGTGTTGGTATGGCACTATATAGCAAAAAACGTAACCTTTGTTATATAATGTTCATGATTGGGTGCATGTGAGTTGTCGATAAACGTGATCTTCGGGTAACGTCACACACTCGTGTATAGAGGCGGAGTCAATAAACGCGACCTTTGGCTACCTCAACCTTTCTATAGCATACTGTAAATTTTAAACCAGACCAAAGATATGAATTGACTTTTTGCTTGCATATGTATTGTTGCATTGTTTTGGCTACTCACTGAGCCGTGTTGTGTGCTTACCCCTCGACGTCGAATATTTTTAGTTGATGATGCAGGTTATACCGTTGAAGACTATATGAATGTGTCTGCGTACGGGAACGTGGTAGCCATGGAGGTTGAAGCTGAAGCGGATACACACGACTCCTCTTGCGAGTGCAACTCGTGTGTATTTGATTAGATATTTTATAGGTTTCTTTATTGGATTTATTAAGACATGTATTTGGTATTTAAATATTTATGTCTCAGTTGAAAATAGAATAATTTGCTATTAAAGTAATGATATCATTTTAGTTCTCAGTTCATGTTATTATAAGACTTCCGCTATTGTGTATTTATTCTGATTATGATTATGGATGTGTGTAAGTTTAGATAACGCGGGGATAGCCTATTTGAGATCCTAGTTGAACCGTTGGTTTATTAGCGGTTCATCACACCATTCAGGTTAGTCCAAAATTGGGGTGTGACAACTTGGTATCAGAGCATCTCAGGCCTTGCCCGCCGAACTAGCATACATTCAAGACAATTGTGAACTGAGATACAATAAAAGTAAAAATAGTAATATAAACAAACTGTAAGCACCAGTGATGATTGAGTCCAAGTTTAAAAAGAGAATATTGCATCTATTAAGGGGAAACAAGTTAAATACAATGAGTGATAGAAACAAAATGTATATACATAACTAATGCAGAGTACAGTCCATAACCTGGACAGTTACTCTGTCGTACATGAAAATAAAGTACAATCAAGAAGCAGGAGGAGAAGGAGGAGGCGTGGCCTCACGATCTCAGTCATAGTCCTCAGCATAGACCCTAGTCAACCAGGCCACCTGGGTCTGGGTCGTCTGGAGACTAGCTGTGAGACCGGCTATCCTCTGATCAGTCGCACACTGCACCTCTAGAAGCTCCCCCATCCGTACGTCTGATGCGTGCTGAGCAGCCAACAGCTCATCCATCCTCAGATTAGATCTGCGCTGAGCATCCCTGATCTCCTGCAGCATCTCCATCATGGCTGAAGGTGGAAGTGAAGGATCAGCCGAATAGGAAGGACCAGCCTCAGGTGCAGGAGTCGCCGCAGAAGATGTACCAACTCCAGCCACATGTGTGGGTAATGGCGGTGGTATCGAGTCGACGTCCATATACATACGATCGTCATCGTCGACCGGATCCACCCGAGCTCTAGCAAAGAGCCGCAGCAGCCTCAGCATCAGCCATCTCGACCCGAATGTGAGGGCGCACCATCGCGTTCCTCTCCTCATCACTAACCTCAGCATCTCGCAGCCCCATCTTGCAGATAGCCTCCTAATCTAGAGGCGACGAGAATGTCTTCTCCTAGATCTTCTCATCTACCAGATCCACCCCCAGACGGGTCAGTAGCACTGTAATCATGCGTCCATAGGGTAGATTTCCCCTATGATCGGACAGTGTAGCACTAATCATCGTCCGCATGATGATGTAAGGTAGGAAGACCGGCTGTCGAGTGCATATATTGTAGATCAAGAACTGTGTCAGCTGAGAGACCCTCTCATAGTGCCCACTCTGCGGGATCAGATTATGCTGGATAATCTTGCAGAAGACCCGTGGAGTTGGACGCAAGTAACAAGCTCTCATCTGCCATCGATCAGGACGGAGCAACTGGTTGTTGATCTCGCCCTCATCTCCATCTCAACAAACTGTGGCTCTCCCGGCGCACAGTACACCATGGGGCCATCATAGGGAATGCCCAACAGATCGTCCAGCTACCGATAATCAAAGGAAATGTGCACCCCCTTGACGTAACTGGTGATGCCCAACTCCTGACCGTGCTCAACATCATTGTAATTCCCCACCACCTGGAGATTACAATAAAACTGGCGTACCAAGTCTGGACATGTGCACGCGTCGTATGTGATGACAGGGAGCCACCCCATATCACCAAAAGCTCCCTCTACATTGAACAAGGCTAGCTCAGCCAAGTTCACCATGCGACCCCCTTCAACCTTCTTATGGGCATAGTCAGCATACTGTGCCTCGGCTTCATTCGAACGGAAGCGAAGTGGATCACGCACCCTGGGTACTTTGGTACGGGCCATAGTATCTGCAAAATAAGAAAGAGAAAAGAAACAAGTAGTTAGTAGGATAAAAATCCAAAATTTATTTAATAGTGACGTAAGTTGACCAGATAACCTCAAATTCTCACCATACAAGTGGGTATGAGAACTTACGTAGGTTAAAACATATCCTACAACCCACATGCAGTAGGAAATTTTAACTGACGATGTTCAATTTGAAGAAATTCAAGAAAAATAAAAAATGTCGACAAATTAGGGCAAAAAGAGAAAATTTCAAGTTTCTCGATAACCAACCGATGAAACTCAAAAATTTTTTAGGGCTTTCGTTCCTCGAGACACCAATAACAAAAGCCCCCAATAAAAATTAAATTTTTACGGTTCGAAAAAGTTTAATTTGAAAAATATGAGTTAAACGGGCAAAAACCTAGAAAAGAAAACCTAAAAACAGGTAAAAACGGGAAGACATACCTTTAGGGATGACGTGGACGTTGAAACCCGGAGTTAAACCGACCAAAAATAGTAGAGTGGCACTGTAGCAACTCAGAGAGTAGAGACGAGTCGAAACGGAGGAGGAATAGTGAGAAATGACCCAGAATCGAAGCTTAAAAATCTGATTTTTTGTCCGAGGGTCGGACAATTCAACTGACACCATCGACCCTCGGATCGACCCTCCCATCGACCCTCAGCTCTCGGGAACCTGACAGAAAACTAAGGGTCGGAACTGAGGGTCGGACACCCATCGACCCTCGCATCGACCCTCAGCTCTCGGGAAGAACAGGTCATTCCCAGGGTCGGATACCAAGGGTCGGACATACCATCGACCCTCACCATCGACCCTACATAGAAAAGACAGTATTTTTCACATAACGAATTGAGGATTTTGAATTTTATATCGGTTAGCGTGCCTACATGAAGTATAAATGATTTTTCATTGATTTTGATGATTTTCAGGCACCACCCATCTCAGAAGGAAAATATGTCTAGAAGAAGAGTAACCAGACAGAGCCGAAATGCAGTCCCACCACCAACACCAGTGGAGGAGACTAGTCAAAGAATAACCATGCACCGGGATATCCAGAACCGGTAAACCCTACAAATTTTCCACCTCCACCACCGGAGCTAGCAACTGTGGTTATGAACCTAGCTCAGCAGCTACAACATATGCAACACGCACAGGCCCAGATGCAAGTTGCCATGGGCATTATGTTTCAAACTACTCAGGCTGCACCCATGCACATAGGACAAGCCAGTGCGGCACCGGTGGGTAACCACCCAGCCCATCAGACACCTCAACAAACTGCTGCACAGATTCGAGTGTAGGTTCCGGAAGCAGCACAGGCTAATTATTAGTATCCACCCCATATGTTTGGGGCATATCAAACTCAGATGGATCACTCTCGACTGGTCGAGAGGTTTTTGAAGATGAAGCCCAGGGAATTTAATGGCAAACCGTCTGATCCATTATGGCCAGCACACTGGATAAACGAGATGGAAAGAAATTTTCTGATGATGACTATTACAGAAGAGGAGAAAGTATTGTGTGCCACCTTCATGCTCAAAGGCGGCGCACATCATTGATGGAAATCGACCCGGGCCTATCTATTGAGTAAGCACGCCCTACTGACTTGGGCTATATATAAAGAAGCTTTCTTTGAGAAATATTTTCCACGGAGCTTCAGAGATTCGATGGAGAAGGAGTTCCTGAGTCTTTATCAGGGGACGGATGTCGATGGATGCGTACCAACAGCGTTATGAAGAGCTGTTTTTCTTCGCACCACTGAGTATGCAAGAAGAAGAAACCAAAACCCGTAGGTTTGTCATGGGACTAAGAGGAAGCATCAGAGAAAATGTTCTGGGCTTAGAGAAGAAAATTTACAACGAAGCTGTCCAGATTGCTCGAGTGATTGAATCGAGCCAGAAGGAGAGTTATTTTACTCAGAACAAGGGCATCAAAAGGCCAGCCGGAAACTCCTACAACGGAGGCAATAACAGGACGTATAAGCCTTTCCGTCCTCAGAATTTTAATGCTGCAACCAAGACTACCCCAGCAGCTCAACCTCAGCCAAAGCCAAATTCTGAAGCCCCGAAGTGTTTAAACTACAACCAGCCGGGACATATGGCAAGGGAGTGCCCTAAGCCCAAGAAACAATTCCATCAAGGACGTGTATATGCTGTTACGTCCGAGGATGTGGCCGCATCACCCGATGTGGTCACAGGTATGACTGAAACTCTTAAAGTTATAAATACATTGATTGAGCATGTAGACTAAGTAAAGATGAATCACAGGTATTGTACCTATAAATGGCGTACCCCGAGTACTCTTCGATTCGGAGCTACTCATTCATTTATATCTGTGTCATTTGGAAAGAAGACAAAATTACCCATCAAAACATTAGACTACAAATTACTTGTACGGTCACCGATGGGGTTAGAAGTGGAATTAGAAAAAGGTTATGGACCATGTCCAGTTCTCATTGGGAAACAGATTTTAGATGCAACATTGATACGACTTGAGATGGCAGACTTCGATGTCATCTTAGGAATGGATTGGTTAGCTCGGCATTCTGCAAATCTGTTATGCGCCGAGAAGAAGCTAACATTCAAAGACAAAGAAGGGGCAGAGTTCAGTTTCTCGGGAACCAAACTTCCCCGGAGACGCAAGCTCATACTTTCAGCAGTAAAGGCTAAGAAGTGCCTTGAGAAGGGAGCAGTCGGGTACCTAGTATCAGTGGTCGACCTAACCAAGGAAGCACCACGAATGGAAGACATTGACGTCGTGCGGGATTACCCTGACGTATTTCCGGAGGAACTACCCGGATTACCACCTGACCGTGCCACAGAGTTTGCAATAGACCTGATACCTGGAGCCTCACCAGTATCAAAGGCACCTTATAGAATGGCTCCTACTGAACTAAAGGAATTAAAAGTGCAATTACAAGAACTGCTGGACAAGGGTTATATTCGACCCAGTATATCTCCATGGGGGGCACCGGTGTTGTTCGTAAAGAAGAAGGATGGTAGCGTTCAATTATGTATCGACTATCGGGAGTTGAAAAAACTGACAATCAAGAATCGATATCCACTACCTCGGATCGATGACTTGTTCGATCAGTTACAAGGAGCAAGAGTATTTTCTAAAATCGATCTTCGATCAGGCTACCACCAGCTGAAGATTAAAGAAGGGGATATTCCGAAGACAGCTTTCAGGACCAGATATGGACATTATGAATTTTTGGTGATGTCTTTCGGATTAACTAATGCCCCGGCAATGTTCATGGAATTTATGAACCGAGTTTTCCATGATATGTTGGATACGTCGGTTATAGTATTTATCGATGATATATTGGTATACTCCAAGGACAAGGAAACCCATATCAAGAACCTAAACGCAGCCCTACAGCGGTTAAGGAAAGAGAAGCTACATGCCAAATTTTCAAAGTGCGAGTTTTGGCTAAGTGAAGTCGCATTCCTAGGCCATGTAGTATCCGCCGAAGGAATCAAAGTGGACCCCAACAAAATCGAGGCTATTGTAAAGTGGGAAGCACCAAAGAGCGTTTCAGAAATTAGAAGTTTTCTGGGTCTAGCTGGTTATTATCGGAGATTCGTAGAAGACTATTCTCGGATTGCCGTACCTCTCACCAGTTTGACCAAGAAAGGTGAAAAGTTTGTGTGGATGGATAAATGTGAGAACAGCTTCCAGACATTGAAGGCCAGATGATATCCACCCCGATTTTGACCATTCCCGTTCCGGGACAGACATTTACTTTATACACTAATGCATCGGGATTGGGACTAGGATGTGTGCTTATGCAAGGAGAACAAGTAATTGCTTATGCGTCAAGACAGTTGAAGGTACATGAGAAAAATTATCCCACTCATGATTTGGAGCTAGCGGCAGTAGTACATGCTGTCAAGATATGGAGACATTACTTATACAGAGAGAAATTCCAGATTAAGTCGGACCATAAAAGTCTTACTTATTTATTTAATCAGAAAGAGTTGAATATGAGACAAAGAAGATGGTTGGAACTATTGAAAGACTATGATTGTGATATCCAGTATCATCCGGGAAAAGCGAACGTAGTAGCGGATGCATTAAGCAGAAAAGCAGTGATTAAATCTCAAGGAGAAGTTAGCACGACTGCAGCAATGTGTACCAACGGAATAGCATTCAATCACGGCAACGAGCAGTATGTGATAGATACGACGGATGAATCAGCCAACCAAGGGTATATTCACCGGTTTTCAAATATCTTCGCGGCATTGAAGATTATACCGGATATAGTGGATGAAGTAAAGGCAGCGATCAAATCAGATCCTTATCTGAGGACAGTACAAGAAGATATTGAGAAAGGTAGGACCAACCCTGAGTTTACCTTGGACGACGAGAAAGTATTGAAATACAAAGGAAGAATATGTGTACCTGAAACAGAAAGTATGGACATTAGACACCGACTGATGAAAGAAGCCCATACCACCATCTATTCGATACATCCTGGAAGTACAAAAATGTATCATGATCTGAAGAAATTATATTGGTGGAGGACAATGAAAGCAGATGTAGCTAAGTTCGTGTCTCAATGCCTAAATTGTCAGCAAGTAAAGGCTGAACAAAAAAGACCCGCAGGACTGTTGCAGCCATTACCGGAACCAGCATGGAAATGGGACTGCATCACTATGGACTTCGTCACGGGACTACCATTGACTCCTCGAGTAGTTGACGCAGTTTGGGTGATTGTAGATCGTCTGACTAAAATAGTTCGCTTCATACCGATACGACCTCAGTATACACTGGAAAGGTTAGCAAAGCTGTATGTGGATAATATTGTTCGGTTACATGGTGTACCCAGAAAGTATTGTGTCCGATAGAGATCCACGATTTACTTCCAAATTTTAGGAAGGACTGCAAAAGGCTATGGGTACAACATTGAAGTTCAGTACTGCATTCCACCCATAGACAGATGGACAGTCAGAGCGTACAATTCAGATTCTAGAAGATATGCTACGAGCATGTGTAATTGATTTCAAGGGATCATGGGATGAAAAGTTACCATTGATCGAGTTCGCTTACAATAACAGCTATCAGGCTACCATACAGATGTCACCTTATGAAGCACTGTATGGCAGGAAGTGTCGAACTCCCTTGTTTTGGAATGAAGTTGGAGAACGTAGTATTGTTGGACCGGAATTTATTGAAGAGACTTGTCGAGTGGTCGACATTATCAAGGAAAGAGTGAGAACAGCTCAGAACCGTCAGAAGCAATACGCAGATACTCGACGAAGAGATCTAGAGTTCTCCGTAGGTGATAAAGTATTTTTGAAAGTATCGCCTATGCGAGGATTGAAGAGGTTCGGACAGAAAGGAAAACTAAGTCCAAGATATGTCGGGTCATATGAAATTCTAGCTAAGCATGGAAAAGTGGCTTATCAGTTAGCACTACCACCATCTATGTCAAGTGTGCATGACGTATTTTATATTTCCCTATTGAAGAAGTATGTCAAAGACCCAACGCATGTCTTGACAGTGGATTTGCCAGAATTGACTGATGATTTGACGTTTGAAGTAACACCAATAGAAATCACCAGCCGAAAGGTTCAACGTCTACGCAACCGAGATATCTATTATGTTAAGGTCACTTGGAAAAGTAGAGACATGGAAGAAATTAAATGGGAAGAAGAAAATGCTATGAGAAAGCAATACCCTTAATTATTTGATTCAGAAGGTATGTACAATTTTGAGGACGAAATTTTTATAAATTGGGGGGAGTTGTAAGACCCGTGTCAATCTAACCCGGTCTTACCACCTTGAACCAGGTTCACCCATCATGGTCGAGTCAAATGGACCAAGGGCGTGAAGAAGATCGAGGTCCCAGGTATCAAATCGACCCAAAAACACTTAAATTAGGGGAAGGGTCGCATACCCAGCTAAGCAGGGTCGGACCTCCCAAAACAAAGAGTCAGACCCTCGGTTTTGGAGGGAGGGTCGGACAGCTTAAGACCCTAGGGTTGACGGGATCATCGACCCTCCCATCGACCCTCGGATCCTGCCAAAAATAGAAACTAGGAAACTTTGAGATTTTCGATTGGATTCCTTCCTAATCTCAAAGGGACTTATTTTAGGATGTTTATAGCCTATTTAAAGGACGTCCTTAGGCCACTTTTACTCCTTTCACAACCCTAATTGAATTGAGAGAAAGAGAGGAGAAGGGAAAGAGGAAGAAGAGAGGCAAGGAAGAGAATCTAGCAAAAAGGAGAAGATTGCAGAGAAAGATTAATCTTCTCAGGTATGGATACTAATTCCATGAGTTTCTACAGACCTTAGGATAGTTATTGGAGAGAGAGTGATCTCGGAGAAACCCAAACCATCCATCCATGGTTAGGTTTTCATGGAAAACCTAGGAGAATGCATGAAAGCCATCTAGGAGGATGATTCATGGTTTCAGACCATGGAGTGAGTGTTGAATGGAATGTAGAAGCAAGACATAGGACCCCAAACACAAAGGATAGATTAAAAGTGGAAATTGGACCAAAGTACACCGAGGGTCGCACCCAGGGTCGATAGGCCATCCGACCCTAGGTGTTTCTGACCATCGACCATCAGCATTCGGGAAGTCCAGAAAGAAGGGAGGGTCGATAGACCCATCGACCCTAGCATCGACCCTCAGTTAACAGAATGGTTTTTAAATTCAGAATTAATTCTAATTAAATTCTATCGATTTTGTTAGGTCTTCTAGCAATATAATAACATTGTAAAGGTGAATTTAAAGCTTGGAATGGTATCTTATAGCAAGCTAAGGTGAGGAACCTTAACTCCAAACTAAATTGGTTAATAATAAACTGTTTTCTATTTATTGAGTCCAATGCCATGCTTGA
The DNA here is from genome assembly GCA_028583415.1 of Protea cynaroides. Taxonomy (NCBI): domain Eukaryota; kingdom Viridiplantae; phylum Streptophyta; class Magnoliopsida; order Proteales; family Proteaceae; genus Protea; species Protea cynaroides. The sequence goes on from CM053276.1 coordinate 53,626,129, forward strand.
TTATATGCGAATATGTTTGTAATGTGCATACATCATGCCATCCAATATTTCTATTATTTGTTCATGCATATTTGCTTTATCGTTTATAACATGATGATGATGATGATGATAGGAATAGGAATGTGCTTGTATGTGTGTGGTTGATGTACTTGATGCGAGCGAGTATCAGGGGAGGTGTGATGAGAACGTCAATAAACGTTAACCTTTGGCGGGTCTCAGCACTCTAGCTCTATCTCTAACTCAAGTCTTGTGCATTGGCATCGTTGTATTGCCATTACTTTAACAGAACTATTATGTCGTAGAGTATCAGGGGAGGTGGTCTCGGTCCTTGTAGTCTCGACTCTACCGGGGGCCTTAGCTCTATCTCTATGGACATTCCGAGGGGATCTTTGGGGTGAGGCCTTGGATACACTGTTTGGCATTAGGATTGGTTAGTTGCGAGCCCAGTTTGCAGCCCTCGCTGATAGGGGCTTACGTGTTGGTATGGCACTATATAGCAATAAACGTAACCTTTGTTATATAATGTTCATGATTGGGTGCATGTGAGTTGACGATAAACGTGATCTTCGGGTAACGTCACACACTCGTGTATAGAGGCGGAGTCAATAAATGCGACCTTTGGCTACCTCAACCATTCTATAGCATACTGCAAACTTTAAACCAGACCAGAGATATAAATTGACTTTTTGCATGCATATGTTTTGTTGCATTGTTTTGGCTACTCACTGAGCCGTGTTGTGTGCTCACCCCTCGACGTCGAATATTTTTAGTTGATGATGCAGGTTATACCGTTGAAGACTATATGAATGCGTCTGCGTACAGGAACGTGGCAGCTATGGAGGTTGAAGCTGAAGCGGATACACACGACTCCTCTTGCGAGTGCAACTCGTGTGTATTTGATTAGATATTTTATAGGTTTCTTTATTGGATTTATTAAGACATGTATTTGGTATTTAAAAATTTATGTCTCAGTTGAAAACAGAATAATTTGCTATTAAATTAATGATATCATTTTAGTTCTCAGTTCATGTTATTATAAGACTTCCGCTATTGTGTATTTACTCTGATTATGATTATGGATGTGTGTAAGTTTAGATAACGCGGGGATAGCCTATTTGAGATCCTAGTTGAACCGTTGGTTTATTAGCGGTTCATCACACCATTCGGGTTAGTCCAAAATTGGGGTGTGACAATATCAGTATCCACCACCATGGTACAAAATGAATACACAGGGACAGCACGATCTGAGCAGGGCGGTGGATAGATTCTTAAAGTTGAAGCCTTCTTCATTCACAGGTAAGACAGGAAAACCATTGTGGCCAGCACAGTGGATTGCAAAAATGGAGAAGAATTTTTGACTGATGACTTGTTCAGAGGATGAAAAGGTCCTGTTTGCCACTCATATGTTGAAGGAAGATGTGAATGCTTGGTGGAATTCTACACGGGCATATCTGGAGACGAAGCATGCACAGGTGGATTGGGAAGCATTTAAAGTTGTCTTCTTCGATAAATACTTCTCGAAGAGTTTCAGGGATCAGATGGAGAGGGAGTTCCTCAATCTACAACAGTCTCAGTTAACTGTGGATGCTTACCAGCAGAGGTACAAGGAGTTATTTTTCTTCGCACCGGCAAGTATGCAAGAGGAAGAGACCAAGACATGTAGGTTCACCATGGGACTGCGTGGAGGCATCAGAGAGCATATATTGGGTCTGGACAAGAAAATTTACAATGAGGTTGTGCAGGTTGCAAGAGTGATGGAATCTAGTCAGAGGGACAGATTCTTTGCACAGAACAGAGGAGTGAAGAGACCCGCTATTGAGAGTTCGGGTGGTGGTAACAATAGACCTTTCCGCCCATACAGGGCTCAGACCGCTACAGTGCCTACAAGGAACAATACAGCACCACCTGTGCCACAGTTCGCTGGACATAACCCGAACATTAAATGTTTCAACTGTCAGCAAGTGGGTCATATTGCAAAGACCTACACTCTACCTAGGAAGCAACCTCCCCAGCAAGGAAAAGTATATGCGGTCACTACCGAAGAGGCAGCCGCATCACCTGATGTGGTCACTGGTACAACTCTATCCCTTACTATTTGGCTTACTATTTTCATTGTGTGTATGCGCATGTAGAACTAAGGGATAATAAAATTCCAGGAATTGTAACTGTAGCTGGTATATCTATCAGAGTACTATTTGACTCTGGGGCCACGCACTCCTTTGTTTCTATTTCCTTTGGGAAGCGAATGGAGTTACCAATTAAGCACTTGAACCCAAGCTTGATAGTTCGCTCTCCACTAGGAGTCGAAGTGACTTTGACTGAATATTATGGACCATGTACTGTATGTATTGAGGGCTGAGACTTAGAAGCAAGCCTGGTACTACTCGAGATGGCAGACTTTGATGTCATCTTGGGAATGGATTGGCTAGGCCATCATTCAGCTATTCTTTTATGTGGTGAAAGGAAGCTTGTGCTTACAAACAAAAAGGGAAAGGAGTATAGTTTCACTGGGACCAAGTTACCTAGGAAGTGGAAGCTGATTCTCTTCGCCTTAAAAGCTAAGAGATGCTTAGAAAAGGGGGGAGTGGGGTATCTGGTATCTGTAGCCGACATCACTGCTGAGGTAACAAAGTTGGAAGATCTAGACGTGGTGCGGGAGTTCCCAGATGTATTTCCAGAGGATCTCCCAGGTTTACCTCCAGACAGGGCTACAGAGTTTGTAATAGACCTTATGCCAGGTTCGGTGCCGGTGTCTAAAGCACCATACAGAATGGCCCCTACCGAGTTAAAGGAGTTGAAGACCCAGTTACAAGAATTGTTGGATAAGGGCTTCATATGACCTAGCATATCACCTTGGGGAGCACCGGTATTATTTGTCAAGAAGAAAGACGAAAGTGTAAGACTATGCATTGACTACCATGAACTGAACAAGTTGACGATCAAGAATCGGTATCCCTTGCCTAGAATCGATGATCTGTTTGATCAATTGCAGGGTGCAAAGGTTTTCTCAAAGATTGATCTCCGATCGGGGTATCACCAACTGAAGATCAGGCCGGAGATATTCCGAAGACTACTTTCAGGACGAGGTATGGGCATTATGAGTTTCTAGTTATGTCTTTCAGGTTGACCAATGCTCCAGCGTCGTTCATGGAACTGATGAACCGAGTGTTTCATGATATGTTGGACACTTCGTCATCGTATTCATCGATGACATATTGGTCTACTCAAAGGACATGGAGGCTCATACAATACACTTAAGAGCAGCCCTACAACGGCTAAGACAGGAGAATCTTTATGCTAAGTTCAAGAAGTGCCAGTTTTGGCTGAAGGAAGTGGCTTTCTTGGGCCATGTAGTATCTGAAGACGGTATCAAGGTTGATCCAAGTAAGATAGCTGCTATAGTAGAATGGGAAGCACCAAAATCTATTGCGGAGATTCGTAGTTTCCTTGGGTTGGCTGGTTATTATAGAAGATTCGTGGAAGACTACTCCAGGATCGCTGTTCCACTCACCAGATTGACCAAGAAGGGGGAGAAATTTATATGGACAGATGAGTGCGAGAAGTGTTTTCAAACTTTGAAGTCAAGACTAGTCTCTGCACCTATCTTGACCATCCCAGAACCAAGCGTACCGTTTACTTTATATACGAATGCTTCAGGGTTGGGTATCGGGTGTGTATTGATGCAAGGAGAACAGGTGATTGTTTATGCATCAAGATAGTTAAAAGAGCACGAGAAGAACTATCCTACGCATGATTTGGAGTTAGCAGTGGTTATACATGCAATCAAGACTTGGAGACACTACTTGTACGGTGAGAAGTTTCAGATTAAGTCAGATCACAAGAGCTTAACTTATCTTTTCACTCAGAAGGATCTGAATATGAGACAGAGGAGATGGCTGAAATTGTTAAAAGATTATGATTGTGACATCCAGTACCATCCGGACAAAGAAAATGTGGTGGTTGACGCCTTAAGCAGAAAGTGGGGATCGAAACCTGAGGCAGGACCAAGTACAAATGCTTCATTATGTGCCGCAGCCTCAAGTTCAATTGAAGGCGATGAAGAGTATAATAGAGACTGCAGAAGATCCAGTTGAGCAAGGTTTAATTCATAAGTTCACCATGATGTTTACAGCTTTGAAGATCTCACCGGATCTGATGAAGTCAAGGTAGCAATCCTACATGATCCACATCTCAAGACAGTGCAAGAAGAATTGTAGGACCGGAGTTTGTTGAAGAAACTTACGGAGTGATTGATCAAATCAAGGAGAGTGTAAAGACAGCTCAAGTTCGACAGAAGCACTATGCAGATAATGGACTTCGAGATCTGGCGTTTGCAGTGGGTGAAAAAGTATTCTTGAAGGTATCACCGGTGCGAGGTCTGAAAAGGTTTGGTAAGAAGGGGAAGCTATGCCCCAGGTATGTGGGACCGTATGAGATATTGACCCGACATGGTAATGTAGCATATCAATTGGCTCTACCCCCATCTATGTCAAGCGTTCATAACGTGTTCCACGTATCATTACTGAAGAAGTATGTTAGAGATCCATCGCACATCTTGATCGCTGATCCCCCAGACTTGACTGAAGACTTAACATTCGAAGTGGTGCCTGTGATGCTCTCAAATCGAAAGGTACAGCAACTTCGAACCAAGGATATCCATTATGTGAAGGTGCATTGGAGAAGTCAAAATGTCGAAGAAATTACTTGGGAAGAGGAGAGCGCGTTGAGGAAGGAGTACCCTAACCTTTTCGACGATCAAGGTACGTTCAAATTTCGAGGCCGAAATTTCTTTTAAGGGTGGGGGAGTTGTGAGACCTACATGCAAGTTTCGGGACAAAATTTCTTTTAAGGGTGGGGGAGTTGTAAGACCCGCACTCCGTAAACCCAGTCTAAACCTTGGTTTTGTGTCGTAGCAGGTCTTCCGATCATCACCGGGCCAGACGGGACGAGCGGATGACAAACAGGTACGAAATCAGATCAAAGATGGTCAAATATTCATCATTTTACGTTGACCGGTCGATGGTACCGGTCAATCGGACAGCTCTGCGCAGCTGAGTACGGAGATCCGGGATTAGATCTCTGTGGGTCCCATTTTTCTAAACCCTAATGCCTGAACCTTCCTAATCTTAATAGGGTTACTAAACCCTAATTATAGCTATAAATACACCTTAAACCTCCTCAAATCCTTTCCATTATCTCTCATAAACCCTAGAGAAGAGAAGGAGGTTGGAAAGGAGAAGGAGCTAGGAAGAAGAAGGAGGTGCCGCCATTGTCGTTCGACGACGCTCACTTTACGCCAGTCGACGGTAAGGGTTTTAATCATTCTTTTTACCCTTTGACTCTAGGTAGTGTATGGGTGGATCAATACCATGCAAGTAGGTATTGATCTAAAATCCTAAATTGGCCAATAAACCTTAAGTTGCCGTCAAACCTTAGCTTCGAGTTCCGAGATGATATTCATCGAAATAAGAATTGAATGAGTTGGAGATAACTCTAACTCAAAGCTCAGATTTAGAATGGGTAGGTGAAACCCTAAAAATCCAAGGTAATCGATCGACGACAATCGAAAAACCAAGTGTATGGTCTTCCGAAGACATACCGGTTGACCATACCTGTTGCTAGTTTGCTCACAGAGCTGCAACCGGTATGTTGCGACCGGTCAGCTCCGAAAGGCTGGTTTTGGACTTTGTTGGTTTTCGACCAACGTGAAACCTTAGGGAAACTATTCTAATGAAACCCTAATAATATTGTAGGACTTTGTGACTTCCCGTTTGGATCTTGCAATGTGGAGCAAGCTAACAAACGAGCGTCAGGTAAGGGAATCTGACATAAACCTAATAATTAATGGACAGTAAATTGTTGTTAATTACCTGATTATATATGATGTGATGTTTGTGCATATTCACATGCCATCTTTTAATTTCAGTTATTATTACTGTTCATGCATTGTTAGGATGTGATTGTTAAGCATGTGATTGTTTTCGTTAGTGTGTGGAGTGGGGCATGGGCCTGGGAGCGCTCCTCACACTAGCACCTTTTGTAGTATTCTGTCTTAACATGCTTGGTATGGGTGGGGCATCAGGGGAAGGTCGTGGTACGATGGTCTCCGATGTTGATGCTGGCCTAGCCATGGTTATGTGGCACTGTGGTCTCCGAGGTCGACGCTGGCTTGTCCACGATGCTTTAGCTCTATCTCTATGCCGTAGGGAGTTATGTTGGGATAGGGTCTACCTGTGTTATGTATCTATCCTAGTGGGTTAGTTGCAGATAGGGCATCAGGGGAGGTGTGGGAATGCCTTAGCTCTATCTCTATGTCGTAGACGGCTGTGCTGGGATAGAGCATACGTTGATGACATATAGGATTGGTTAGTTGCGAGCCCAGTTTGCGAGCCCTGGCCAGTAGGGGCTTAGTTACTGGTATGGGTAGAGCATCAGGGGAGGTACGGGGGTATCTTAGCTCTATCTCTATTCCATGATGGGTGCATGTGGACCAATGAGGGTGTGATCCACGAGGTGCCGCACACTCGTGTATAGAGGTGCAGGGGCCACCTAACCTTTCTATAGCACATTGCAAACTTAAACCGGACCACAGCATAAAATGATTGTTACTCATGCATAATATTGTGAAACTGTCTGATTGTCTTACTGAGCTAAGTTGTGAGCTCACCCTTTGTATATATACATGTTTTTTGATGTTAATGCAGGTTATACGGTGGATGATTATATGAACGCTCCGGCGTATGGTGACGTTGCTGCTTTGGGTGTACAGGCAGGAGAGGACGAGCATGACGCTTCATGCGAGTGCCCTTTCTGCGTGTATCTTTGATTTGACTTTTATTTTTTTCCATTATTTTCAGTTGGATTAAAGTGATGTAACGGTATTATATTTATGGTTTGGATTTGAATAATTGGATACTTATTTAATTTATCAATAGATACTCAGTTCATTTTATTTTGAAGACTTCCGTTGTACTATTTATATTCTGATTGTGGTTGTGTGTAATGGTTTGTATGAGTGGACACGGCCTATTCGAGATCCTGGTGTGAAGCGTTGGTTCAGTGACGGTTCACTCACACCATTCTGGTTGGATCGGAATTGGGGTGTGGCACAGATGGACCTTACCGGTGTTTGGGTTAGGTATTATTGGTTCGGGCTAGTTGGTTTCTTAACGGGCTGGTCCGGTCTAGTTTTGGTTTGGGCTGAAACGGTGTCGTGCTTTACAAGCTGAGACCGAAACCTATCCATTAAGGTTCGATCCGGGTTGGGTTCAGGTTATATCGGGCTGGCTCGATCTATGCTACTGGGCCGGGCCCATTTTTGACACCCTTACTACCCAACATGTTTACTTCATCACCAGATGTGACAACCATACTGCTTACTCCTTCTATGATGAGCATAAAGTTCAAGGGCTTATCTCCCCATTCTATGAAATTGACATTGTGGTAAGGGAGGGGATTATTTGCCACCGACACTTGCTTGGGTTAGACCTTAAATTTACCAGAATCCAATAGATCCTGTATGGCATGCCTTAATGTGTAGCAATTGTCTGTGTCGTGCCCATGTTGATTGTGATACTTACAGAATAGGTCCATACGAAAATTTTATGGAAGAGGACTTGGAGGTGGACAATGGTCAAGCACTGTCAATTTCTTGGCTTATCTCAATTTGTCTATAGCCTTGGATCGGGTCATCCCCAAATCCGTGAACTGTCTCCTTAGCCTTGCTTGCAGTGGTGGGGTATAACTCAAACTTCCCAAGATCAATGGCTCAGAATTGGTATTAGCTACTTGCTTTGCTGATTGATTCCCTGGATTTCTTGGTGGGTATTCCCCTCTATTCGAAGCCCCTTCCGACCTTTCAATCTTTCCTGCTAATATATCTCCCCAGGTTATGCTTGTTGTCCTGTAACAACGAGCCCTTTGAATGATAGGATGGCCTGGCCAAAAATGTATGTCTTATATGGCCCACTTAAGCCTCTCATCATTATCTGCACCTGATCTCTCTCGGAAGGTCGATCCCAAAGCTTTGCTGCTACACTTCTGAACCGAGTTAAATAGGTTGTGAATGTCTCTCTCTGTGCATGGACCATGGTTTCCAATTGCCTACGGTGGGTCTCTATCTCTCTATGTTGTAGGAATCGAAACTGATAAATGCTTTGGTAATGTCTGACCATGAATGTATCTGCAATGGGTTCAAATTCATCAACCATCGATGAGCCCCACCCGTGAGTGAGAATTGGAATGCTTGTCCTAACTACTCATCAGTAAACCCTTCGCCTTGCTTCAATAAGTTTGTGAATGATCTTAAGTGGGTCCTGGGGTCTCCTGTCCCATCAAATTTCTCAGTGGTCCATTTAAACATGGGAGAAAACTTAGTTTCTGGAAAGAAGCATAATCCTTCAGAATCAATGATTTGGCTTTCTACTCCTTTCATGCCCCTCAGTATTTTTTCCAACTGACTCAGCCTATCGCTGTATGGGCTATCTTCTTCCTTCAATTTCTTGGTCACAAGGGTAGCCTAAACGATTGACTGTTTCTGGGGTATGACACCTTCCATATCTTCGAATGCCAGGTTTATGAAGAATTTTGACACAGTTGGGTTAGGGGTACCCGATCCTTGTGGGGGTGCCATATTTACCCTTTCAAGGTCGACCTTGAGCCTGCAATTGCAATTGTATATCCCTTACTGCAGCAGCTATCATCCCCATGGTATCCTCCATCTTTTTCATCCTGGCATCCATAGTGATCGGGACTTGGTTTGATCCATCAGCCATTGATTCAGTTGATGTGGTTGAGGTGGGACTAACTGGCTCTGGTGTGTACATTAGACAACCTCCCAGTAATGGGATCCCTTATCCAAGAGGTAGAAATGGTTGTGGTTTAGGCTGACTCCTTGGCTTGTACCGGAAAAGAACCCAAAAGTGATAAATATTAGGACACTAGGATGACGGGAGTGGAAGGAACTTACTTAATGGAGGGTGTATAGTGACCGTCTACTATGATGTAGAATAGGTGTATACATACCTCATACTCCCAATGGCTGAGAGTTCAAGATGCTCATCGTATAGTTTCTAACATGTTGACCAATCGAAGACAAAACAGGTAGAAATTCGACGTCTCGAACATGGATGTCATGGTTAAGCAGATTTTACTGGGCGGATCAGGGATGAACCAAAAATAACAAACATTGGGCTACAATCTGGGTTAGGACAAAAAAAGCCACCATGACAAGGACAGGGTAGCCTATCACCGAATTCACGATGAATAATGGGCCCCCAATCCCTTTATATATTATGTTGCAAGAATCAAGTGACGTGGAGTAGCATAACGCATTCCCAGGCGGACCCAAGAAACGTTCATTAGAGGCTACTCGTCGGTCGTGGTCTCACAAAGTACAGGCCAAGGTTGTGTGTTTCGCCTAGCGAGCTGCCCCATATGCATGGGACCCAGTTCGGTTACTCGCACGAATGTGTAACTGAACCCATTCCCCCCAAAACAATATTATACAAGCATAAATATAGTATCCTAAGAGCTAGCATCCAATTCACACAAGGAAAGTTTTCATTTAGGAGTCTGACATTTATATCCCTAGTGAAGTCGCCACTGTGAGGACAAAGACGGATTCTTTTTGGAAGTTGCCACCTAGATTAAGGTCTAGGACCTTAGAAATGTAAAATCTCACCCCAAGGTAAGACTTCGATTGACTCATGACCCTTAGATTGGATTTCTGGTCCATCAGAGATTGGGTAAGCGTCAAGTTACGATTATGGGAAGGGGTTAGGCATCCAGACCACCCGATCGAAATCGGTCTCCTGTGCCTTTCCTATGCTAGACTCTATCTATTAAATTGAACCAAACCAAGTGGTTTGATATCATTGAACCGAATCTGTATCCATCAGATAGCCTACGTATCATGGAATTATTCCAAAAATCAAGTTCACCATCGTAGTTCAAGTGTGATTAAAGTTTATGGTTGTGATTTATGCTTGTGCATGATTAAGTTCATTGTTCAAGTTGAAGTTTATGCTTGAAAGAATGAGAAATCCAATGGGTTAGTATCTGGATAGTCCATACGAACTGATAGATAGTCCTAGTGGATCTAAAATTGGATAACCCTTTCTGGGTCTGAATGTGGATAACCCTATTTGGGTCAAAATGTAAATAACCTTTTCTGGGTTGGAATGTGGATAACCCAATTTGGGTCAAAATGTGGATGGATATCCTAGTGGATCTTTGGATAGTCCGAGTAGAATAAGGTGTGCATCCGAATTTGGGATTTTCCCAAATGGCCTACGTATCCTAGGGTTTGCCCTAGGAATCAGAATCCACGTAGTTTGGGAAATGGCTGAAATAACCTGTTCTAGGTTTTGGATTAAGAACCTATTATAGGTTTAGGGTTGAGAACCTATTCTAGGTTTAGTATATAGAACCTATTCCAGGTTTAGGATTTGCTGAGGTAGAAATTGTCTTGAGCTACCCTTTTCATCCTAAGCTCTAATTTTGGAAGGTTTGGCAAAACATTCTCTTTCTTTATTAAGATTTTTATTATTTCCCATTAAATCCTTCCCAAGAATGTGGGTGCCTAAATGCACGTCCCCACACCTAGATTGTCTTCTAGAAGTGTGTATACATGGCAATTCAACTAGGGTGTTGCAAAAAATAAAGTTAATGCCACAAATAGAATATTATATCTAAGCATGGCATTTATGATGTTTATGGTAACTAACACAATATATAGCAAGATTATGAAAATCTCCCTAACATGACATGATACCATAAAAATCTATTTAAACATGGTAAAACATACTATGCTATATTCTAAGCATGACAAGTCTAAACATGGCATGTCTAAATATGATAATTATCAAGATATTGCTAAATATGGCAAAAAAAATTATTTATTCTACCAAATATAGCAACCCATGGATATGACAAACATGGTATGTGAGCAATCCAAACAAATCATGTGAGTACTCTAAATGTGGTCATTTATCCAAATATGGCATGTGGACACTCTAAATGTAGCAAGTATGCAATCAAATATGGTAGAATTCACCAAATCACTCAAGCAACCAATTGCATATTACAGTGAATGAGACATCGATGAAACCTTTCTAAAAACACAAAATTATCAAAAATATATGTTTAAGAAGTTCTTTGAAAATATTGTAACTTTTATGAAGACAATTGAAATGAATAATGACTCAAAAATGTCAAAATTGTCACACAAAGTTTCAAGTAATGCACAAACTAGGAACTGATTTCAAATTCTATCATATTACATCAAAATGACCATAAGTAGGTCTTCTGTAACTCAAATTAAGCCATATTTATTTTCACAGAAAGATGGCTTGACATGCTACATTTTATCTGAAGGGGTCGAATCCCAACAGAGAGCAAATATGGGTAAAAAATATTACACAATTCAGTGCACATGCATGGTGACAGATTCTGTCACACTGTACTATAATGGGTATATGAAGACCTAAATATATCAGAATTAACCTCAAAACATACCCTTAGAAAGAAGATTTTGAAATCTAACTTTTGTCTCAAAGCATATAATCCCAACAGGGGTCTAAATCAGGTCAAATGAATGCCACAAGACCGGATATGTGCACTGGTCAAGTCTCTTCTAGATTTTTGACCAGTTTCACCATAAATTCCATTTAAAATCCCATACTTAATGAAAATTAAATCAAAACATATGTCCATGTAGATAATTGATAGATCTAAAATTTCATCAAGAAAAACAAGTGCAAACAGAATATTCTTATTGTAAAAAAGATACTTTTCAGTCATGCCAATCAGTATATCCTAACAGATTAAAAAATAGAGCAATATGCACTTCAAAATCAATATCAATTCAATGAAAAATTGAAAAAAATCTGAAACTAGAACCATTTTTTAGATGACTTCTTTATCTAATTTTTTTTAAGAAGTTGTTTTCCTGATTATGGCCATAAGACCCTTTTCTAGAGACTTTCTAATAGTGGATTGCATTATACCCGAGTAGGGCAGCAATGCCAATGAAGAATTTTTTTGATGAACTTTTCTAATTCCAAATGAAATGAAATTAATAGGGGAGTCTTATAACATATCAGAGAGAATCTAATAAAAATTTGGGCTTCAAAATCTAAACAAAACCACATGAGATTCACGTCCCAAATTTGGATCCTAAATCTAGAAATTTCAGATCAAAAATCCACTTTGTAGAATTTATCAAAAACATCAAACATCATCATATAGCCCTCAAATCTTCATCATTGAACCATATAAAAAAATCATCATACATAAAAAATTTTAGACATGAGCATCCTAACATCAACATGCATGCAATAGGGCATTCCTGATCGAGATTTAATGAAAATGAGCCTTTTCAAGCAAAATCAACATTCAAACCTTCTAAAAACCACTAAATTCATTTTAGGGTACCAACCTTGTGCTCAAATGGAGCGAAACCCGTGACGTAGAAATTTTTTTGGAGATTGTATCAAGATTTCTGAAGGTGAATCCTCATCCTCCTCTTCTCTGCTCCTTTCTTCTCTAACTCTTGGCCTTCCCTCTTCTCTTATCTCTCTCCCGGCCTCCCTCTCTTTCTCTCTTTCTCTCCCCCGATTTCTCTCTCTCTCTTCTCTCTTTTTCTCTCCCACGGCCTCTCTCTCTTTTCTCCTTTCTAGAAAACCCTCTCCTCTCCCTCTCCTCTCTCACGTCTTCCCTTTCTTCCTTTTCTCTCTTTCCTTCTTCTCTTTTCCTTCCTTTTCTTCTTCTTTCCTTCTTATCTTCTTTTCTTTTTTTCTTCCTCCTTCTAGAAAATCTCCCTCTTCTCCATGTTTTTTTTTTCTTTTCTCTCTTTCTTTTTTTTCCGTTTCTTTCCTTTTCTCCTTCTTTACTTCTTCTCTTCTTTCCTTTTTTTCTTCCTCCTTCTAGAAAATCTCCCTCTTCTCCACATTTTTTTTCCTTTCTCTCTTTCCTTTTTTTCTTTTCTTTCCTTTTCTCCTTCTTCTTTCTAGAAAATCTCCTCTCCCTCTCTCACGTTTTTTTTTTCTTTTCTCTCTTTCTTTTTTTTCTTTTCTTTCCTTCTCTTCTTTTCTTTCCTTTTCTTCTTCCTTCCTCTTCTTTTTCTCAGCTTTTTCCTTCTCTCTTTCCTTTTTTTTGGCTTTTTCTCTTCTCTCTCTCTCGGTTTTCTTCCTTTCTTTCCTTTTCTCCTTATTCTCGGCTTCTTCTCGGCTTCTATATAATATATGTAAATATATTAATATATATAATATAATACATATGTATTTATTAATATATTATACACAATATATATATATTATAAAAAGAAATGCATGCATATGGTCGGCTTAAGATAACTTGCAATTTAGGCCTGTGGCCACCGACGTTAGGCTCTGGTGGCTGGCAAAGAAGTATGGAGGGGGTGACAGTTGTGGTTATGGGCGAGGAGGACTATCAGAAGATCATAATTTTCAGTTTGAGTTTGGTGCGTAATATCCCAGGTCAAGCTATGACAAGGATGGGTGGACAAACCACGATGACGGTGATAGTACAACTGACGGGAGTTTCGATTCCAGTAATCGGAACACATGCCTCAATTGATTGGACTGTTGTGGTGTCCTCTCCGATGGAGAGATTTGGTGGGAGATTGATCAGGGACTTTAGGGATTTTTAAAGCTACTAAGCATAATGAATTGAAGCGGAAGATGCATCTACAGGTGCAGGAGGTTTTGGCAGTCATGAATGGTGCTCTTTTTGGTAGCTCTCACTGTCAAGGTAGGAGTGCAGTACATGCAATCAAGGGAATGGGAACAAGGGTTTCGAAGGAGGTGCTGAATACGGAAAGGGAATCTAGAGTTTATTTTTTGTATGGTGTAGGAGGGTTTTTGGTTTTAAAATTTTCTCTCAGGTTATGGGCAGAGGTTGGTGGCGAGTGATTATCGATGGTGAATACTTCAACCTCAGGGTCCTCGGAGGGGCTGATATTTGGTTCGGTTGATGGAATCTTTCTGGGTGTAGGGCAAGTTTTTCATGTAGTGCATCCTTTTGGTCCACTTGCCGAATGTGTTTGCTGGATCGGTGGACGATGCTCAGGTTCATGGTAATGATTAGGGTAGGCCCAGAAGTGAGGAATAGGATCAGTTTCCAACTACTGAAATGGGACCATGCAAGCAGAGGAGGGGAGTGGCTAGCCTTAGATGGTCCAAAGAGGATAAGGCTAAAGGTGTGGCATTGGAGTCAGGATGGTGTGCAAGCGCAACTTTAGTAGGTTCTTATTGGTGCGAGAAATTTCACTTTGGTGGCTCGGGGTTCAGCCCTTCCGAACGTAGATAAATTACCTAATCTTATTATGGCAATAGGTATCACTAGGGTAACTATTCTTCAAGATGCCTACGATTGGCAGATCTTAAAGTTCTACTTTGCTTTCGTAGGTCGGATGGATACTAGGGTTCTACTTTTGTTAAAGATACAAAAGACAGGGTCCTCTCAATGGGGTTCTATCCGGTTTGAGATGGTTTCATTGGGAAAGGTTTTTCTATTGTTCCATTTTTTTAAGAAGTAGACATGTTGTTTGTGTGGAAATAGGGAATTATAAGGGATCAAGGTTGCTCATTAAGGGTTCGTTTGATAAAACTTTTGCTTCAGGATTTTGGATTCTAGTTCAAATTTGGATTCTACTCCAAGCTACTCTAGGATTATTTTGGAGTAGAAACTTATTTGATAATGTAATTCTGAAATGGATTCCAGAGCATCTTTGGATTAGAAAAATATTTGATAACACCCTATCCCCCCAATTGAAGTCTAAAAAACAGTTGTGGTGGGTGGTGGGTGGTGGGTGGTGGCGGCGGTGGTTGTGGTGGCGGTGTTGGTGGTGGTGGTAAAGGTGGCAGCAAAAGATGTGGCGGTGGTGGTGGTAGTGGTGGTGGTGCCGCCAGTGGTAGTAGTGGTGGTGGTGGCAGTAGTGGTGGTAGTGGTGGTGATGGTGGATGTGGGTGGTGGGTGGTGGTGGTGGTCAAATGAGAGTCATGTGAGAGTCGACTCTTTTTTTTTTCTCTCAAAAAGTTGATTCAATAGCTTGGAGCAATTATTTATGACTCCAAAATTTTGGATTTTGGAGCCATTCTAAATCCGGTTCACTCTATGAGAGTTGGAATCCAACCAAACTTATCAAACGCCCTTCTACTCTAAAATGGCTCCTTGGGAGTCAGAATCCATAGAATCTAGAAGCAGAAGTTTTATCAAACGGCCCTAAGATTCCAGTGATGGGAACTTGATTTCAATGTCAACAAGCAATTCATTACTCAGAACTTGTATTGGATCCGGTTTCTAGATCTTCCTTTTGAATACTAGGTGGAGAAAATTCTTTTCTCTATAGCTAAGGCAATGGGAAGGTCGGTAGATATGCAATGACGCACGTACACTGCTGCGTTGGGAAGGTTTGTGTGTGTTTGTATGGTGGTGTATCACAATGCTCATTGGAAAACGGATGCACTGGTGGAAAGGAATAAATCACAATACTACTTTAATCCAAAGGTGTAATATGAAGACCCTCTTATGCAGTGTAGTGTTTGTAATAAATTTGGTCATTTGCATGGGTCTTGGTTTGTAAGCCGAGAGGGTTCTAACTTGATGCCTCATGTAGATATTGAGGAAAGAGAGATTGCTATGGATGGGAACACAGAAAAGGAAGTGGGGGATCCAATAATGTGGGAGGACATATCCTTGGAGGAGCATCTTATGGAGGATCCTATGGCAGTGGCTCATGAGCAGTGGTCAAACGAGATGATATTATAGAAGAATGTTTTGTGGGCTGGTTTGTCTGATGAGTTGACTACTCGTTTAAGCATCTCATTTTTGTCATACATTACTGTCAAAGTTTTTTAACATCTAATTTTCCTGTGGAGGTCGAATCCTACACTTCCATTTAGGTGTGGGCAAATTCATCTTTCCATTAGGTAAGATAAATTTAAGAGAGAGAAAAGGTAATGAAAAATTAATAATTGTAACAAATGAAAGTGGACAGCTGAGATGGAAAACTAAGTTGTGGCTATCAAAAGAAAAAGAAAAGAAAGGAAAGGAAAGGAAAGGAAAAGAAAAGAAAAGAAAGGAAAAGAAGAGGAAGAACAAGAAAAGAATGGAAAAGAAAAGCAAAGGAAAAGAAAGGAAAAGAAAAAAAATAAAAAAAAGGAGAAGAAAAGAAAAGAAGAAGAAGAGAAAGGAAAGAAAGCAAATGGAAAAATTGCTAATTGCAATCTCTTAGAAAGAAAGAAAATGGAATGAAAATTATTAGTTGTAATCTTATAGGGGAAAAAAAAAGAAAAAGGAATGAAAATTACTAATTGCAATCTTTTGGAAAGAAAGCAAACAGAAAGAAAATTACTAGTTGTAATCTTTTGGAAAGAGAAGCTAGCAAAATTGTTAAGGAAAAAAAGCTAGCAAAATCATTTTGGGAAAGAAGGAAGAATAAAAAAAAGGAGAGGAAACAAAATTTTTTTAACGAAGTAGAGAGAAAACATAAATAATAAAAAAATATAAAAAAAGAAAAAAATTAATGGAAAGAAAATTTTACTAAATGGGAGGGAGAAGAGAAAGAAGGCTTTTGGTAAATTAGAAAAATCTTGATTGTTCTTTTGGCTCTAAGACTCTTGGCTCTTGGATTATAGAGAAGAAAAAGGGATTTGCCATTAAAGAAAGAGGAGCTTGCTTACTTGAAGATTAAGCATAAGTTCAGAGTTTTAGGAGATCATCCCTCACTATCTCTAAGTTTTTTTTTTCCTCAAAGACAAGTATTTCTCTTGGCTTAAGAAATTGAAATTCTTTTTCTTTCTGGATTTGCTTCAAAAGATATGAATCCATGGGTTATGGCCTTTGTGTAAGGAATTTCAATTTTCTTCAAGGATGTGTTTGACATACTCTCTTGAAAATTTTGTTTTTGATTCTTGAAAAGTGATATTATACATACTCTCTTAAAAATTCTATTTTGTTTTTGAAGAGTGATGATATGCATACTCTCTTGAAAATTCTATTTTGATTTTTGGAGAATGATTTTATGCATACTCTCTTACAAATTCAGTTTTGTTCTTGAAGAGTGACGATATGCATACATACTCTTTTAAAAATTCTGGTTTTGTTCTTGAAGAGTGATATTATAGATGCTATAATGAAAATTATGATTTGTTTTTTGAAAAGATGATATATACATGCTTTCTTGAAATTCTGTTTTTTGTTCTTGAATGATGATATCCTATATGTTCACATGAGATCTTACCATGTTTTAAAATTATCATGGTTGACATTCTTATCATGTTTTGGATTAGCATCTTTACTTAAGATTCTTACCATGTTTTGGACTAACATCTTTGCATGGGATCTTATCATATTTTGGATTAGCATATTTGCATGAGATCTAACCATATTTTGGATTAACATATTTACATAAAATATTACCATGTTTTCGATTAGCTTCTTTGCATGAAATCTTACAATATTTTGGAATATTTTGGACTAGCATCTTTGCATGAATCTTACTATGTTTTGTGTTAGTATCTTTGCATGAAATCTTATCTTGTTTTAGAATTACCATGCTTGAGAATCTTATCATGTTTTGGACTAGCATCATTGTATGAAATCTTACCATGTTTTAGATTACAATATTTGCATGAGATCTTACTATGTTTTGGAGTTACCATGCTTGAGATTCTGTGTTTTGGATTAGCTTCTTTGCATGAGATCTTACAATGTTTTAGAATTACCATGCATGAATTTTTACCATGTTTTGAATTGACATATTTGCATAAGATTCATACCATCTTTTGAATTAGTATCTTTGTACGAGATTCCTGATGTAAAACCTGCACCCAAAATTTTGGGCTAATTTAATTTTTTTTTCCTTATGACAGGTCTTCCCACTAACATGACTATAGCTACCATATTAGTATAAAACCATAAAGGATATCAGGTAAGATTAGATCATGCTTATGACATGTAGGAACTATTAAAAACCTATTAAAATGTTGAACCGATCGAAGCATGGCCAAACTGAACCAAAAAGGTAGTGAGGTCGATAGGTCTGGTCAATAAAATGAGTCCCATTGACCGCTCGAGTTGATCAATCGCACGATCACAAAATCGCGTTGATTTGTGTTTATCTATTTTGACTTGGTTATATTCATGTCTAACACTTATTGGACGGTTCCAACTCAAACTCTTGCTCTCCCACATGTGAAAAGTTTACCAAGTTTTGAAGCACAAATTAGAGAGAGAAGCTGTCACACCCTAATTCTGACTGAACTATAAGTGTGAGTGAACTACCACTAAACCTATTGTTCACACCAAGATCTCAATAAAACCGTGTCGATACAGAAACCAATGCACATAACTATAATTAGAATAAATAATTACAGCGAAAGACTTAAAATAAATGAATCGTGTTCTATTGATAATTAAATAAGTATCCAAATTATTCCATAAACCAAAACTTAAATAGATACTATTACGTTGTCTCATAAGCAACTAAAAGAAAATAACTAAAACCTAGAGGTACATGCAGAAGTGACACTCGCATGACTTGTCATGCTCGTTGCCTCCTGCTTGCACATCCAACGCAACAACACTACCGTACACTGGAGCATTCACATAGTCCTCCATAGTGTAACCTGCATAAACATCTAAAAAAGATATATATACAAAAGGGTAAGCTCATAACTTAGCTCAGTAAGGAAATCAAACAGTGCAACAAGAAAAATGCATGAAATAACATTCACATTTGGTCTAGTATAACTTGCAAAGTGCTATGGTAATGATAAGTGGCCGTGACACTTCTATGCACGAGAGTGTGAGCATGCCCAATTGATCATACACTGTTGTCATCCCATATCACTCACTCTAGTATAGAGATAGAGCTAGAGTCTGGCGGTCAAGCTACAATCCATACTACTACATCCTTTCCCTGATACTCTACACTGTACCAACACGTACACCCCTATTAGCGAGGGCTTGCAAGTGGGTTCTGTTTCTAACTAATCCTATATGTCATCATAGTATCCAAGGCCCTAACTAGCATAGCTCCTTATAGAATAGAGATAGGGCTCGAGTCTGATGGTCAGGCTGAACCATAATACCGCATCCTTCCCTTGATACCCTACCCATACCAAGTATGCTAAGGTAGACGACGATACAAAAGGTGTTCGTGTGAGGAATGATCTAAGACTCCAAGCCCTTTCCATTCCATACACCAACAAAAACATTCACATGCCTAACAATCACATCTTAGCATAATAATATGCATGAATAGAGAATAACATAAATAAGAGATGACATGTTAATATGTACAAACAATCACACAACAGAAGCAGATAACGAAGGCTTACTGTTATTAGTTATTTAGGTTTAAGTCTGGTTCCCTTACCTGACGCTTGATAGCAAATCTTCTCTATATCACAAAGTCCAACCTCGCTGTTAATGAGTCCAACGTAGCATTGGGGATTAATTAGAATTAGGTTCATATGGTACATGTTGGTCAGCACGTAGTTTGGATTGAAAACTATCCAAAATCACACATACTAGTCACACCATTTAGTGTAGATAGTCAGACCGGTATGTCCAAGGGATAGGTTTGACAGACCTTTACGAATGATACTGGTCACAGTATCGGTCAGACTTAGGTGCCACCGGCACTCTGACCTGATAGGGTCTATCTTGAACTACTCTTCAGTCGATCTCTGAACTTGGCTTCGGTAGGGTTTCTCCTAACCATTCTAGGCTTAGGCAACATGTTAGGATTAGTTTATTCATCATTTAAAACCTTACATTCTGGTAAACATTAGTTTAGAAATCTCTACGTAGAATCTATGGTTTCTTAAATGAACTAGGGTTTTGAATCAATACTTAGCCATTTCTGGTATCGATTCTCAACCAATCATCGACATAACTATTTTATAGAGATAGAGAATTTACTACTAGCTTTCAAGGCTATGGTGCTCTCCTCCCAAAGGTTCTGCTCATCCGCAGACCTTCCTTGCCTCCATTGTTCCTTTTCAAATCTCCTTTTCAGACTCTAAGGTTTATGAGAGTCAACAAAAGGATCTAAGGAGGAGAAGGAGTCAATATATAGAGTAAGGTAGGTTTTTAGGAGAGTTTCCTACATGAGGAAGGTCTCTACAATTGAGACTTGGAAGGTGGGACCCATTAGGATTTGTTTCTAAATCAAAACACTTGGAATAGGCTAACTGGTCTGACATGAGTCCGGTATGTCTCAACCAGTCAGACCAAACAACATGTGTTTGAGTCTGTTTCGATTGGTTTTCATACCTAGACTTGTGGTTCTTCATCCAACCATCTCTTCAGACTTGGTTATGACTAGAAGACCTGTCACAACATGAAAACATAGGTTAGACCGGGTTTGTATAGTGCTGGTCTTACAGAAGCCTAGGAGGAGACTGAAAGAAGAAGAAGAAAGGAAGAACCTCCATTGAGGGTCCTCCCTTAAGCTTCCTCGACATTGGATTAAGGAGAACAACTCTAAGGTAAGTAACGAAACTTTACTCTAATGATTGGTTAGCAAACCCTTGACCTCAGAGGTTGTCTTTGACCTCTAGTAATGTGGGAAGCTTTCTCCCTTAGCCCTTAACGGCAATTACAGTCAAAATTAATAATGTTTACCAGATTTGACTAACTGACATAAAGGTAGGATTTTTATTTAAAATATGAAGTAACGATATTAAATTAATAGGGGGAATCATTCCCCAACAATGTACATAAGCTTAGAGACTCTCTGGAAGCAATGTAGATGACGAACCAAAGAGATCGGATTAAAACAACCATAGTCTGAACTCATTGGAATCGTCAAGTTGATTGGTCCGGTCGATCAAACAGGTTTGATCGACTGCACCACTGTGATCAACCGCTGGGTTACAGAGGTGTGTTCTTTCCTCTACTTAAATACATTCGGCTACTAATGATATATCTGACGTAGTAGGCTCACCTAACACCTTAAACGACATATTGTGAACTATATTGAATTGATAATTAAGTTAAAATGTATTTTTATGAGTGTAGACACGTACGGCTGCATATACGACATTTATAGTCGATAACTGTACATGTATATAATTTATAGGAAGGGATTCAACCTTATATATGTGACCCCACAGTATTGTAAAACCTCTATGAACATGGTTCTAATGAGGTACATGCCTCTGGAACCCAAATTAGACAAAGGCAAGTTGAAAAGGATCATTAGGTCGATGAAATAGGTCTGATCTACTGCACAAGCTGGTCGATTACACCCATCGACCATATAGTAACAATAGCTCTGTTTTGTCGATTTCTTCGACCATGGACTACGAAACCTAACCAATTGACCTTAGGACATTATCCTAAGACTAATGAGGATACTCTAGACTATCTAAAGCTTAAACAAACAATTCAAAGTATTCACGTATCAATTGCAAATAGGTAAACCGATGTGGGAAATAAGGGAACTACTCTGTTAGCAACAGAGTAGTGTATAGTTCACCATCATAGGTGAGGGGATTAATTTGATTTAATTTAATGTTTTCCATGTGTATGTTGTGATTATGGATTTGAATATAGTTTGAAAACATGCCATCCAATATCTGTGATAACTGAATATATATATATATATATATATATATATATATATATATATATATGTGTGTGTGTGTGTGTGTGTGTGTGTGTGTTAATATGTTAGAATGTGTGATAATATGATTGTATCCTAGTGGATTGGATGGTTAGTGTCATAGCCCATTCTGGGGAATCAGGCGTAATATTCGAGTCATCTAAGAGATAACCCAAATCATTCAGCGATCGACAATCAAAATGATCTACCAAACAAATCCCATAGTCTACACAAACAATATCCATAACAATCAACAATAGATAATAGTCATTGCAGTAGAAATATAATAGCGGCAGTAGAATCATAATAGAGAACAAATGCTTCTAATGTTATCAATACATAATATGTCTATTATGTGTTATAAACTGTTTCACAAGTAATATTCATATTACATAATTCTTCATACTAAATAAATAGAGTATATTTGAAATAATATACTATAGATAGACCAAAACGTATCTATCTATAGATATCAAAATGGAGGTGAGGCACTGACTTAGGTCCCATAAACATAGTCTTTATAGGTATAGCCCTCGAAATGACCATTCAGTGGCCCTCCACCATGAGAAATGCGCTCTACAACAATAGGAACCATATCAACCATCATAGAAGAGGTACCTGAAACTAAAGTCAAAAGGATTTCAATATCGAGGGGTGAGCTCACATCCAGCTCAGTGAGAAGAATCAGATACTCATGCATGCAAATCCCTAAGCAACAATATTATGAATGCAGTATAGAAGCAAAGAAACAAGCTATTGTGAGTATCATACAATGTGTATGCAAAACATGGTCAGGCTACACCCTAGCTCAATCAACAGTCATTGATCTCGAGTCAGACCCAGGTAATCAATGATACACCTGATCCCGAGGCAGACCCATGAATCAGTGGCTCATCATTGAATGAACCGTTATTGATCTCGAGTCAGACCCAGATAATCAATAACACCCCTGATCCCAAGGTAAACCCGTGAATCAGTGGCTTGTTCATCCATTTTGCTAAAGCACAAGTCATTTGACCAAGTTGATGCATGAGCATGTTATTATAAGTATTGTACTTTGGCAGAGGCATCAGCTACTACTCCCATAGATCACTGTGTCTCTACGCTGAAGGACAACATAAAGCATGTGGATTTGTATCGTACTTCCATACGCTACAGGTTCATATACTCCATCCACAAACAATATATCAAACAATCAACCAGTAGGCATGTGCACACAATAAATAAATCTACACTCGAGTAGGAATCCTAGTCCTACTCCCATAGACTGACCGTGCCTCCACTAGAAGATAGGCAGACCAACGCAACACGTGTGTACGTACTCTCATACACCACCCGACTATCATACATGATCATGCGCACAACATACATTTCTCATCCTACATCTCGTGGACAGTGTATTATACTCCCATACTCCATACGCCCACCATACAACATTTCCAACATACATTGTTATTGGTATATAATGCAAATGCATAAATACTTAATACAGTTTATTGGATAACATGTTATGAAATTAAAAACAACAATCATCACCACACACCCACATGCTCAAACACTACAAGCACCCAATTCCCCTCACCTGTAGACATCGAAGGTGCTGAAGAACCTGGAAGCCGACAAAATATTTTGCCCACTACCTATGGCGTTTACCTAGTACGATTAGATAGCTTTAATTAGTTGGGTGAATATCTTTTAAACCATCGTAAACAGGTCCTAAGGTCCATACATGGGTCCCAATGTGGTCTGGGAACTGAAGGGATAATATTTCCAAGGTTAGACTAGGCTTATAAGCCAAACTGGCTGAATCGATAGATGGAACCGATAGAATGGTCAGCCGGTTTGGTTTACCGCTCAACACTTAGAAAAAATTCAATTAAAGGTAACTGGTAGAATGGGCGATTGATCGTTCAAATGGTTGGTCATCCAGTTTAACACACTATTATAATAGTGGAGTTCCAAAAGGTTTTCCAGATGTTCTATCGGGTGAATGGTCATCCGGTTCATGCTACTGATTCGTGCTACTAGTAGTGGTCTACCTGTTACGTGAGACCGGTTCATGCGGTTAACCGATTTGTGTGGTTAACCAGTTCTTGTGGTTGACCAGTTGGTGTGGTTAACTGGTTACTTGACACCGGTTAGTGGTTAACCGGTTTAGGTCCACTGGAGGAATGGTCATCTGGTACATTCTGCCGGTTCGTGTGGTTGACTGGTTTACTATCTCAGAATGCCAAACACGAACCAGAGCAATTTTCTTCTTTGGAGATCTCTTTCCCACTTGGTTTCCTCCATTCTAAGTGGGGGGAACATTTTCCCATCATTTTTACACATAAGGGGGTTGTTTAGATCCCATTAATGTCTTCATTCATGGATGGGATGATAACCTAGGTTTTCTAGGTTTTGATTCCCACCTCATGATATCCATCTTAGTTAGTGGGAAACTCATTCCCACCATCAATGTAATTAAAAAGAACTATCAAAGCTTCATTTAGCTCCATCAATGGAGTGGGGGAAACAAACCTTAGTTTTCTAGGTTGTTAATGGTGTCCAACCACCATGGTTACTAGCTTGAAACAACAAGGAAGAAGGAGAAAGTTGGTGAACTTACCTCCAAAGGATGAGGCTAGGGCTTGGAGCTTCAAGTTCTAAGCTTCTCTTCTTCTTCTCCTCTTCTTTCCACTCTCTCACTTTCCCATGGTTCCAATAGAAGGAAAGGAGGAATGATGCCTCCTTTTATAGAATCCCGTGAAGAGAGAAAAGCCCAATTGTGTGTTTAACTGGTTGTTGTCAACGGGTTGACCGGTTTGGTTGTACGATCTACCGCTTGAGCCAATTCATGGGCTTGGGCTTGGTTTGATGGGCCCAAGCCATTGGAAACCCTTCCTAGGTCTATTGATCCTAGTTACTCATACTCATCCAACATTAATCAGTCAAGGGTTTGACCTGATATCAAAATAAGGGTCAAGATATCCGGGTGTCAAGGGTTGGCACAGTGAGACTCGGTACAAAGGATCCGAATCCTTGAGGATTCTAGGTGTGGGTCTCACAATATCCCCAATTTATAAGGATTTTGTCTCCGAAAGCAGGGCGTAGTTGTAAGTTCTTATCCTATACATATGGGGGTCTATCATGTATCATAACTCACAAGATGAACGCATATCGACTACAATATTTAGTAACCAAGGGAGTACAAGGCTTACCCCATTCTTAAAAACTTTCTCAAGTCAGCGCGAGATCCACGCTCACATAGAGGAATAACACTCTCAATACTATACCCAAGTGCAACAAGCATCTGGGCCACGACACTTGTGCGTTCTCTGTCCTTGCTATTCCATAGCCCCTATACATATCCTACATTTTCTGTGGGTTACGCATAATCTCCTCTCTTCGTAATTATGCCACTTATATACTCCTCATACACAATAATGGGGTGGTCAATAATCATGTGACCATAATCAACTACCATAATTTAAGTTACGTCCTCCCTTAAAATCCATTTATGTCATTACATAATTTGACAAGTTGCATGATGAGTTTGCATCAAGGAATTGGAATACTTGATGGATGTAACATTTAAATTCTTAGTCCAAAGTGCAATTATGTGGACATATTTAAAGGATCCATGATGTCATGCTATTCCCATTCTTAGGGCAATCAAATAACTCATAAGTTAGGGACACCCTTGGTTACGGGGTGCCAAATTGCTACTTTCTCCAAGATAGATATTCCGACAATCTACCATTATTTCTGTGAAGCCTCTCCATGCAGATAAGCCTGCTTAGACCCTTCTAATGGCCTCTAGGTCTTTATTGGAAGTGGGGTCTCCCCTCATGAGGAATCACTTATTAAAATTTTAGACATCGATGATTGACCATCGAACCCACGTGAGTATGGTTCAACAACATGGGGTCCACCTTATATGGTGACACCTCTACCTTCTATGAAAGAGGGGACACAATTGGATGGTATGCACTAGAGTTAAATGGAATCCAGACAGGTGTGAGGACAAAGATCGAAAATCTTGGAAGACGCCACCTAGATTAAGGTCTAGGACCTTAGAAATGTGAAATCTCACCCTAAGGTAAAACTTCGATTGACTCATGACCCTTAAATTAGATTTCTGGTCTATCAGAAATTGGATAAGCGTCAGGTTACGATTATGGAAAGGGGTTAGGCACCCAAATCGCCCGATCGAAATCTGCCTTTTATACCTTTCCTATGCTAGACTCTATCTATTAAACCGAACCAAACCAAGTGGTTTGATATCATTGAACCGAATTTGTATCCATCAGATTTCCTACGTATCACAGAATTATTCTAAAAATCAGGTTCACTATCGTAGTTCAGGTACGATTAAAGTTTATGGTTGTGATTTATGCTTGTGCCTGATTAAGTTCATTGTTCAAGTTGAAGTTTATGCTTGAAAGGTTGAGAAACCCTAAAGGTTAGGATTTGGATAGTTTATGTAGACTGATAGGTAGTCCTAGTGGATCTAAGAATGAATAACCCTTTCTGGGTCTGAATGTGGATAACCTATTTGGGTCAAAATGTGGATAACCCTTTCTCGGTTGGAATGTAGATAACCATATTTTGGTCAAAATGTGGATAACCCTATTTGGGCCAAAATGTGGATGGATATCCTAGTGGATCTATGGATAGTCCAAGTGGACTAAAATGTGGATCCGAATTTGGATTTCTCCCAAATGGCCTACGTATCCTAGGGTTTAACCTAGGAATCAGAATCCGCGTACTTCGGGCTTGGGTTAAAATATTGTTGGATATCCTAGTGGATCTATGGATAGTTCAAGTGGACTAAGGTTTGGATCCGAATTTGGATTTCTCCCAAATAGCCTACGTATCCTAGGGTTTGACCTAGGAATCAGAATCTGCGTAGTTCGGGATAGATTGAAATAGATGGGTATCCTAGTGGATCTTTGGATAGTCCGAGTGGACTAAGGTATGGATCCAAATTTGAGATTTTCCCAAATGGCCTACATATCCTAGGGTTTGACCTAGGAATCAGAATCCGCATAGTTCAGGCTAGTTGAAATAACCTGTTCTAGATTAATGATTGAGAACCTATTCTAGGTTTAGAGTTTAGAACCTATTCTAGGTTTAAGATTGAGAATCTATTCTAGGTTTAGGGTTTATTGAGAGGTGAAAATCGTCCTGAGTTACCCTTTTCATCCTAAATTCTAATTTTGAAAGGTTTGACAAAGTATTCTCTTTATTTATTAAGATTTTTATTATTCCCGTTATGCCCTTCCCAAGAATGTGGGTGCCTAAATGCACGTCCCCACACCTAATATGTTTGCTAGGTGTACAGATATGGCAGTTCGACTAGGGTGCAGCATAAATTAAGTTATTGCCAGAAATAGAATATTCTAAGCATGGCATGTATGATATTTATGGTAACTATCACAAAATATAGTAAGATTATGAAAATCTCCCTAATATGGCATGCATTGCAAATAAGGCAAGAACATAATATGGCAAGATCTAATATGCATCTATATATCAATATGGTAAGTACCAATCATAGAATGCAAATATGACATGAATTTTTTCAAAAAAAAGAAAAATTTTATATGCTATTTTCTAAGCATAGTAAGACTTAAAAATGGTAAGAAATTAAGATTTTTCTAATTATAGTAAAAAAAATCTATTTATTCTATCAAATATAGCAACACATGGAATATGACAAATATGGTATGCACAATCCAAACAAAGCATATGAATGCTCCAAATATAGCCATTTATCTAAATATGATAGAATTTACTCAAACAAACAATTGCATGTTACAATGAATGAGAATCAATGAAACCTTTTTTTGAAAAGTGAAAAATTATTAAAAAAATGTATGTTCAATGTTCTTTGAAAAATTGTAATTTTTATGAAGATATTTGGAATGATTAATGACTCAAAACTGCCAAAATTGTGACACAAGGTTTCAGATAATAGACAAAACTATGAACTTTATTCAAATTTTGTCACATTACACAAGAATGACCCTAAGTAGGTCTTCTATAACTCAAATCAAGCTCAACCATTTTTCATAGAAAGATGACTTAATATATTATATTGCATATGAAGGAGTTGAATCCCAACAGAGAGCAAAAATAGGTCAAAGATATGCCTTAAGACCGGACATGTGCACTGGTTAAATCTGTTCCAGATTTTTGACTAGTTGAACCATAAATTCTAAATAAAATCATATACTTAATGAAAATTAAATACAGACATATGTCTATGTAGATACTATCTAATCTAAAATTTCATCAAGAAAAACAAGTTAAAACAGTATATTTTCATTGTGAAAAATGATTCTTTTCAATCATGCATATCAGTACATCATGACAGATTTAAAATCAGAGCACTATGTACATAAAAATTGATATCAATTCAATAAAAAATTATAAAAAATACGAAACCAATGCCATTTTTTAGAAGACTTTCATGTCTAAAAATTTCATATGAAGTGGATTTTCTGAGGATGGCCATAAGATCCTTGTCTAGAGACTTTCTGATGGAGGATTGCATTACATCTGAGTAAAATGGCAATGTCAAAGACAAATTTTTTGATGTATTTTTCCAATTAGTCTTCTAACATATCAGAGAGATTCTCATAAAAATTTGGGCTTCAAAATCCAAGAGAAAAATACATGTGATGTACGTCCTAAGTTTGAATCCTAAATCTAGAAATTTCAGATTAGAAAATCACTTTATGAAATTCGCAAAAAACATCAAACATCATCGTATGTCATTCAAAACTTCATCATTGAATAGCTTAGACAAATTATCATTCATGAAAAATGCTTGACATAGGCATCCTAACATTAACAAGCATGTAATAGAGCATTTCTGATTGAGATTTCATGGAAAATAACCTTTTTTTCAAGCAAAATTGACATTCGAGCATTCTAACGACCTCTAAATTTGTTTAGAGTACTAACCTTGTGCTCGAATCGAGCGAAACCGTCAATGTAGGATGATTGGAGGTCGTATCAAGCTCTTTGAATGCGAACCCTCCTTCTCCTCTCTTCTGCTTCTCTCTCTCTTCTCTTTCTCTCTTTTCTTCTTCTCTATTTTTTCTTTTCTCTTTTTCTTCTCTCTTTCTTTCTCCCTCTCTCACGTTTTTCTCTCTTACCCACATTCTCTCTCTCCTTGTGGTAAAAAAAAGAAGCCCCCCTCTCTTCTCTTGGCCTATTTATGTTTTTCCTTTCCTCTTCTAGAAGATCCTTCTTTCCTTTTCTTCTTTTTCTAGAAAATCTCTTTTTTTTTTCATTTTTTCTTCTTTCCTTTCTTCTCTTCCTTCCCTTTTCTCTTCTCCCTCTCTCTTCCACACGTTTTTTCCTCTCCTTGTTCTAGAAAATCCTCTCATTTTCTTTCCTTCTTCTCTCTTCCTTCTTTTCCTTCTTTTTCTTCTAGAAAAGCCTTTCTTTCCATTTTTTTTTCATTCTTCTCTCTTTCCCATGTTTTTTCTCCTTCCTTTCTTTCCTTTTTCTCCTTTTTCTTCTAGAAAATCCCTTCTCTCTTTCCTTTCTCTTTCCTTCTTCTAGAAAATTCCTTCTCTCTTTCCTTTCATTCTTCTTTCCTTTTCTTCTTCCTTCCTTTCCTTCCTTTTTTTTTCTTTCTCCCTCTCTCTTTCACATTTTCTTTCTAGAAAACGTGAAAGAGATTTTATTTCTCTTTCCTTTTTCTTTCTCCCATTCTCTTTCCCACAGCCTCTCTTTCCTCTCTCTTTCCACGACCTCTCTTTCCTCTCTCTTTCCTATATATATATATATTATACATTATACACATATAAAAGAAATGCATGCATATGGACTGACATAACTTGGTCTGGATTGGTCTGAGCTGGGTCGGGCTAAGTTAGACTAAGCTAAATTAAGCTGGTTTGGACCAAGGTTGACATTTTATAGTCCATTTCTGTCACCCTTCCATATGGAATTTTTCGATAGCATCTATTCCAAATTTTCTGCGTTCACTTTGTAGAACATTAAAAATGAGGAATATTGGAACTTGAATCACATCATTTGAGAATAAAATGGCCAACTTATGAATTTTTGAAGCTTAAGCAGGTCAATTATCGATAATTTGGCTGACCATTCAGCATGGGATCCTTCGGAGACTTCTATCAAAAATCCTTTACATCCACTTTGTAGTATACTAAAAATGGAACATAATGAAACTGAAATTACCTAGGTTAGATATGAGGTGACCAAAATATGAATTTTCAAAGATTAAATGACCATTTCCATGTGTAATTTTGCATGGGACCCTTCGGAGACTTCTACCTGAGTTTTTTACGTCCATTTTGTAGAACATTACAAATGAAGAATAATGGCTTTGGAATCATCTGAATCCGACGTAGAACGACAAAGATATGAAGCTTTGAATTTCTAACGATAATTTTGCATGAAAGCTTGCATGGGGCCCACTAGTGACTTCTACCCGAGATTTTTCACATCCACTTTGAAGAAGACTGAAAATAAGGAATATTGGCCTTTGAATCATCTGATTCCGATATCAGATGACCAAGATATGATGTCTTGAAGTTTGAATGATAACGCATGCATCATACGATAATTACGTAAATGCCCTTTGCACTTTCAAACTATGATATCTTCTTTGTTTGATGTCAGAATTTGATGATTCCAGTCTCATTTCAAAGATAATTTCACGACCTGTATATCCAAGTAGGTAATAACCTAAGACCTTGCTATGGGGTTCATTAGAGAATCACAAACCCTTGGGTTAAAAGCCAAAAACCTGCCATATTGGTTCACTTATGCTGAGGGTGGCAAAAATGGGGTGCTTACAATAGGAATCCCAAGAATAAAAGTATTCCCATGCATATTTCCAATTTTTAAAATCCCATTACATGCTATACTTGAATTACACTTAAAGCGAAATAAGGCATACCTATAAATACCTCAGGGTAATTATGGGTGTCCTCTTGTGTCATGGGGATCACATTGCCTGCCGCCTAAATTGGTGGTCTCTGGCATGGGAATTCACAAGTCCTAGCTTGGTGCCCACTCTTGCAGCAGTTGTAGCACTTCTCATGCGCCTTAGACCTGGTAACAGAAGGCGTGGCCCTCGGTGGCGTGACCTAGCATACTGAAGCTATAGGCCAAGCTTAAATAAGTGTGGGGCTGCTTGCTGCAAGTCTAATGAGTTGTGGAGCAGCGGGGGTGGTGATAAAGGAACTCGGGTACTATACCCTGAATGACCTAGTAGTAGGGCGGTTATCTATATAATTGGAAGCCCTCTTTTGACTCTGGTAGTTTTACCTATAACCATCTTCTGCACTGTTCGTTGCTTGTACGACGTCACTATATTCTATTAGCCTCATAGATTCCACTACCACCTTCAGATCCCCTCTGAAACCCTGCACAAACCTCCTTAGTTTTAATTCTTCCTCTCTCATGGGAGTAGGAGAGAAGTAGAACAACTCTTCAAACTTTTGTTGATATCTCTCTACTGTATGGGCACCTTGGTTAAAGTTGAGGTACTCCACTTCCTTTCTGTTCCAAAACCTTTGGGGAAAGAAATTTTTGAAGAATGCATTGTTGAATATTTGCGAGGTGATTTCCCCATGGCACTTTTGTAGGGTGGGTCACATCTTGATCCACCACTCATATGGTGCCCCTTCTAACTGAACTATAGCACACCTTAGCTTTTGAGGCTTAGAGTAAATGAGTGACTCCAAAATCTTTTCTCTGGTCTACATCCAAATGGCTGGCTGCATGGGATTTGTACTTACCATGGTGAACTTCGGTGGGTTCATCATCTGGATGTATTTTATTACTTTAATACTATCCATGGGGGCCTGAGCTGCTATTTTGGCTGGTCTAGGGCAAATCTAAAAAGATAATATTTGCACACCTAAGGTTAAATTAAGTCACCCCAATAATCCAAGGAGTACAATAATGCATCCCATGCAAGCATAGGAATCGAAAAGTTGCAGGGCATATATATCAATTTATATGGCATGGTAGCATAAATCAAATAATAATCATGGGGCAGGGTGCCAAAGGGATAGCATGTAAAATTTTTAATTGAAGTACCCCAATTTTATAAGAATTAAAGCCCTATTTAAGGGGTAAGGTGATCTAGCAAAACCCCAATCCAAACAGTCCCCTTTTTATTTAACCGGAGGGTTTGGGTCTTGTCTTCCATTTTCAAGGTCATGCCTGAGAGTCTTCAGATGAGCATCACAGTTAGTGGCATCTTTGATTATCTCTGGTAGGGTAGGCTGAATAGTCAAGGTATGGAGTAGCTTAGCTATTACCTCTATCCACTTTATCGTAACAGTACTAGTAATAGAGGGTTCAGCATCTGGAGGAGGTTCAAGAACCAATGTATAGGGCCATACAGTGCCCTTCCTCATATTCAACTAACTCAAAGGTTTCCCTTTGTACGATGACCATCACCTTCCAACTGATAGCAACAACAACCACATTGTCCTTGCCAGGTTGATACTTGATAATGCAATCATAATCTTTTAACAGCTCTAACCACCTTCGCTGTCTCATATTTAATTCTTTCTAGTTAAACAGTTGGACCAGACTCTTGTGATCTGAGATTATACAAAATGCTTCCACATATAAGTAGTGTCCCCATATTTTGAGGGAGAAGACAATTGCTGCAAGCTGTAGATCATGGGTAGGGTAATTCTTCTCATGCACATTTAGCTGTCTTGGGGTATGATCTATAATTTATCATCTTGCATAAGTATACAACCTAATCCGTACTTCAATGCATCTATATAGATGGTGAATGGAGCCTTATCGATGGAATAGTCAGGACTAGGGCAGAGACCAGCTTTTCCTTGAGGGTTTGAAAGCTTACCTCACATATGTCTGACCACTCTAATTTTTACACCCTTCTTTTTCAATTACATTAATGGTATGGCTATACGGGAATCCCTCTACAAAGCGTTGGTAATAGCCGACTAATTTATGGAGACATCTAACTTCTGTAACTGATGTGGGGGTACACTAGTCCATGACCGCACTGACCTTACCAAGGTCCACTGCTAAACCTTCAACTAAGATGATATGCCTCAAGAAAGCTACTTGTCTAAGCCAAAACTCACATTTCTTGAACTTGGCATAACTTCTCTTGTCTTAACTTCTGTAGTTCTAAGTAGAGGTGCTCCGCATGGGTGTCATCATTAGGTGAATAGATGAGGATGTCATTGATGAAAATGATGACAATTTATTTAAGAACTCATGGAATACCCGAATCATTAGCTCCATGAATGATGTTGGAGCATCTGTTAATCCAAAGGGCATCATTAAAAACTCAAAGTGGTCCTATCTTGTCCTGAACGCTTTCTTGGGTATATCACTTCCTTTGATCTTTAATTAGTGATAGCCCAACCATTGGTTTATCTTTGAAAATACACTTGCCCCCCTAAAGTTGATTAAACAAGTCATCTATTCATGTCAAGGGATACCGGTTCTTGATAGTGAACTAGTTTAAATCCCGATAATCAATTCATAGACTGACTCTACCATCCTTCTTCCTTACAAATAACACTAGTGCTCCCCAAGGTGAGATGCTGAGTCTAATAAAACCCTTATCCATTAGCTCCTAAAGCTATGTCTTGAGTTCTTTCAACTCAATAGTAGCCATGTAGTAAGGAGCTTTAGAAGTCAGAGCCGCTCCTGGGACTAGGTCGATAAGGAACTCTGTTTCTCTATCTGGTGGTGGACCTGATAGCTCCTTAGGAAACACATTGGGAAAGCATTTACTATCGATATGTCTTCCAAGCTTGGTATTTTGGCTTCAGTGTCCAATACCAACACTAAGTAACTTTCATACCCTTGGTGTGGCAACTTAGAAGCTTGAAGTGCCGATAGGAACAACTTGCAACATTTCTTGTCCTTGTTGCCTGTAAGCGCAAATGCTTCCCCATTTGTAGGCTGGAATAAGATTTGACATTTGGGGCACAGAACGCTGGTCTGATGTTTGGCCCACCAGTCCATTCCACATATCATGTCAAATCATTCATCTCAAGGTTGACAAGGTTATCCTCTATTACAATGTCACATGGTCAATAGTATGTCCCTCGACTGGACTTGGATCCCATGGGTGCATGCACCACTAATGCATAAATCATCTTGAGTGATGGCATTCCCAATTTAACAGCAAATGTAGGGGATACGAATGAATGAGTAATCCTGAAGTCGAAAAGCACTCATATAGGTATACCAGAAATAGAAGTAGCATCTACACGTGCATTTATAGGAATGTCACAACATGTCATGCAAAATGATGCTTTTATCTTAAATTTAAAATACCTGCAACTACCCCTACAGAACCCTCAGCAGATAGGGCAAAGACCTTGCCTTGTCCAGTTGGCGGTGCCTTCCTTGGTCTTGGGCACACTCTTGCAAAATTGTCCAACTTTCCACAGTTGAAACATGCACCATAGGGCATAGAGGAGGTACTAGAAGTTGCAGGTCAGGACTGACTTGCCTTGGGTGCAAACACAGCCGGCTTGTTTGTAACTAGGGCCTGATTGTTGAATGCGAGCCTGATTATGACAGGGGCAGGTGAAGCTGTGGCTGGAGAACTTGGGTACTGTACATAGAAAGTCATATTGGTAGGGCGGTTATCCATAAAGCTCATAGGCCTTTTCTGACCTTAAGATAGTGGAACTGGGGTGCTCCGTGTAGAGTGGCCAATAGCTCGGAAAAGTCTACCGCAATCATTCTTTGTTGCTCCTCTAGGTTCCAAATCAACCTGCCCATAATGGCTGTCATTTGAGCTATAGTCTACACTGGAGGTGCCTGTAGGAGATTAGCTGGTGGTGGAGGCGATGGTGGAGCATGTGGAGGTAAATGGGAATCACCATGCCCCATACTACCTTTATCTTCTGGCAAGTTTACACGACGTCCTCTCGGGTTTCATCTTGGAGGCATTGATTTCAAATGGTCGAATGTTGGTAGGGAAAATCTGTAAATGCCCAAGTGTTAGTATCAACCATAATCCAATTAACCATAACAACATCTTAAACATATCATGTTATGACAGATATGACCAATGCATCAAGATTTTGATCCTTTCCAAGACTTTCTAAACCGATTTCTAAACCAGAGTACCAATAGGGGTGACCAACAAGCCATAGTGAGGAGTTAAAATGACTTCGACTCTGAGTTTGGTCAAATCAGAGCCTCATGGTGTTTGCTGGGGCGATCCCCCATTTATATGACCAATGGCTCAGCATAGTGGTTCAGATCCACCCCTTCCTCATTTATTAGGGTATTGGTTAATTAAAATTTGGATTGCTACCCCCAATTTATAAGGATCGGACCAAGGTTATTATTGACTCCTTTCCTTGGACAGTGGGGTGCTACTCCCTGGTACGAATGAGCATTTACTTAACCCTACTCATCAATATATATCACCATCATATTTGATGGTAACTGGTGATTGGCATCTATAGGGAGAAGCACTAGGTCAATCATCAGTCTACCATAAGCTTTATGGTCACTTTGCATAAACTAGTTCTTTTTGTCATACCTCTTACTGATTACTTCCATTTGTTAGTTACACTAACCCCTATTCCATCCCCCTATTGGATCACAGCATTCTGCCTCACCAAGTGGACCACAGTCGATAGGGTAGTGACCCACTCTTTTACTTTTGTTCATTTCAAATTTTTACGTGCTATGTACATAGGGTAACTGTCTGAGGTGTGGACCATACCCTCCTCCTTTTGCTTCTTTCGTACACTTATTTTCCATGTTATTTTTTTGGTCAGATACTTATATCTTCTTTTCTTTCGTTTGGGATAGATACTTGATCATGGGATGACTGTCCAGGTTATAGGCCGCATCTCGATTTTTGTACTTAAAACTGAATACATATATACACACAACTTTTCCTTTTGTTCATAGTTCATATGGTGCATTATTGTTTTCATTAGTTCTGGTAATTTGATATACCTAACTTACTGTCTTCCTAACTTACTAGTTATGTATTTGTACAAGTTTTTAATTATCCTAGGCATCCATTTTGATACATGGAAACACGTGTACAGGGGAAGTATGTAAGTAGAGTTAGAGTGGTTGTGTTCTGATACCAGTGTTGTCACAGTCCATTATGGTGAATCAGACGTGATATCCAAGTCATCCAAGAGATAACCCAAATCATCTATAACAATCAACAATAGATAATAGTCATTGTAGCAGAAATATAAGAGTGACAACAGAATCATAATAGAGAACAAATGCTTCTAATGTTATCAATACATAATATGTCTGTTATGTCTTACAAACTGTTTCACAAGTAATATTCATATTACATAATTCTCCGTATTAAATAACTAGAGTAGATCTAAAATAATATACTATAGATAGACTAAACCATATCTATCTATAGATATCAAAATAAAGGCAAGGCACAAACTCAGGTCCTATAAACATAGTCTTTATAGGTATAGCCCTTGAAATGACCCCTCGGTGGTCCTCCACCAAGAGAAATGCCCTCTACATCAATAGGATCCATATCAGGCATCACAGAAGCGGTACCTACAACCAAAGCTAAAAAGTTTTGATATCGATGGGTGAATTCACATCCCAGCTTAGCGAGACAAATCAGATACTCATGTAAATCCCCAAGCAACAATATTATTAATGTAGTACAAAAGAAAATAAATAAGCAATTGTGAGTGTCATACATTATGTAAGCAAATCATGGTCGGACTGTACCCTTGCTCAATCGATAGTCATTGATCTCGAGTCAGACCCAGGAAATCAATGACACCCCTGATCCCAAGGTAAACCCATGAATCAGTGGCTCATCATTGGATGAACCGTTATTGATCTCTAGTTAGACCCATATAATCAATAACACCCTTGATCCTTAGGTAAACCCATGAATCAGTGGCTTGTTCACCCATTTTGTTAAAGCATAAGTCATTTGACCAAGTTGATGCATGAGCATGTTATTATAAATATTGTACTTCAGCAGAGGCACCGGCTACTACTCCCATAGATCACTATGTCTCTATGCTGAAGGACAACGCAAAGCATGTGGACTTATATCATACTGCCATACGCTATAGGTTCATATACTCTGCTAACAAACAATATACCAAACATCAATCAGCAGTCATGTGCATGCAGTAAATAAATCTACACTCCAACAGGAATCCCCATCCTACTCCCATAGGCTGACCATGCCCCCACTAGGATACAGGTAGACCAACGGAGTACAAGTGTACGTAATCCCATACACTACCCAGCTACCATACATGATCATGCGCACAATAACATACATTTCTCATGTACCGTGTATTGTACTCCCATACTCCACACGCCCACCATACAATATTTTCAACATACATTGTTATTGGTATATAATGCAAATGCATGAATAATTAATATAGTTTATTAAATGACATGTTATGAAAATAAAAACAACAATCATCACCAAACACCCACATGCTCAAACACTACGAGCACCCAATTCCCCTCACCTGTAGACACCGAAGGTGCTAAAAAACCTAGAAGCCTCAAAAGACTTTACCCACTACCTGTGGTGTTTTATCTAGTATGATTAGATTGTTTCAATTAGTTGGGTGAATATCTTTTAAACCATCGTAAACAGGTCCTAAGGTCCATACACGGGTCCCAATGTAGGTTGAGAACTGAAGGGATAACATTTCCAAGGTCAGACTAGGCTTATAAGCTAAACTGGCTGAATTGGCAAATGGAACCGGTAGAACAGTCAGCTGATTTGGTCTATGACTCAACACTTAGGAAAAATTCAATTAAAGGTAACCGATAGATTGGGCGTTTGATCATTCAACCGGTTGGTCATCCGGTTTAACATATTGTTATAACAGTGGTGTTCCAAAAGGTTTTTTAGAGGTTCTATCGGGTGAACGTTCATCCAGTTCATGCTACCGGTTTGTGGTACAGGTAGTGGTCTACTTGTTATGTAAGACCGATTTATGCGGTTGACCAGTTCGTATGGTTTATCTGATCGTGTGGTTGATCGGTTTATATGGTTGACTGGTTACGTGACACTGGTTAGTGGTTGACGGGTTTAGTTCCACTGGAGGAACATTCATCTGGTACATTCTACCAGTTCATGAGGTTGACCGGTTTACTATCTCAGAATGCCAAGCACGAACCAGAGGTGGCCTTCTTCTTTGGGGAATGTCTTTCCCACATGGTTTCCTCTATTCTAAGTGGGGGGAAACATTCTCCCATCATTTTTACACATAAGGGGTGTTGTTTAGACTCCATTAATGTCTCCATTCATGGAGGGGATGATAACCTAAATTTTCTAGGTTAAGCTTGATTTCCATTAATGGAGGTTTGATTCCCACCTCATGATATCCACCTTAGTTGGTGGGAAACTCATTCCCACCATCAATGTAACTAAAAGGAACTATCAAAGCTTCATTTTTCTCCATCAATGGGGTGGGAAAAACAAACCTAAGTTTTCTAGGTTGTTAATGGTGTCCAACCACCATGGTTACTAGCTTGAAACAACAAGGAAGAAGGAGGAAGTTGGTGAACTTACCTCCAATGGATGAGGCTAGGGCTTGGAGCTTCAAGTTCCAAGCTTCTCTTCTTCTTCTCCTCTTCTTCCCACTCTTTCACTCTTCTAAGGTTCCAATGGAAGGCAAAGAGGAATGAGGCCTCCTTTTTATAGAA
Organism: Protea cynaroides; assembly: GCA_028583415.1. NCBI lineage: Eukaryota > Viridiplantae > Streptophyta > Magnoliopsida > Proteales > Proteaceae > Protea > Protea cynaroides. Next base: position 53,664,458 of record CM053276.1, read on the forward strand.
TCCCATAGAGGGAGAAAGGCCCAATTGTGCATTCAATTGGTTGCTGTCAACCAGTTGACTGGTTTGGTTATACGATCTACCGATTGAGCCAATTCATGGGCCTGGGCTTGGTTTGATGGGCCCAAGCCATTGGAAACCCTTCCTAGGTCTATTGATCCTTGTTACTCATACTCATCCAACATTAATCACTCAAGGGTTTGACCCGACATCAAAGTAAGGGTCAAGATATCCGAGTGTCAGGGGTTGGCAAAGTGAGAACCGATACGAAGGATCTGAATCCTTGAAAATTTTGGGTGTGGGTCTCACAGTTAGAATGGGATGGTTTATCATGGTTCTTAAGCTAGGGTATGGGTACCTGCATTTGAAATTAACATGGTTAGGCTATAACGTCCTGTGATTGGCAATCCTTGCCAATAGGGTTTAAGTATTTGAATGGGCTTATATACAAATGGTTCAGCCATTAAAGGGAGTGAATCGGATATGGGTTGGTAGCCTTCCTCTAGGTAGTAAACTTAGGGATGATGTCTCTTCTATATGCTCTTCCTGATGGACAGGGCATGTATCCAGAGAAGTGTGTTGAGGCGTAGGATTAGACGCCAAGATGAAGCCTATCTTGGGGAATGTTGGAAGGTACCTATACGTGACCTTGGTGTTGTTATCTTCATTCTTTGGATAATGGTTCACATGTGGAGTGAAAAATTATGGATCATTTACCTTACCCATGCTTTAGAGTTCATGCCTGTGCTTGGTGTGTCTCGATATAGTGCATGTTTATTTACAAACCAAGTCACTAATAATGTATCTATGCATTATGCACTTGTATGTGCTTTTTTTTTTTCACTAAAAGATACTTTGAATTAAAAAAATAAGGAAAAGTATAAAGAAAACCTTTTGTGGGTGTAAAACCTCCACCTTTGGCATTGCCATTAGCAGAGACCACCTAGGGACAAATCATGAGAATTTGAAATGTGGTCTACAAGAAGCATCCCACACTACATCTCTAGCAACAAAACCTAGACAATTAGTCTAATGGTAGGATTGTCTGTCATGAGTGTCTTTCCTATCTAATCTATCTGCCATAGTGTTTACTTCCCTAACAATGCGTGAATCTGAGCTGACAGTTAACTAGTGATGCAAATAATCCCCTCCACTCCTGAAGGTATACCCAAGGCATATTTCCAAATGTCAAGGCCCTTACAGTTGCTGAAGAGTCAGATTTGAGCCATTTTTTTCTGTATCCATATCCATAACTGCAGCAAGGCCTCTGAAAGCACTACGGATCTCAGTTGAGAAACATGTGCAAATCCCAACATAATCTGCATATGCATACAAAACCATACCTGAACCAAATCAAATTACACCCCCAGAGCCTGATTCACCTAGATTACCTAGGGTACAACCATCAGTGTTGAGCTTGCACCAATCCTACAATGGAGCTCTTCATTTTAACTATATTATTCTACTTTTAACTCCCTATTTCACAACTAGCCGTAGAACTCTAGAAATTCTTAGGTCCTCCATTGACTTAATCAAACATGGATATCTAACAGAGATATCTCTACATCCTCCTTTAACATATTCCCAAACTATCATTTTTGTAGGTTTTCCTCCATGGACAGCTTGGTTCCATGCATACCATATAGCCTGTAAAGTTGCAAAAAGACATCTGATCTAGATATGTCAAAGGCCTACTACCCCTGCTCTACGTCTCCACCATAATAGCTAATCACTGGTCGAGCTCCATAATGGGATCTACAGACTAAACAGCTGACCAACCTCTTCCCAAATGGACAAGGTAAATCGATAGGAGCAGAAAAGATGATTTATCGATTCCTCATGTTGTAGACACAAGACACATATAGAAACCAATGGGATTCCTTTTTTCTTAACCAAATCATCAGTTGGGAAAATTTTCCAACACCAGTGCCACACAAAACATGACACCTTGGGGTGTATGCTTTTGTGCCACATAGCTACTGCCCATGGTTGTCGATTGGCCTTCTTGCGCAAAGCATCCCAAGTGGACTTAACAGTGAACCGACCATGTTGACACATATCCATATCCTCCTATTAATCCCTGATAGATCAAGTTTTATCTGTGCCACCATCTGAAGCCAGTTTTGCAACCTTGCCTATTGAACAATAGGCCACCTCCAGCTCCCATTACAAATAAATCTTGATAGGCTGCACTCCATCCCCTTTATAATTTCTTTACCTATCCCATGCTGCTCCTTTAGAGGAATTAAGCCAATCCAAATATCATTCCAGATATTAATGGATGCACCATCACCAATCAGCCAACGCGAGTGCTTAGATGTCCAATCCCATAACCGTTTCACACTCGACCATACTGCCGAGGTGTATTGAGGCCGGCGAATACTCCCATCGTTCGATAAATAATGAGCCCTCATGTAATCAGCATTCATTGATTTATCATTCTAGATTTTCCAAGCAACCTTACTTAACCACGCATCATTGAGATCTCCCAATCTTTGAATACCAATACCACCTTCACTTTTTGGAGTACATAATGTCTCCCATTTAACCACCATCGATTTCTTCTTTAGAGGGTCACCTGTCCACACAAAGTTTCACATCCACCCCTCCAGAGTCTTAATTGTTCCTTGAGGCCATTTGTACACACCAAATGAGTGTGTACTTGTATGTATTGATTCCTCACTGAGCATGTGGTTTGCTCACCATTTCGTATGTACGTATTTTTAAATTATGTTACAGGTATTGTCGATATCTCTTATATTGCTATTATGTCAGAACATTAAGATTCTGATGACGAGATGCATGGTTCTACATGCAAGTGTAAAGACTATCTCTATGGATAGGGAGAGGATGTTAGTTTTATTAGATTTATTTGTTAGCTTGGTCAGTTATTGAATGTCTCTGGGGGAATGTAACCCTGGATAGCTAGATTAGTTTTACTTATTTGTTAGCTATATTTTTATGTCATGGTTTACAGATACATAAACTTTTAATATGTAACTATCACAATAGCTCTTAGTTTCAGTCTTAATGAAAATGATTTTTCCATTTTAGTTATTATCTCAGATTTGATCATTATTTGTAAAGTGTAATTGGATGGTTGATTTTGTGAGATTGCACATCAAATGTGATCCTAGTTAGGGATATACTTGCACTGCGAGGAATCCGGTCATACCAAAACGTTGTCCATTTTGGGGTGTGACAAAACTTTGTATCAAAGCATGTTTACTCTGTAAAATGCTTACAAAATCTCTCTCACATTAACAAATGTTAGAGTCTGACTAAAGCTGAGTTAAGACTAACTAAAAGCTTACAAAAATCCATAACTAAGCATCTATTGTATGAGACAAAGTGTATAAATTGTAGACAAGTGCAAAACAAAATAAAATAGCAAGCATCACGATTTCATTAACATAATGACATTTTGTACATGAAAAGAGTATAGACCATAACCTGGCCTATTACTTGACAAACTCAATAAAAATTGGAATAAAAAAAATGCATGTAAATGAAATGAAAAGGAGAAAGATAACACTAGATGACCCTAAATAGGACAGTATCATCATAAGTTGCACCTAGTTGCTGCATCTAGGAAAGATGAACCATGCAGTTCTCATAGCACTTTGCAATTGACGAATATCATCGTCTATCCGATCATAGTGCCATTGCATCATCATGTAGAGATCCCTAATTATAGGCTCAACTACAGTAAGTGCCTAGCTAGGAACCTTCACATGAGTATGTGACTGCACTTTAACCTTTGCTAGAGGAATATCCTCCTACTAATCATCATCATCGCAGTCATCATCAATAGAGTCCATAGGAACATCCTCTACCTCATCACCCTTTGCAGCCATCACCTTTGCATGAGCGTGTGCCATCTCCTCCTCCATACCTCTGAAGGCCACAGGAATGAAAGCTGGTCGAGGTCTAGCTTCGAGCTCATCGTCATTAAGGACAACATCTTGTAGATCCTTCATGCATCCCAGTGCATGCCAACCAAGGTCTGAGTAAACCGAGTGCTCTACTCCCTCTTCACTCATAATATCCACCCCTACTGACCTAAATAGATGTGTAAGTAGCCTCTTATATGGAAAGTTCCCCAACCAGGGACACTAAGTATCTAATGTAAGATCCGTATCATACTAACCCGGTCTTACCACCTTGTATCAGGTCTTCCTATCATGGTCGGACCAAGCGGAACAAGTGCGTGAAGAAACCACAACGCTAGGTATGTAATTCGAACCATAAATCATCTAATTGAGACGTATGGTCACATATCTAAATAGGTGTGGTCGACCACACCTCAAAATAATGAGACCACTAGAGTCTGGGATGTGTGGTTGTAGATTTGGGACTTGTGGTCGACGGATCCTGCGACCCCACGTGTGACCACACGATGGTATAATTGACTCTGAAATTAGGAAACCTTCCTAATCTGAAGGGGGGGTTCTTTCTTAATCAAAGTAAGACTCTATAAGGATGGTTTTCCTCTATATATAGGATGTCCCTTAGCCTCTTTTATTCTTTTAGAACTCAAACTGAAAGAAAGAGAGGAGGAGGAAGAGATGGAGAATTGAAGAGGAAGACTAAGAGAAGGAATTTCAGAGAGAGTTCTGATTCTTCAGCAAGTTTAAGGTATGAAAACATCCCCTACATTATTTGAATGCCTAAAATAGATCATGGAGGAAGTATTGATTCAAAGTAGGATCTTAACCATGAGATCGATAGACGGAAACTCAAAGGAAATCCATGAAGAGTAGGATGGAGTAGATAGATATGAAAAATACAAAATTAGGCCATAGATCAATCATAGGAAGGACACTAGTGATAGTTCAAGGAATCAAATCACCAAACACTCGTGTGGTTGTAGCTATGGCCGACCACACGAGACACATGTGTCGACCACACGCCCTTGGGAAGTTTCCAAGGAGGGTGTGGTCGCATGAGTGTGGTCGCATGACATGTGACCATACGTATCGACCACATACCCTGTGGTCACAGAAACTGAGACCACAGGTGCAGCCACACCTGCGACCACTCAGCTTCTGGAAGTCTGATTGATTCTAGATGGGACATTTAAATACTATAATTAATGAATATGAACTCTAACTTAGAATCCATAGATTTATTATGTTTCCAAGTGATCCAAAAGTGATTTACAAAGCTTGGAAGAGGAACAACCAACGATCAAAGATGAGGGAATAAGACCTAAACTAAATGGATAATAATAAACTATTTACTTTGTTGAGTCCAAACCCATGATTGATTCTATGCTTGTATGCTTGTAATGTGCATCTCACATGTTATCCAATATTCATGTTATTACTGTTCATGCATATTTAATTTTGTTTATTTATAACATGATGATGATGATGATGCTAGGAATAGGCATGTGAATGTATGTGTGTGGTTGGTATGCTGGATGCGAGTGGAGCATCAGGGGGAGGACATGGCATGGGGTGGTCTTTGACCTCGTCACCAGACTCTAGCTCTATCTCTACTCAAGTCTTGCCCACTAACATCATCATATCGTCAATATCTTAGCAGAACTATTACGTCGTAGGGCATCAGGGAAGGTGGTCTCGAACCGTATGGTATCTAACTCTGTTGGGGGGCCTTAGCTCTATCTCTATGGACATATTGAGGGATGCTGGGTGAGGCCTTGGATACACTGTTCGATATTAGGATTGGTTAGTTGCGAGCCTAGTTTGCAAGCCCTCACCAACAGGGGCTTAAGTGTTGGTATGGGTAAGGCATCAAGGGAAGTGTTGGCGGTGTTTGATCCAGACACTTTAGCTCTATCTCTATTCCATGGTGGGTGCATGTCGAACGGCAATGGTATTTGATCCATTGGGTGGATTCGTACACTCGTGTATGAGGTGCGGTGGCCACCAAACCTTTCTATAGCACATTGCAAACTTATAAACCAGACCAAAGATATGAATTGAATGCATGCATATGTTTGTTGCATTATTTTGTTTGCTCACTGAGCCGTAATGTGTGTTCACCCTTTTGATGTCAAATATTTTTAGTTCTTGATGCAGGTCCTACTGTTGAAGAATATATGAATACGCCGACGTATGGACAAGTTCCTGAGATGGACGTAGAAGCTGAAGAAGATGCGCATGATTCATCTTGATAGTGCAACTCATATGGTTTTTATTAGCTTAGTTGTTTAGTTATGGGAACATGTACTTGATTATTTTACTTTATTTTATGTCTTAAGGTATATTGGAGATAATTGGATACTTAATTATACTATCACTGTCGGATACTCAGTTCATTAGTATTAAAGACTTCCGCTATCGTTTGTTTACTCTGAATTTGTTTGTGGGATGTATCTAGTTTAATTGAATGGGCACGGCCTATACGAGATCCTAGTTGAACCGTTGGTCTATGGACAGTTCATTACACCATTCTGGTTGGTTCAGAATTGGGGCATGATAGCTTGGTATCAGAGCTCTTAGACTCTGCTCTATTAAACCAAAATACTACCACAAGGGTCGTGAACTGAGTTAGGATAAAAAAATTTAAAAGCTGTAATAAGAACACACCATAAGCACCTATGTTGTATGAGACATAAACTAAGAAAGAGAATAATGTACATATGTAAATGGGAAACCAATTATATATATATATATATAATATACGTCCAAATCAGAGTACGGTCCACAACCTGGACATTTACTCTACAATATAAAAAGAAAAAGAAATAAACAGTATCATGGAGTTGGGGGTGCTGGAGGATGAGGTGCCTCACGATCTCGGTCATAGTCCTCAGCATATACTCTCATAAGCCAGGCTACCTGAGTCTGGGTCACCTGCAGACTAGCTGCCAGATCTACTACCCTCTGATCCGTGGTACGCTAAGCCTCCCGAATCTCACGTAGCAGTCCCATCATGTCATCTGGTAGTGGACGCGAAGGACCAACTGAGTGAGAAGAAGCCCGAGAAGGACCAACTCCAGTGGAATGTTGTGGTGATGGAGGAGGTATGGCATCCACATCCATGTACATCCGATCATCATCCTCCTCATCATCACTCTCATTACCTCTGCTGCTACCTCTGCTACTGCAGCCTTTGCATCTACTGCCACTACCCGAGTGAAAGGATGTCTCATAGCATTTCTCTCCTCATCACTGACCTGCACATCTCGCATCCCCATCCTGTAAATGGCCTCCCAGTCAAGGTCAGTCGAATAAGTGTCCTCATGAATCCTCTCATCGACCAAGTCTACCTGCAGGCGAGTGAGTAGAGTGGTGATCAAACGCCCATAGGGTAGGTTACCCACCAGACCAAGCGTCGTGGCACGATGCATGGTCCTGATAATGATATAAGGAAGGCAGATAGGCTACCTAGTGTAGAAGTAGTACAGAAGGTACTGGGTCAACTATGAAACCTTCTCATAGTGTCTACTCTGGGGAATCAGGTTGTGCTGAATGATCTTGCAATACACTCGGGGCTCTGGACGTTGGTTAATTGCCTTCATCTGCTAGCGATCATCTCAAAGAATCTGGTTATTTATTTCTACATGCATTCGCACTGATAGGAACTGGGGTTCCTTGGGTGCGCAGTATACTAAGGGACTGTAATTTGAGATACCCAGGATATTAGCCAACTCCTAGCAGTTAAATAAATCCTCTACCCCTTTAACAAAACCGGTAATCCTGAGCTCTCTGCCCCTATTTATATCCTCTGGGTCACCCTCCACCTGTAAATTACAGTAAAACTATTTTACCAACTCAGGATAGGTGCAACCCTCGTACAGATCACAGGGAGCCAGCCCATATCACCAAATGCTCCCTCCACATCAAATAGCGCTAGGCTAGCCAAGTTAACACAACGACCCCCTTCCATCTTCTTGCGCTCGTACCAAGGATACTGTGCCTTTGTTTCAATGGACTTGAAGCGATGGGGATCGTGAACTCTAGGGACTTTAGTGCAAGCCATGTTGTCTGCAAGGGCATAGACCAACAAGCAACATATCAAATATAGTAAAAATTTAAAATTTTGGCATTATGACGGTGTGATTGGCTAAAAGCCTTACTTTTCATCCAAACATTTGGGCAGGAGGACATACATAGGTCCCAAACCATCCTGTAAGGCTCATATAATCGGAAATTTAAACTAGGTAGGTTGAATTTGAAGAAATTTTGACAATTGGGGAACCCCAAAAATTAGGTCAAAATGGGAATTTTCAAGTTTCTATTAAACTAACCGATGAAACTCAAATTTTCTTGAGGGCTTTCATCCATTGGGTGGCCATAGCAATAACCCCCAATAAAAATCAAATTTTTACGATCAGAAAATATTAATTTGAAGAAAACCCTATAAATGGAGCAAAACCTAGGTATAAAAGCTTAAAAAGGAGAAATACTAGGGAATATACCTGGAGGAACGGAATGTAGGTCATAGATCGATGAAAGAATCACCAAATTCATTCGGTTGGCACTGTAGCAACTCAGTGGTGGCGAGTTGAGTTGTGAATAGTAGAAGACAAAAGTGAAAATAAGATAATAGCTCGAAATCATGTTTTAAAAACTTGATTTGGTGTCGTGTGGTCACAGAATTCAACCAAAAATACGACCCTATGATCGAGCCGACGATCGACCACAGGCTCTCGATGAGCTGACAGGGTTCGTGCGGTTGCAACCCTGTGGTCGCATATAGTGCGACCCCACGATCGACCCCACGATGAAAATGCCCTGTTTTGACTGAATGACTTTGAAAATTGAAACTTTGCCTTGTTTATTCAAAAATTAACATGAGATTAACGTATATTATGCTTGCCTCATATGTTTCCTTGATTTTCAGATACTACCATCGTCGTAAATAGGAAATGGCTGGCCGTAGAGTAAGTAGAAGGAGACAAAATGTCAACCCATCTCCACCACCTATGGAAACCAATGACAATGAAGGTCAGTAAGGACAGGAAGGAAATATTGGAACTCAATCTGCTACGCCTCAGAATGTGCACACCCAAGCCAACCCAGCCAACTTACCTGCACCACCTATGGATTTGCTACTGTGGTGATGAATTTGGCACAGCAAATGCAAGTCAACATGCACGCTGTTATGGGAATTGCTTTCCTAATTGCAAACACAACATCTCTACCTGCAGGACAAGCTAGTACGGCACCTGGTGGTAGCAACACTGTACCCCAAGCACCGCAAACACCAGCAGTACAAGGCCAAGTGCCAAATCCTGAAGCACCGCGAGGTGGGTATAACCAAGGTAATTATTAGTACCGACTACCTATGTATGGGGCATATGCACAGTATCAGCTTGATCACTCCAGACTGATCGAGTGTTTCCTGAAGTTGAAGTCGAAGGAATTCATAGGCAAACCATCAGATCAATTGTGGCCAGCTCAATGGATCGACGAAATGGAAAGAAACTTTATGATGATGACTATAAATGAAGAAGAGAAGGTATTATGTGCCACATTTATGTTGAAAGATGACGCACACCACTGGTGGAAATCAACTAGAAGTTATCTGTTAACAAAGCATGCCTAATTGACATGGGTTATTTATAAAGAAGCTTTCTTCGAGAAGTATTTTCCAAGGAGTTTCAGAGATCAAATGGAAAAGGAGTTTATGAGTCTATATCAACGATAGATGACAATAGACGTATATCAACAGCGTTATGGAGAACTATTTTTCTTCGCTCCCTGTAGTATGCAGGCGGAAAATACCAAAATCTGAAGGTTCATCATGGGACTTAGGAGAAGTATACATGAGCATGTATTGGGATTAGAAAAGAAGATTTATAATGAAGCAGTACAGATTGCTCGAGTACTGGAATCGAGCCAGAGGGAAAACTACCTTGCTCAGAACAGGGGCATTAAAAGGCCTAATGAAAATACATGTAACGGAGGGAACACCAAGACATTCAAATCCTTCCGTACTCAAGGCTTTAATGCTGCAACCAAGACTACCCCAACAGCTCAACCTTAACAAAAGCAAAGTAGCGCTAGAGTTAAATGCTTCAATTGTGATCAAGTACGACATTATTCAAGAGAGTGTCCCGAGCCAAGGAAGCAGTTACAGGAAGGGAAAGTTTATCCAGTTACTTCTGAGGATGCTGCCGCATCACCTGATGTGGTCACAGGTATAACCTGAATTTTTCATTTTGTACTACCTTGTATGAGCATGTAGACTAAATTAAATCAAATCACAGGTATCGTACCTATTAATGGCTTACCCGCTAGAGTACTCTTTGACTCTAGACCTACTCATTCTTTTATATCTGTGTCTTTTGATTGTAAACTGTTGTACGATCACCTATGGGATTAGAAGTGGAACTAAACAAAGGTTATGAACCATGTCCAGTTTTTATCAGCGAGAAGATTTTGGAGGCAACCTTAATCCAACTCGAGATGGCAGACTTTGACGTTATCTTGGGAATGGATTGGTTAGCTTGGCACTTTACAAACCTATTATGTGCAAAAAAGAATCTGACATTTAAAGACAAGGAAGGAGCAGAGTTTAGTTTTGTCAGAACCAAACTTTTCCATAAACGAAAACTCATTCGCTCTACATTAAAAGCTAGAAAATGTCTCGAGAATGGAGGAATTGGGTACCTAGTATCCGTGGTCGACCTCACCAAGGAAGCACCACGAATGAAAGATATTGAGGTTGTGCGTAAATTTTTGAATGTATTCCCTGAGGAACTACCAGGACTACCAACCGACCGAAAGACAGAGTTTGTTATAGATCTTATACCCAGAGCTGCACCAGTATCGAAAGCACCTTATCGAATGGCTCCTACTGAACTGAAGGAACTAAATGTACAATTACAGGAGTTACTGGACAAGGGATATATCAGACCTAGCATATCACCATGTGGAGCGCCAGTATTATTGGTGAAAAAAAAGAAAAGGTAGCGTTCGACTGTGTATAGATTATTGGGAATTGAATAAGCTTACAATCAAGAATTGGTACCCATTGCCTCGGATCGATGACTTACTCGATTAGTTGCAAGGTGCCAAAGTATTCTCCGAAATTGATCTTCGGTCAGATACCATCAGTTGAAGATTAGGGAAGGTGATATTCCGAAGACAGCATTCAGAACTAGATATGGAGATTATGAATTTTTAGTTATGTCTTTTGGATTGACTAATGCACCTGCAAATTTTATGGAACTCTTGAACCAGGTATTCCATGATATGTTGAATACGTCAGTTATTGTATTTATTGACGACATACTAGTCTACTCCAAGGACAAAGAAACTCATATCACAAATCTAAAAGCCGCTTTGCAGTGACTAAGAAAAGAGAAGCTTTACGCAAAACTTACTAAGTGTGAGTTATGGCTGAATGAAGTCACTTTCTTAGGCCATGTTGTATCTACTGAAGGAATTAAAGTGGATCCTAGCAAGATTGAAGCCATTGTGAAATGGGAAGCACCTAAGAATGTTGCCGAAATCAGAAGTTTCTTAGGTTTAGCTGGTTATTATCTATAATTCATGGAAGATTACTCTAGAATTACCGTACCTCCACCAATCTGACAAAGAAAGGAGAAAAATTTGATTGGACCGATAAATGTGAAGTGTTTCCAAACATTGAAGACTAGATTGATATCAGCTCCCATCTTGACTATTCTAATCCCAGGACAACCATTTACCTTGTACATCGATGCGTCTGGGTTAGGTTTGGGATGTGTGCTTATGCAAGAAAAACAAGTAATTGCGTATGCCTCAGGACAACTGAAGACAAATGAGAAGAACTATCCCACTCATGACTTGAAATTAGCAGCGGTGGTACATACTATCAAGATATGGAGATATTATTTGTATGGAGAGAAATTTCAGATTAAATCAGATCATAAGAGTCTCACTTATCTTTTTAATCAGAAGGAGTTGAACATGAGACAGAGAAGATGGATGGAATTACTAAAGGATTATGTTTGTGATATCTAGAATCATCTAGGGAAAGCTAATGTAGTTGCTGACGCACTAAGCAGGAAAGCTATGACAGAATCCCAAGAAGAAACTAGTGCAAATGTTGTAGTGTGTGTCACAGGAAGAGTATTTAATTATGATAAAGTGCAGTTCATGATTGATATTCTGAATGAATCAATTGACAAAGGGTTTATTCATATATTCTCAAACATGTTTACCACATTGAAGATTGTACCTGATCTGATAGACGAGGTGAAGACAACTATTAAATCAGACCCTTATTTGAGAACGGGGTAAGAAGACCTTGAAAAAGGTAGGACTACTCCTGAGTTCACCTTAGACGTTGAAAAGGTACTAAGATACAAAGGAAGGGTATGTGTTCCTGAAAATGAATACTTGGATATTAGAGAAAGACTCATGAAAGAAGCCTACACCACTGCGTATTTGGTACACCCTAGAAGCACGAAGATATACCATGATTTAAAGAAACTCTATTGGTGGAGAGGAATGAAAGCGGATGTAGCTAAATTTGTGTCTCAGTGCCTGAATTGTCAGGGGATAAAGGCTGAAAGGTAAAAACCTACAGGATTATTACAGCCACTGCCAAAACCGGCATGGAAATGGGACTGCAACACTATGGACTTCGTCACCGGGTTACCATTGACTCCCTGAGTAGTTGACGCGGTCTGGGTGATTGTAGATTGTTTGACTAAGACAACTCGTTTCATAGCTATACGACCTCAGTAAACCCTAGAGAGATTAGCTAAGTTGTATGTTGATAATATTGTTAGATTGCATGGTGTACCTGAAAGCATCATGTACAACAGAGACCTACGTTTTACCTCAAGGTTTTGAGAAGGATTACAGAAGGCTATGGGTACAACATTGAAGATTAGTACTGCATTCCATCCTTAGACCGGTGGACAATCAGAACATACCATTTAGATTTTAGAAGATATGCTCTGAGCTTACGTAATTAATTTCATAGGATCATGAGATGAGAAATTACCATTGATTGAGTTCGTTTATAACAACAACTATCAAGCGACTATACAGATGTCACCCTATAAAGCACTGTATTGTAGGAAGTGTTGAACTCCTTTATTTTGGAACGAAGTTGGAGAACGGAGTATTATTGGACTAGAGTTTGTTGAAGAGACTTGTCGAATGGTCAACATTATCAAGGAAAGAGTCCGAACAGCTCAGAACCGTTAGAGGCAATATGCAGATAATCGACGCAGAGATCTCGAAGTCACCATAGGTGATAAGGTATTTCTGAAAATATTTCCTATGCATGGTTTAAAAAGGTTTAGACAGAAGAAAAAGTTGTGTCCCAGGTATATTGGACCTTATGAAGTTCTAACTAAACGTGGGAAGGTAGCATATCAGTTAGCACTACCCCCATCCATGTCAAGTGTGCACGATGTATTTCATATCTCATTACTGAAGAAGTACATTCGAGATCCAACACATGTCCTAGCAGTGGATCCACCGGGTCTAACTGATGATTTGACATTCGAAGTAGCACCAATCGAAATTACCAGCCGAAAGGATCAACGTCTATGCAACCGTAACATTTACTATGTTAAAGTTGCTTAGAGGAGCCAAAACATGGAAGAGATCACATGGGAAGAAGAGAATGCTATGCGAAAGAAATATCCTCACATTTTTGACTCGAAAGGTATGTGCAAATTTTGAGGATGAAATTTATATAAAAGGGGGGGGGGAGTTGTAAGACCCATATCATACTAACCCAGTCTTACAACCTTGTATCAAGTCTTCCTATCGTGGTCGGACCAAGCGGATCAAGTGTGTGAAGAAACCACAAGGCTAGGTATGTAATTTGAACCATAAATCATTTAATTGAGACGTGTGGTCACATACCTAAACAGGTGTGGTCGACCACACCTCAAAATAATGAGACCACTAGAGTCTGGGATGTGTGGTCACAGATTTGGGATGTGTGGTCGACAGATCCTGCGACCCCATGTGCTACCACACGATAGTATAATTGATTCCAAAATTTGGAAACCTTCCTAATCTAAAGGGGGTTCTTTCTTAATCATAGTAGGACTCTATATGGAGGGTTTTCCTCTATATATAGGACGTCCCTTAGCCTCTTTCAATCTTTTAGAACTCAAACTGAAAGAAAAAGAAAGAGAGGAGGCAGAAGAAAAGGAGAATTGAAGAGGAAGACTAAGAGAAAGAATTTTAGAGAGATCTCTGATTCTTCAGCAAGTTTAAGGTATGCGACCACACATATCGTCCACACACCCTGTGGTCGCAAAAATTGAAACCACAGGTTCAGCCACACCTGCGACCACTCAACTTATGGAGGTCTGATTGATTTTAGATTGGACAATTAAACACTATAATTAATGAATATGAACTCTAACTTAGAATCCATAAATTTATTAGGTTTCCAAGTGGTCTAAAAGTGATTTACAAGCTTAGAAGAGGAACAACCAACAATCAAAGGTAGGGAACAAGACCTAAACTAAATGGATAAGAATAAACTATTTACTTTGTTGAGTCCAATGCCATGATTGATTCTATGCTTGTATGCTTGTAATGTGCATCTCACATGTCATCCAATATTCTTGTTATTACTGTTCATGCATATTTAATTCTATTTATTTATAACATGATGATGATGATGATGCTAGGAATAGGCATGTGAATGTATGTGTGTGGTTGGTATGTTGGATGCGAGTGGAACATCAGGGAGAGGATGTGGCATGGTGTCTTTGACTTCTTCACCAGACTCTAGCTCTATCTCTACTCAAGTCTTGCCCACTAACATCATCGTATCACCATTATCTTAGCAGAACATTTACATCGTAGGCCATCAGGGGAGGTGGTCTCAGACCATGTGGTCTCTGACTCTGTCAGTGGGCCTTAGCTATATCTCTATGGACGTATTGAGGGATGCTGGGTGAGGCCTTGGATACACTGTTTGGCATTAGGATTGGTTAGTTGCGAGCCTAGTTTGTAAGCCCTTGCTAGTAGGGGCTTACGTGTTGGTATAGGTAAGGCATCAGGGGATGTATTGGCGGTGTTTGATCCGGACACTTTAGCTCTATCTCTATTCCATGGTGGGTGCATGTTGGACGACAATGATGTTTGATCCATTGGATAGATTCACACACTCATGTATAGAGGTGCGGCGGCCACCAAACCTTTCTATAGCACATTGCAACTTATAAACCAGACTAAAGATATAAATTGAATGCATGCATATGTTTGTTGTATAGTTTTGTTTGCTCACTATGCCGTGATGTGTGCTCACCCTTTCGACATCAAATATTTTTAGTTCTTGATGCAGGTCCTACTGTTGAAGAATATATGAATGCGTCGACGTATGGACACGTTGCTGTGATGGATGTAGAAGCTGAAGAATATGCGCATGATTTGTCATGCGAGTGCAACTCATGTGTTTTTTTATTAGCTTAGTTGTTTAGTTATGGGAACATGTAATTGATTATTTTACTTTATTTTATGTCATGAGGTATATTGAAGATAATTAGATACTTAATTATGCTATCACTGCCAGATACTTAGTTCAATAGTATTAAAGACTTCTGCTATCGTTTATTTACTCTGAATTTACTTGTGGGATGTATCTGGATTAATCGAATGGGCATGGCTTATACGAGATCCTGGTTGAACCGTTGGTCTATGGACGATTCATCACACCATTCTAGTTGGTTCAGAATTGGGGTGTGACAGCTACTATCATCATCCTCATGATAATGTAGTGTAGATAGATCTGATAACTAGCACAGATAGAGTAGGTCATATTCTCGTTGAAGTAGAAAATCACATCCCGATGACTACTCTTAAGAAAGACGTTATGTTGGATGATCCTGCTGTAAACACAAGGGCAAGGTCTATAAAATGCCTTTATGTGGCTCGCCCAAGTGTCTAAGTTGTCTCCACATCTCCAGTCTGTCCTGCTTCAGAAGCATTGGATGTTGAAGTAGTCTTCAGCCCCATGTAGACGTAATCACCGGCTGTTGAGATGTCTAGTAATCCAGCCAACTGATGGACATCAAAAGAGATGTCTACCCCTCTCACTCTGCTGGTGACTCTTAGACCCATCACTACACCATCATCCTTAATGTCACCCTTAAATCGAATGTTGCAATAGAAATGTTGAACCAGGTTTGGCCTGGTAACTAATCTCTATCTCAAAACGGATGCCCAACCCACAGTAAAAGCCTCGCATACGGCAAAGCGCTTTAACTCCTCAAACAAACCTTTCGCACTCGATCTCAATCTGCTCGAATAGTGCCCAAACATTTGTTAGGGATGAAAGCGCAAACAGAAAGAAAGAACAAAGATCAAGCAAACACATACAACATAGGATTTGCCATACTTCAACACCTAATCCTGAATGCTTACCTCTACCACAGAGAATCAGAAAATTACGTTATTCACAAGAAAGCTCTATACCTCTCTCCACCTGATAAAGTATTCTCCTTTGCTCAAACCTTGCCTAGGGTTTTCCCAATAGAAACAATATATATGATCCCTAGAAATCCTAATCCCCACACAAATATAGATTTACCCCTGCACATGTAATAGACCCAAATCGTAATATAAGTACAACTCTATTAACTGTGTGGACCCCACAAAATACAAGACACCAACCCAACAACATCTTGCTCATACTATGAGTGAAACCATAACAAAACTAATGGCAGTAATGCTTAACTCTCCTCTCCGTCACCAGAAGATGAGTCATATCTAGTAGCATCACGACTTTGACTACGAGTGGTTGCTATGAATCATCTTGCCAATTCCTAACATTGTCTCAAACTTTTGCCGCAAAATACACAAGTGTGGAAGCAAAATAAGATATTAAAGTCAACAATGTATTAGAGAATATAAATAATATCTAAATGACATGGAAACGGTCACAACCCAATTATGGTCTAACCAGATTAGTGTGATGAACTGCCAATAAATCAACGGTTCAACTAGGATCTTGTATAGGTCGTACCCACTATATCAAACCACACATATATTCCACAGTAATAATTAGAGATAATAATCAAATAAGCAGAAGTCTTACAGATAATGAACTGAGAATCCAACAGTGATAAATAAGTATTTAATCCAATTATCTCCAAACCACAAGACATAAAAATAAATAATCAATTACATATTTGATGTTTAAATTATAACCAAACTTAAGAAAAAACACATTGGTTGCACTCGCATGATGAATCATGTGCATCTTCTTCAGCTTCTACGTCCATCGCAGCAACGTGTCCATACGCCAGCATATTCATATATTTTTCAATAGTAGAACCTGCATCATCAACTAAAAATATTCGATGTCGAAAAGGTGAGCACACATCATGGCTCAGTGAGCAAACAAAACAATGCCACAAACATATGCATGCATTCAATTCATATCTTTGGTCTGGTTTTTAAGTTTGCAATGTGCTAAAGAAAGGTTTGGTGGCCCCTGCACCTCTATACACGAGTGTGTGAATCCTCTCAATGGAACAAACACCATTCCCGTCCCACATGCACCCACCATAGAATAGAGATAGAGCTAAAGTGTTCGGATCAAACACTGCCAACACTTCCCCTGATGCCTTACCCATTCCAACATGTAAGCCCCTATTGGCGAGGGCTTGCAAACTGGGCTCGCAACTAACCAATCCTAATGCTAAGTAGTGTATCCAAGGCCTCACCTAGCATCCGTCAATACGTCCATAGAGATAGAGCTAAGGCCCTCTGAAAGAGTCAGAGACCACATGGTTCGAGACCACCTCCCCTGATGCCCTACGATGTAATAGTTCTGCTAAGGTAATAGTGATACGACGATGTTAGTGGGCAAAACTTGAGTAGAGATAGAGCTAGAGTCTGGTGCCGAGGTCAAAGACTACCATGCCACGTCCTCCCCCTGATGATCAACTCGCATCCAACACACCAACTACACACATACATTCACACGCTTATTCCTAGCATCATCATCATCATCATCATGTTATAAATAAATGGAATTAAATATGCATGAACAATAATAGCAAGAATATTGGATGACATGTGAGATGCACGTTACAAACATATAAGCATAGAATCAATCATGGCATTAGACTCAATAAAAATAAAAAGTTTGTTATTATCCAACTAGTTTAGGTCTTGTTCCCTCACCTATTAGCAATACTCAATCTCCTTCCAAGCCTTTAAATTCTCTTTGAATTGATTTAACAACCTAAAAGTTATATGAATTTAAGTTAGGATTCATATGTAACATGTTACAGTAGTAGGAAATTGAAACAGAGCACTGATAGGTGTCTGATTGGTCCTATGGCCTCATACTGTATTGACCTTATTACCTACGGTCGATACCCTACGGTCGCATATGGTGCGACCATATGGTTTTTGGATCTTCCCGAATGCCTATGGTCAATCCTCTGGTCATGCTGGTAATGCTATGGTCGAATGTAGCTACGACCTTGAGATTTTTGGTCATAGACTACATCCAATTCGAGTTCTTCCTGGGTCAAATCCTTTGATCTTCAATTGGATTTATTCTCAGATCATCCTATGGCCATTATTAGTAGTTTCTTATCAATCCTAATCATCAAACTCTATCCTCGTGGTTCTTCTTGGAATTTTCTCAAGGAAATCACATAGATCATAATAGGTTGATATTGCCTATCTTCAATAGATGTCTTATTCCTTAGAGTTTACATCTCCAGAGATTAGATACATACCTTTGGCTGTGATAGAGAGCGAATCTCTTCTCAACAAAATCCTCTCTTTAGCCTTTTCTTCTCTCCTTCTCTTCCTTCTCTTCCCTTGTCTTTCTCTAGGGTTTACTAATGTTCTAAAAGAGTGAAAAAGGGCTGAAGGACATCCTTTATATAGAGAAAAACTCTCCATATAGAGTCCTCTTTCAATTAGGAAAGAAATCCCCTAGTTTAGGAAAGTTTCTAAAACTCGGAGTATGATCTGGGGTCTCACGGTCGATGGCTACTATCGTAGAACCCATCAACCATAGGGTCGAAATCATCGATCGTAGGGTCATTGATCAGTGACCATTGTTTCTTTCCATATGGTCGACCATACCTACCCAAGTATTTGACCATAGGTATGTTTTCAGTGTTTTTAACTCGATTCTCATACCTGGTTTTTGATCCATCTTTAAATGATAGGTCCACTTGGTCCAGAAATGATGGGAAGACCTGGCATGACACAGTTAGACTAGGTTAGTAGAGTGCAGGTTTTACAACTCCCCCCTCATATAAATTTTGTCGCCAAAATTTTCACATACCTTTCGAGTTGAATAAGTGAGGATATTGCTTCCGCATAGCATTCTCTTCTTCCCATGTAATTTCTTCCTCATTTTGGCTTCTCTAAGTAACCTTAACATAATAAATGTTGCGGTTGTGAAGACGTTGCACCTTCTGGCTAGTGATCTCAAAAGGTACTACTTCGAACGTCAAATCTTTAGTCAAATCTAGTAGATCCGTTGTAAACACGTTTGTTGGATCTCTAACGTACTTCTTCAATTGTGAGACATAGAATACATCATGTACACTAGACATTAATAGTGGTAGTGCTAACTGATATGCTACCTTTCTACGTCTAGCTAGAACTTCATAAGGTCCAATATATCTAGGACACAGCTTTCCCTTCTGTCCGAACCTTTTCAAACCACGCATAAGAGATATTTTCAGAAATACCTTATCACCTATGGTGAATTCGAGATCTTTGCGTCGATTATCTACATATTTCTTCTAACGGTTCTGAGCTATTCGGACTCTTTCCTTGATAATGTCGACCACTCAACAAGTCTCTTGAACAAACTTTGGTCCAAAAATACTCCATTGTCCAACTTTGTTCCAAAATAAAGGAGTTCGACATTTCCTACCATACAGTGCTTCATTGGGCGACATCTGTATTTTAGCTTGATAGCTGTTGTTATAAGCAAACTCAATCAATGGTAATTTCTCATCCAATGATCCTTTGAAATCAATGACACAAGCTCGAAGCATGTCTTCTGAAATCTGAATAGTATGCTCCGACTGTCCGTCTCTGAAGATGGAATACAGTACTAAACTTCAATGTTATACCCATAGCCTTCTGTATTCCTTTTCAAAACTTTGAGGTAAAGCGTGGGTCTCTGTCAAACACAATGCTTTTAGGTGCACCATGTAATCTAACAATATTATCCACATATTGCTTAGTGAACCTCTCTAGGGTATACTAAGTTCGTATAGCTATAAAACGAGCTGTCTTAGTCAAACGATCTTCAATCACCCAGACCGCTTCAACTACTCAGGGAGTCAATGATAAACCAGTGACGAAGTTCATAGTGATGCAGTCCCATTTCCATGCTGGTTCTAGAAGTGGCTACAATAATCCTACAGGTTTTGCCTTTCAGCCTTTACCTGCTGACAATTCAAGCATTGAGACACAAATTTAGCTACATTCGCTTTCATTCCTCTCCACCAATATAGTTTCTTCAGATCCTAATACATCTTTGTACTTCCAGGATGTACTAAATAAGCGGTGGTGTGAACTTCCTTCATTATTGTGTGTCTAATATCTAAGTCTTCATTTTCAAGAACACATACTCTCCCTTTGTATCATATTAGCTTCTCAGAATCCAAGGTGAAGTCAGGGTTAGTCCTACCTTTTTCAAGGTCTTCTTGCACCGTTCTAAGATAAGGGTCTGATTTAATAGCTGCTTTCACTTCGTCTAATAGATCAGGTACAATCATCAATGTAGTAAAATGTTTAAGAATAGATGAATAAACCCTTGGTCAGTTGATTCATTCAGAATATCAATCATGAACTTCTCTTTATCATAATTAAATACTCTTTCTGTGACACACGCTACAACATTTGCACTAGCTTCTTCTTGGGATTTTGTCATAGCTTTCCTGCATAATGCGACAGCAACTACATTAGCTTTTCTTGAAAATACTAGATATTGCAATCATAATCCTTCAGTAATTCCAGCCATCTTCTCTGTCTCATGTTTAACTCCTTCTGATTAAAAAGATGAGTAAGACTCTTATGATCTGATGTAATCTGAAATTTCTCTCCATACAAATAATGTCTCCATATCTTGACAGCATATACCACCGTTGCTAATTCCAAGTCATGAGTGGGATAGTTCTTCTCATGTGTCTTCAGTTGTCTTGAGGCATACACAATTACTTATTTTCCTTGCATAAGCACACATCCCAAACCTAACCCAGACGCATCGGTGTACAAGGTAAATGGTTGTCCTGGGATCGGAATAGTCAAGATGGGAGATGATATCAATCTAGCCTTCAATGTTTGGAAACACTCTGCACATTTATCGGTCCAAACAAACTTTTCTCCTTTCTTTGTCAGACTGGTGAGAGGTACGACAATTCTAGAGTAATCTTTCACGAATCGTCGATAATAACCAGCTAAACCTAAGAAACTTTTGATTTCGGCAACATTCTTAGGTGCTTCCCATTTCACAATGGCTTCAATCTTGCTAGGATCCATTTTAAATTCCTTTAGCGGATACAACATGGCCTAAGAAAGCGACTTCATTTAGCCAAAACTCACACTTAGTAAATTTAGCATAAAGCTTCTCTTTTCTTAGTCGCTGCAAAGCGGCTTTTAGATTTGTGATATGAGTTTCTTTGTCCTTAGAGTAGACTAGTATGTCATCAATAATTACAATAACTGACGTATCCAACATATCATGGAATACCCGATCCATGAATTTTATAAAAGTTACGGGGGCATTAATCAATCCAAAAGACGTAACTAAAAATTCCTAATGTCCATATCTGGTTCTGAATGCTGTCTTTGGAATGTCACCTTCTTTAATCTTCAACTGATGGTACCCTAACCAAAGATCAATTTTGGAGAACACTTTGGTACCTTGCAACTGATCGAATAAGTCATTGATCCGAGGCAACGGGTATCGATTCTTGATTGTAAGCTTATTCAATTCCCGATAATCTATACACAGTCGAACGCTATCGTCCTTCTTTTTCTTGAAAAATATTGGCTCTCCCCATGGTGATATGCTAGGTCTAATATAGCCCTTGTCTAGTAACTCCTGTAATTGTACCTTCAGTTCCTTCAGTTCAGTAGGATCCATTCAATAGGGTGCTTTTGATACTGGTGCGGCTCTGGGTATAAGATCAATAATGATCTCTATCGCTCGGTCAGGTGGTATTCTTGGTAGTTCCTGAAGAAACACATCCAAAAATTCACGCACAACTTCAATATCCTCCATTTGTGGTGCTTCCATGGTGAGGTTGACCACGGATACTAGATACCTAATTCCTCCTTTCTCGAGGCATTTTCTAGCCTTTAATGTAGAGAGAATGAGTTTTCATTTACGAGGAAGTTTGGTTCTCGCAAAACTAAACTCTGCTCCTTCCTTGTCTGTAAATGTCAGTTTCTTTTCCGCACATAATAGGTTTATAGAGTGCCGAGCTAACCAATCCATTCCAAGATAACGTCAAAGTTTGCCATCTCGAGTTGAATTAAGGTTGCATCGAAAATCTTCTCGCCGATAAGAACTGGACATGGTCCATAACCTTTGTCGAGTTCCACTTCTAATCCCATAGGTGATCGGACAAGCAGTTTGTAGTCTAAAAGTCTGAGGGGTAGATTTAACTTCTTTCCAAACGACACAGATATAAAAGAATGAGTAGCTCTAGAGTCAAAGAGTACTTTGGCGGGTAAGCCATTAATAGGTACGATACTTGTGAATTTAATATTTTTCTGATCTAAAAAATTTGATTTTTATTGGGGCTTTTTGCTATTGGCCACCAAATGGATGAAAGCCCATAAGAAAATTTCGGTTGGTTTGGTAAAAATTTCAAAATTTCCATTTTTGACCTAAATTTTGGGGGTTTTTTCCAATTGTCAAAATTTCTTCAAATTCGACTGACCTAGTTAATATTTTCTATTGAATATGCCTTGCAGGATGGTTTGGGACCTATGTAAGTCCTCCTGTCCAAATGTTTGGGTGAAAAGTGGGGCTTTTTTCCATTGTACGTTGTTATGTTGTTAAATTTATAAATTTATCTAACTTGTTTTTCTTATTTTCTTCTCTTGCAGTTATCATGGTTCCCACTAAGGTTCTTCAAATTCATGACCCACTTCGCTTCAGGTCTGTGGAAGTGGAAACATAATACCCTTGGTTTAATTGAAAGAAGGTGGAAGGGGGTCGGTATGTAAATTAGCCCACTTAGCCCTGTTTGATGTGGAGAGGACATTTGGTGCTATGGGCTAGAATCTAGTGATTCTATACGAGGCTTCACTAGCTGGGTGAAAGGGGTTCCGATTACTTTCAACTATCAGGAGTTGGCTGATCTCCTAGGCATCTCAAATGATGATCAGTTGGTTTACTGTGCACCTAGGGAGCCATAGTTTCTATCTACATAGGTGCATGCAGAAATAGATAACCAGATTTTTTAGGATGACCATTGAGAGATGAAAGCAGTCAACCTGCGTCCAGAGCCACGGATCTACTGTAAGATTATCCAGCATAATCTTATTCTCCAGGGTGGACACTACGAGACGATCTCACAGCTGACTCAGTACCTGCTATACTGTATCTATACTAGGCAACCAGTCTGCCTCCTATATATTATTCTTCAGACTATACATAGAGCTACATTGTCTAACTCGAGAGGTAACTTACCCTATGGGTGACTGATCTCCACCCTATTCACTCATCTACATGTGGAACTAGTGGATGAGAGGATCTTTGAGGACACTTTCTCAACTGACCTTGATTGGGAGGCCATCAGCAGGATGGGCATGAGAGAGATACCAGATAACATGATGGGGCTGTTACGTGAGACTATGGAGGCTCAGCATGTGACTGATTGGAGAGTAGGAGAGCTTCTAGATGCCCAGTGCTTTACACACTAATGGGTAGTGGATCTGACAGCTAGTCTCCAAGCGACTCAGACTCAGGTGGTCTGGCTCGCGAAAGTATATGCTGAGGACAATGATAGAGATTGTGAGGCACCTCCTCCTCCAGCACCTCCTCCTCTAGCACCTCCAGCTCCATGATATAATTTATTTCTTTTTCTCATTTATTTTACGAAGTAACTGTCCGGATTTATGGACCGTACTCTGATTCGGATGTATCTTATCTTACTCCCATTTGGATATATATATATATATATATATATATATATATATATATATATATATATATATATATATATATATATATATATAGTTGGTTTCCCATTTACATATGTGCATTATTCTCTTTCTTAGTTTATGTCTCATACAATATAGGTGCTTATGGTGTGTTCTTATTACAGCTTTTCTCATTTTAGGACTCAAGTGGAAGTAATTAGGTGAATGGGTAGAACCTGAGATGCTCTGATACTAAGTTGTCACACCCCAATTCTGGTCTAACCAGATTAGTGTGATGAACAGTCAATAAACCAACGGTTCAACCAAGATCTCGTGTAGGTCGTACCCACCATATCAAACCACACACACATTCCATGTAATAATCAGAGGTAATAATCAAATAAGCGAAAGTCTTACAGATAATGAACTAAGAATCTAACAGTGATAAATAAGTATTTAATCCAATTATCTACAAACCACAAGACATAAAAATAATAATCAATTACATATCTGATGTTTAAATTATAACTAAACTTAAGCAAAAACACATTGGTTGCACTCGAATGATGAATCATGCGCATCTTCTTCAGCTTTTACGTCCATCGCAGCAACATGTCCATATGTCGGTGCATTCATATATTCTTCCACAGTAGGACCTGCATCACCAACTAAAAATATTTGACATCGATAGGGTGAGCACACATCATGGCTCAGTGAGCAAACAAAACAATGCAACGAACATATGCATGCATTCAATTCATATCTTTGGTCTGGTTTTTAAGTTTGCAATGTACTATAAAAAGGTTTGGTGGCCCCCGCACCTCTATACACGAGTGTGTGAATTCACCCAATGGATCAAACACCATTCCCATCCCATATACACCCACCATGGAATAGAGATAAAGCTCAAGTGTTCGGATCGAACACCGCCAACACTTCCCCTGATGCCCTACCCATACAAACCTGTAAGCCCCTATTGGCGAGGGCTTGCAAACTAGGCTCGCAACTAACCAATGTTAATGCCAAGCAGTGTATCCAAGGCCTCACCCCAGCATCCCTCAATACATCCATAGAGATAGAGCTAAAGCCCCCGACAGAGTCAGAGACCACACGGTCCGAGACCACCTCCCCTGATGCCCTATGACGTAATAGTTCTGCTAAGGTAATGGCGATACGACGATGTTAGTGGGCAAGACTTGAGTAGAGATAGAGCTAGAATCTGGTAATGAGGTCAAAGACCACCATGCCATGTCCTCCCCCTGATGCTCCACTCGCATCCAATACACCAACCACATACATACATTCACATGCCTATTCCTAGCATCATCATCATCATTATGTTATAAATAAATAGAATTAAATATGCATGAACAGTAATAGCAAGAATATTGGATGACATGTGAGATGCACATTACAAGCATACAAGCATAGAATCAATCATGGCATTGGACTCAATAAAAATAAATAGTTTGTTATTATCCAATAAGATTAGGTTTTGTTCCCTCACCTGTTAGCAATACTCGATCTCCTTCCAAGCCTTGAAATTCTCTTTGAATTGATTTAACAACCTAAAAGTTATATGAATTTAAGTTAGGATTTATATATAACATATTACAGTAGTAGGAAATCGAAACAGAGCACTGATAGGTGTCTGATTGGTCCTATGGTCTCATACTATATCGACCTTACTACCTACGGTTGATACCCTATGGTCGAATATGGTGCGACCATAACAGTGACCATATGGTTTCTGAATGTTCCCTAATGCCTATGGTCGATCCTCTGATCATGCTGGTCATGTTATGGTCGACCGTAGCTACAACCTTGAGATTTGTGGTCACAGATTACATGCAATTCGAGTTCTTCCTGGGTCAAATCCTCTGATCTTCAATTGGATTTATTCTAAGATCATCTTATGGCCATTATTAGTAGTTTCTTATCAATCCTAATCATCAAACTCTCTCCTTATGATTCTCCTTGGGATTTTCTCAAGGAAATCACATAGATCATAATAGGTTGATATTGCCTATCTTCCATAGAAGTTTTATTCCTTAGAGTTTACATCTCCAGATATTATATTCATACCTTTGCCTGGGATAGAGAGCTAATATCTTCTCTGCAAAATCCTCTCCTTAGCCTTTTCTTCTTCTCATTCTCTTCCTTTTCTTCCCTTATCTTTCTCTAGGGTTTACTAATATTCTAAAAGAGTGAAAAAGAGCTGAGGGACGTCCTTTATATAGAGGAAAAATCTCCATATAGAGTCCTCTTTCAATTATGAAAGAAATCCCTTAGTTTAGAAAAGTTTTCAAAACTCAGAGTCTGATATGGAGTCTCACGGTCGATGGCTACGGTCGTAGAACCCATTGACCGTAGGGTCGAAATCATCGATCGTAGGGTCATTGATCAGTGACCATTGTTTCTTTCCATATGGTCGACCATACCTACCCAGGTATTCGACCATAGGTATGTTTTCAATGTTTTTAACTTGATTTTCATACTCTAGTTTGTGATCCATCTTCAAACGATCGGTCCACTTGGTCCAGAAATGAAGGGAAGACCTAGCACGATATAGTTAGACTAGGTTAGTGGAGTGCGGGTCTTACAGAAACGTATTATAATGAATGCAAATCGAGTATGAGAAGTTTTGTTGAAAAATTCGACGAAATTGCATCAAAATAACCGATGTGAAAATATAGAAGTCAGACCAAAGCATGTAAATGCAATTTTAAATGGTTAAAAACATCAATATCACTTCATTGAACTCTATTCTACAATTAGAAGCTTCGAAAACCGACAAGAAATACTATAGAAGCAAATTTTGATTTATAAAGAAAACGCCAACTTAAAATATAGGTATCATTAAAAATATGAAAATTCACCCATTTGTTCAGTAAGAAACCTCATAATAACATCTAAATGTAATTTGCAACAATTTTTAGCAAGTTACCTGGAGTAAAATGGAAACCAAATAAATACCTAGGATATACCAAACCGAAATAGGGAAAAACGATGAAAATAATGAAAAACAATGAAAATAATGATGTACTTACGTTCATCATCTATAAAGCAATGGAATGCAATACAAATGATGTAAAATGAGTCTAGAAAAGGATTGGAATAGTTTCTAGTCGTTCTCCCTTGTTTCTTCTCCGTACAAAATAAAGAATATTTGGAACACGATTTTAGTCGTTCAGTCGATGAAATCAATTTGAAAGACCACACCGATTGACCGCACATCAACAGAAAGCTCTGTTTTGGTTATTTTTGGATTTTGTTTTCATCACAAATCGCATTGCTAAGTGTACTAACTTGATTATTAAATTTTAAGATAATCAATGGGTAAACCATTAGCTTTTTAATTGGTTGAGTTGTTAATTTCTGACTATCAACAAAATGCTGTTTTAGGAATTAACAATAAATAATTTAAATGGCTCCCCACGCCCGCCATAATCAACATAACTAAGGTGCACCCCAGAGTAGTGCTTTAGGTGCTAATGAGAACATGCCTATTCATCACCGTGCAACCAATAATGTTCCAGAATTGCCACCCATTGTAAGGACTACTGCAAATTTGGTAGCCATCATGGGAAATTTTGCTAGAGTGATGAAACATCAACAACAGCAGCAACAACAGCAATAGTAGATGATGAACGAGCTTATCATTGCCTTATGTCAAGCTCCCGTACCAGCAAGGACTTGTGTTCCTCCTACCCTGACAGTTGTTACCAACGTTGTGCCGATACCTCTTTTTCTCAATGCTACTGTGCCAACCAATCCCAATGCACATCCTATAGGGTTGTTTGAGGATGACGATGGGAATCAGAAATTTCCTTTTAATGAATGATGATCCTCATTTTGAAATTATTAAAATGTTTAAGTTTTCTACTCTCAATCAATACAATAGAGATTGAAAGGTTTTCACCTCACCTAGATGAGGTCTAGGACCTAAAAGGATTGTTTCTCACTTGGAGAAATACTAATGACACATTGACTCAATGGATTGGTCTACTAATCTCACCAAAGGCAGGTAAGCACCAATTTACGAGTTGGGAAGGTGTTACGCACCCAACTTGCCCGGTCATTGACTTGTCTCCCTATGTTCTTTTGTAACTTGTAAGTGGAAGGAGGCATGGACGAGGACGATGAAGTAAAAAATCTTCGTATCTCAAGCCGTGTGAATGTCCAAGATATCACTTTCAACACTGAACAATTGGCTAGACTGTCACACCCAAATTTTGGTTGAACCAGAAGTGTGATTGAACCGTCAACGAACCAACAGCTCAAGCTAGGATCACATAACATCGTGCCAACATTCAAACATACATTAACCATAATCAGAATATACAAATAATCAGCAGAAGATTTTATTAAATAATGAATTGAGTGTCTAAGTGGCAAATATTAATTAGACCAATTATCTCAAATGTTGACCAAAACATAAATATTAATAATAATCCTTACAAGTCTTACAATCCTAAACATAAAATAAAAGCTAAAGATAAGCACAATAGAGACACTCGCATGATGAGTCATGCTCATTTTCCATCATCTGCACAACCATAGCTGCGACTCTTCCAATAGAAGGTGCATTAACTTAGTCGTCCATAGCATAACCTGCATCATCAGAAACTAAAAAGAAAATGATACCATGGGGTAAGCTCACAACTTAGCTCAGTGAGAAACAAAACATGCAGCAAGCAATATGCATGATGTAGCATTCAATCATTAGGGTCTAGTTAAGTTTGCAATGTGTTATGGTAAAGTTAAGCTTCGTATTGTACAACTAATCCTAACTTCCATTCAAGAGAGTGTGAACACAACCAATGGTCAGGCTCCAACCAAAATCGACGTCGTCCCACATTACTCACTATGAGAGAGATAGAGATAGAGCCTAACGGATCGCACATTGTCAACATCCCCTAATACTCTACCTCATACCAATACGTACACCCCTACTAATGAGGGCTTGCAAACTGGGATACGTGACTAACCAATCCTAGATGTCATCACAGGTGTATCCATGGCCCTACCCCAGCATCTTTCAATATGAAACAGAGATAGAACTAGAGCCTAATGGATCACAAACCACCAGTGCCAACCCTGATACCCTCTGTAAGACCCACACTCCACTAACTTGGTCAAACCGTGCCGTGCCAAGCCTTCCCATCATAGCTGGACCAAGTGGACCGATCGTGTGAAGATGGATCACAAACCAAGTATAAAAATTGACTCAACACCCAAAATTGTATGCATATGGTCAGATACCTAGGTAGGTATGGTTGACCATATGGTAAGAATGAAGATCTCGGATCTAGGACTCTACGATCGATGATTTTGACCCTACGATCGATGGGTTCTGCGACTGTAGACATTGACCGTGAGACCCCAGATCAGACTCCGAGTTGGGAACTTTCCTAATTTGAGGAGGAGTTCTTTCCTAATTGAAAAAGGACTCTATATGGAGAGTTTTCCTCTATATAAAGGATGTCCCTCAGTCTTTTTTTACTCTTTCAGAACATTAGTAAACCCTAGAGAAAGAGAAGGGAAGAGAAGGAGGAGAAGGAGAAGAAGAAAAGGCTAAGGAGACGATTTTACTGAGAAGAGATTGGCTCTCTATCACAGGCAAATGTATAAATCTAATCTCTGGAGATGTAAACTCTAAGGAATAAGACTTCTATGGAGGTTAGGAGATATCAACCTATTATGATCTATGTGATTCCTTAAGAAAACCCCAAGGATAACCATGAGGGATGAGTTTGATGATTAGGGTTGATAAGAAGCTACTAATGATGGCCATAGGATGACCTTAGGATAAACCAAATTGAAGAGTAGAGGAATTGACACAGGAAGAACTTGAATTACATGTAGTCTGTGACCAGAAATCTCAAGGTCACAGTTACGGTCGACCATAGCATGACCAACATGATCAGAGGATCGACCATAGGCATTCGGAAAGATTTCAGAAATGATATGGTCGCATCTACGGTCGCACCATATGCGACTGTAGGATATCGACCCTATGCAGTATGGTCGACACAGTACGAGACCATAGGACCAATCAAACACATATTAGTGCTCTATTTTGATTTTTGACTACTCTAACATGTTAGATATGAACCCCAACTTAAATTCATATAACTTTTAAGTTATTAAATCAAATCAAAGAGAATTACAAGGCTTGGAAGGAGATCAAGTTTTGCTAACAGGTGAGGGAAGAAGACCTAAACTAATTGGATAATAACAAACTATTTATTTATTTGAGTCCAATACCATGATTGATTCTATGCTTGTATGTTTGTAATGTGCATCTCACATGTCATCCAATATTCCTACTATTACTCCTATTACTGCTCATGCATATTTTTTTTCTGTCTATTTATAATATGATGACGATGATGATGCTAGGAATAGGCATGTAATTATGTGTGTGTGGTTAGTGTGCTTGATGCAAGTGGGGCATCAGGGGGAGGACATGGCATTGTGGTCTTTGACCTGGTTACCAGACTCTAGCTCTATCTCTACTTAAGTCTTGTTCACTGACATCTTCGTATCGCCATTACCTTAGCAGAACTATTACATCGTATGGCATCAGGGGAGGTGGTCTCAGACTGTGTAGTCTTTGACTCTGTCGGGGGGCCTTAGCTCTATCTCTATGGACGTATTGAAGGATGCTGGGGTGAGGCCTTGGATACACTGGATGACATTTAGGATTAGTTAGTTGCGAGCCTAGTTTGCAAGCCCTCGCCAATAGGGGCTTACGTGTTGGTATGGGTAGGGCATCAAGGGAAGTGTTGGCGGTGTTTGATCCGGACACTTTAGCTCTATCTCTATTGCATGGTGGGTGCATGTGGGACGAAAATAGTGTGTGATCTATTGGGTAAATTTACACACTTGTATATAGAGGTACGGGGGCCACCAAACCTTTCTATAGTGTATTGCAAACATAAAAATCAGACCAAAGATATGGATTGAATGCATGCATATGTTTGTTGCATTGTTTTGTTTGCTCACTAAGCCGTGATGTATGCTCACCTTTTCGACTTCAAATATTTTTAGTTGATGATGCAGGTCTTACTGTTGAAGATTATGTGAATGCACCGATGTATGGATAAATTGTGACCATGGACGTAGAAGCTGTTGAAGATGCACATGATTCATTATGCTAGTGCAACCAGTGCATATTTGATTAGTTTAGTTATATTTGATTATTAAAATATGTAATAGATTATTTACTTTTATGTCTTGTGTCATTTAAAGATAACTAGATTAAGTAATTATTTATCATTGTTAGACACTCAGTTCATTATCTATAAGACTTCCGCTTATTTGTTTATTACCTCTGATTATTACCGTGGAATGTATGTGTGTATTTTGATATGGTAGGTACGACCTATACGAGATCTTGGTTGAACCAATGGTTTATTGGCGATTCATCACACTAATCTGGTTAGACCAAAATTGGGGTGTGACAACTTGGTATCAGAGCTCTCACAGGTTTTACCCATTGACCTAATTACTTCCACATGAGTCATGAACTGAGTTAGGATAAAATTAAAAAAAAAACTATAATAAGAACACACCATAAGCACCTGTGTTGTTCGAAACATAAACAAAGGGAATAATGCACCTATGTAAAGGAGAATATATTTTATTTATTTATATATATATTATATATATATATATATATATATATATATATATATATATATATATATATATATATATATATATATATATATATATATATATATGCCGAGTAAAAATAAGACAAATGTACATCCGAATCAGGGTATGGTCCACAATCCGAACAATTACTCTATAGTATAAAAGCGGAAAAAAAAGAAATAGATGGTATCATGGAGCTGGGGGTGCTGGAGGAGGAGGTGTCTCATGGTCTCTATCATAGTCCTCAGCATATACTCTCATAAACCAGGCTACCTGAGTCTGGGTCGTTCAGAGACTAGCTTTCAGATCTACTACCCGCTGGTCTATAGCACACTGAGCCTCATGAATCTCACGTAGTAGCACCATTATGTCATCTGATGATGGCCGTGAAGGGCCAGCTAAGTGAGAAGTCTGAAAAGGGCCAGCTCCAGTAGAATATTGTGGTGATGGAGGAGGTATGGCATCCACATCCATGTACATCCTATCATCATCCTCCTCATCATCACTCTCGTGTGCTTCTACTGCTGCTGCTACTGCCTCCTCTACATATGCTGTAGCTACTCGAGTGAGAGGATGTCTCATAGCATTCCTCTCATCATTACTGACTTGTATCTTTCTCATGCCCATCATACTGATGGCCTCCCAATCAAGGTCAGCTGAGAAGGTGTCCTCAAAAATCCTCTCATCCTCTAGGTTCACCTGTAGACGCACGATCAAAGTGGAGATCGGCCGTCCATAGGGCAAGTTACCTCTCGAGTTAGGCAACGTAGCTCTGTGCATGGTCTGAAGGATGATGTACGGGAGACAGATAGGCTACCTAGTACAGATACAGTACAATAGGTACTGAGTCAGCTGTAAGACCATCACGTAGTGTCCACCCTGGGGAATAAGATTATGCAAGATAATCTTACAGTAAACCCGTGGCTCTGGACATAGGTTGACTGCTTTCATCTCTCAGTGATCATCCCGAAGAATTTGGTTATCTATCTCTGCACGCACCTGTGTAGACAGAAACTGTGGCTCCCTGGGTGCATAGTAGACCAATTACCCATCATTTGAAATGGCCAAGAGATAAGCTAACTCCTGACAGTTGAAAGAGATAGGAACCCCTTTCACCCAACTGGTGATCAGAAGCTCTCTACCCCTATCCACATCCTCTAGGTCACCCTCTACCTGTAGGTGATAGTAGAATTGCTTTACCAAGTCCAGACGGGTGCAAGCCTCGTATAGAATCACTGGAAGCCAGCCCATATCTCCAAATGCCCTCTCCACATCAAACAAGGCTAAATGGGCTAAGTTCACACATCGACCCCTTCTACTTTGATCAAACCATGGATATTGTACCTTAGCTTCGATGGACCGGAAGGAAAACAAGTTAGAAAATTTAAAATTTTGGGTAGTACAACGACGTAAAATGGAAAAAAGCCTCACTTTTCACCCAAATATATTGGCAGGACTTACATAGGTCCCAAACCATCCTGCAAGGCATATTTAATGGAAAATTTTAACTAGGTAGATTTAATTTGAAGAAATTTTGACATTTGGGAAAAACCCCAAAATTTAGGTCGAAACTAGGAATTTTCAAATTTCTACCAAACCAACCAATGTAACTCAAATTTTCTTGAGGGCTTTTATCCGTTGGGTAGCCAATAGCAATAGGCCCCAATAAAAATCAATTTTTGTGGTAAAAAATATATTAATTTGATAAAAAAAAACCCTGTAAAGAGTGAAAACCTAGGTATGAAAACTTAAAAAGGGAAAGGAGTAGAGAACATATGTCACACCCCAAATTCTGCACCATTCAGAACGGTGTGATGAACCGCTATAAACCAATGGTTCAACCAGGATCTCTAGTAGTCGGTATCCATTAAAAATAAAACCACGCACATCCACAACCATAATCAGAATAAATACACAATAGCGGAAGTCTTATAGTAAATGAACTGAGCATTCTAAATGGAATAATCATAATTAAAAAAATCAAATTATTGTTGTATAAACTAAGACATAACTAAATAAAATATCAATTACATCTGTTATAAATTCAAATAAAATCCTAATAGAACACGCATGAGTTGCACTCGCATGAGGGGGTTATGCGTATCCTCTAAATCTTCAGCCTCCATTGCAGCAACACGCACATACACTGGGTCATTTATATAATCTGCAACTGTGGTACCTGCATCATCAACTAAAAATATTCGACGTTGAGAGGGTGAGCACACATCATGGCTCAGTGAGAAAATAAAACAATGCAACAAACATATGCATGCATTCAATTCATATCTTTGGTCTGGTAAATAAGTTTGCAATGTCCTATAGAAAGGGTTGGATGGCAAAGGTTACGCTTATTGACCCCTCCTCTATACACGAGTGTGTGAAGCCGCCCAAAGGTCATGTTTATTGTCGTCCCACATGCACCCACCATGAACATTGTACAACAAAGGTTAACGCTTATTGTTGTACAGTGCCATACCAACACGTAAGCCCCTGCTGGCGAGGGCTTGCAAACCGGGCTTACAGCTAACCAATCCTAATCCCAAACAGTGTATCCAAGGCCTCACCCCAGCATCCCTCAATACGTCCATAGAGATAGAGCTAGGCTCCGTTGACCAGGATGAACCACAGTGTCACGTCCCCCCTCTGATACCCTAGGACGTATTAGTTTCGCTAAGGTAATGGCGATACGATGATGTTTAGTGGACAAGACTTGAGTTAGAGATAGAGCTAGGGTCTGGTGACTAGGATGAACCACAGTATCACGTCCTCCCCCTGATACTCGCTCGCATCAAGCACACCAACCATACACATACATCCACAAGCCCATTCCTATCATCATCATCATCATCATGTTATAAACAATAATTAAATATGCATGAACGGTAATAATAGAAATATTGAATGACATGTTGAATGCACATAACAAGCATACACGCATAGAATCAATCATGGCATTGGACTCGAAATAAAATAGTTTATTATTAACCAATTAGTTTAGGTCTTGTTCCCTCACCTTTACTTGATCGTAGGTCCTCTTTCAAGCTTTAAGAATCAACTATATATCGATATTATAACACTAGAGAACCTAACCAAGTCGATAGAATTTGATTAGAATTAATTCAAACTTTAAAAAGCATGCTGCTAACTAGGGTCAATGCTAGGGTCGGAGGTTTGATCAACCCTGGGTGCGACCACCCCTATTATGGACTTCCCGAACACTAGGGGTCGATGATCAGGGTCTGGTAGGGTCGATTGGCCATCGACCCCCCGTGCGACCCCTTGTGAGTTTTGTCAATTCTTCATCCTACAGTCCATTTTTCTTGTTTGGGGTCCTATGGCTTGCTTCTACAGTCCATTCCTCACATGTTCTATAGCCTAGAATCGTAGTTCATTCACCAATATAGCTTTCATAATTTTCTCCATGATTTTCCATGAAAACCTAATCATGGGTGGATGATTTGGGTTTCTCCTTGATCATTCCCTCTTCTTTAGCTATTCTAATGTTTGTAGAATTACATGGAGATAGTATCCATACCTGAGAATTAGGCTTGTTTCTCTAAAGCCTTCTCCTTGATCTTCTTCTCCACTTTCCTTTTCTTCTCTTTCTCTCTTCCTTCTCTTCTCTTTCTCTCAATCCAATTAGGGTTCTAAAAAGAGTGAAAGAGGCTTAGGGACATCCTATTTATAGAGTAGAAACTCCCAAAATAAGTCCCATTGAGATTAGGAAGGAATCCCATTGAAAATAGAAAAGTTTCTTAATTTTTGGTTCAGGCTGTTTTTACCGATTATCGGGGGTCGGAGATCCCGTCGACCCCTGGTCCTTAAACTGTCTGACCCCCGGTATAAAACTAGGGGTCCGACTTTTATACTGGGGGGGTTCCGACCCTCCCTTGCTAGGTATGCGACCCTCCCCCTAATTTTAGTGTTTTTGGGTCAGTTTAATACCTGGGATTGTGATCTCCTTCACGCACTTGATCCGTTTGGTTCGACCATGATGGGTAGACCTGGTTCAAGGTGGTAAGACCGGATCAGTTTGATACGAGTCTTACAACTCCCCCTTACTTATAAAAATTCCGTCCCCGAATTTGTTCATACCTTCTGAGTCGAATAAATGAGGGTATTGTTTTCGCATAGCATTCTCTTATTCCCATGTAATTTCTTCCATGTCTCTACTTCTCCAAGTGGCCTTAACATAATAAATATCTCGGTTGCGTAGTCATTAAACCTTTTGGCTGGTGATTTCAGTTGGTTACTTCAAATGTCAAATCATCAGTCAAATCAGGCAGATCTATTGTCAGAATGTGCGTAGGATCTTTGACATACTTCTTCAATAAGAAAATATGAAATACGTCATGCACACTTGACATAGATGGTGGTAGGGCTAACTGGTAAGCCACTTTTCCACGCTTAGCTAGAATCTCATATGGCCCGACATGTCTTGGACTTAGTTTCCCTTTCTGTCCGAACCGTTTCAATCCTCGCATAGGCGATACTTTTAAGAATACTTTATCACCCACGACGAACTCAAGGTCTCGGCGTTGGGTATTGGCATATTGCTTCTGACGATTCTAAGCTGTTCTCACTCTTTCTTTGATAATGTCGACCACTCGACAAGTCTCTTCAACAAATTCTGGTCCAACAATACTACATTCCCCAACTTCATTCCAAAACAACGGAGTTCGACACTTTCTACCATACAGTGCTTCATAGGGTGCCATCTGTATAGTAGCCTGATAGCTATTATTATAAGTGAATTCAATCAGTGGTAAATTTTCATCCCATGATCCTTTGAAGTCAATTACACATGCTCGAAGGATATCTTCTAAAATCTGAATTGTACGCTCCGACTGTCCATCTGTCTGTGGGTGGAATGCAGTACTAAACTTCAATGTTGTACCCATAGCCTTTTGCAATCCTTCCCAAAACTTTGAAGTAAATCGTGGATCTCTATCGGACACAATACTTTCAGGTACGCCGTGTAATCGCACAATGTTATCCACTTACAGCTTTTCTAACCTCTCCAGTGTATACTGGGGTCGTATAGGTATAAAGCGAGCTGTTTTAGTCTGGCAGTCTAAAATCACCCAAACTGTGTCAACTACTCGAAGAGTCAGTGGTAATCTCGTGACAAAGTCCATAGTGACGCAGTCCCATTTCCATGCTGGTTCCGATAACGGCTGTAACAGTCCTGCCGGTCTTTATCGTTCAGCCTTTACCTTCTGACAATTTACGCATTGAGACACGAACTTATCTACATCTGCTTTCATTCCTCTCCACCAATATAGTTTCTTTAGATCATGATACATTTTTGTACTTCCAGGATGTATAGAATAGATGGTGGTATGGGCCTCTTTCATCAATCGGTGTCTAATGTCCAAGCTTTCTGTTTCAGGTACACATATTCTTCCTTCGTACTTCAGTGCCTTTTCTTCATCCAAGGTGAACTTAGGGTTAGTTCTACCTTTTTCGATGTCTTCTTGTACCGTTCTTAGGTAAGGGTCTGATTTGATAGCTGTCTTCACTTCATCAACTATATCCGGTATAATTTTCAATGCGGCGAACATATTTGAAAACCGATGAATAAACCATTGGTTGGCTGATCCATCTAGTGCATCTATCATAAACTACTCATTACTGTGCTTGAATACCTTTCTGGTACTACACATTGCGGCAGTTGTGCTAACCTCTCCCTGAGATTTTATCATTGCCTTTCTACTCAACGCGTCGGCTACTATATTAGCTTTTCTCGGATGATACTGGATATCATTATCATAGTCTTTCAATAGTTTCAGCCATCTTCTTTGTTTCATATTCAGCTCCTTCTGATTAAATAGGTAAGTAAGACTTTTATGGTCTGATTTAATCTGAAACTTCTCCTCGTACAGATAATGTCTCCATATTTTGATAGCATGTACTACTGCCGCTAGTTCCAAATCATGAGGGGGGTAGTTCTTTTCATGTGTCTTCAGTTGTCTTGAGGCATATGCAATTACTTGTTCTCCTTGCATAAGTACACATCCTAATCCCAGTCCTGACGCATCGGTGTACAAGATAAATGGTTGTCCTGGAATCGGGATGGTCAAGATTGGAGCTGATATCAATCTAGCTTTCAAGGTTTGGAAACTCTTCTCGTATTTATCCATCCAGACAAACTTCTCGCCCTTCTTAGTCAAACTGGTAAGAGGTACGGCAATTCGGGAATAGTCTTCCACAAATCATTGATAATACCCAGCTAGACCCAGAAAACTTCTAATTTTTGCAACACTCTTCGGTGCTTCCCACTTTACAATAGCCTCAATCTTGCTAGGATCCACTTTAATTCCTTCAGCGGATACTACATGGCCTAGAAATGCGACTTCCTTTAGCCAAAACTCACACTTTGTAAATTTGGCGTAGAGCTTTTCCCTTCGTAGTCGCTGCAGAGCGGCGTTTAGATTCTTGACATGAGTTTCCTCGTCCTTAGAGTCGACTAATATATCATCAATGAATACAATAACCGACATATCCAATATGTCGTGGAAAACCCGGTTCATAAGTTCCATAAAGGTTGCTGGTGCGTTTGTCAATCCAAAAGACATGACCAAAAATTCATAATGTCCATATCTGGTCCTGAATGCTGTCTTGGGGATATCACCATCCTTAATCTTCAGTTGATGGTAACCTGACCGAAGATCAATATTTGAGAACACTTTGGCACCTTGCAAGTGATCGAACAGGTCATTGATCTGAGGCAATGGATATCGATTCTTGATTGTCAGTTTATTCAGTTCTCGGTAGTCTATACACAAGCGAACGCTACCGTCCTTTTTCTTCACGAATAAAACTGGCGCTCCCCATGGTGATATGCTAGGGTGAATGTAACCCTTGTCCAGCAGTTCTTGTAGTTGTACTTTCAATTCCTTCAGTTCAGTAGGAGCCATTCGATAGGGTGCTTTCGATACTGGTGCGGCTCCAGGTATAAGATCTATAACAAACTCTGTAGCTCGGTCGGGTGGTAATCCTGGTAATTCTTCAGGAAATACGTCTGGATAGTCCTGCACGACATCAATATCTTCCATTCGTGGTGCTCCCTTGGTAAGGTCGACTACAGATACTAAATACCCGACTGCCCCTTTCTCAAGGCACTTCTTAGCCTTTAGCGCCGAGAGTATGATTTTTCGTTTACGGGGAAGTTTGGTTCCCGAAAAACTGAACTCTGCTCCTTCCTTGTCTTTAAATGTCAGCTTCTTTTCGGCACACAATAGGTTTGCAGAATGCCAAACTAACCAGTCCATTCCCAAGATGACGTCAAAGTCTGCCATCTCAAGTTGGATCAAGGTCGCATCCAAGGTCTTTTCATCAATAAGAGCTAGACATGGTCCATAACCTTTTTCTAACTCCACTTCTAATCCCATAGGTGATCGTACAAGTAGTCTGTAGTCTAAGGATTTAAGGGTAGATTTAACTTCTTTTCAAACGTCACAGATATAAAGGAATGAGTAGCTCCTGAATCAAAGAGTACTCTGGCGGGAATGCCATTAATAGGTACGATACCTGTGATTTGTTTTGGTTTAGTCTACATGCTCATACAATGTAATACAACTAACAAAATGTAAGACATAGTTGTAACCACATCAGGCGATGCGGCAGCATCCTCGGATGTAACCGCGTAAACTTGTCCTTGATGTAGATGCTTCTTGGGCTTAGGACATTCCCTTGCTATATGTCCCACTTGTTGGCAGTTAAAATATTTTATCCCTTCAGTAATTGGCTTCTGTTGCTGTTGAACTACGGGGATAATCTTGGCTGTAGCGGTAAAGCCTTGAGCACGGAAGGGTTTGAATGTTTTGTTATTCCCTCCGTTATAAGAATTTCCAGCTGGCCTTTTTATACCTCTGTTTTGCATGAAATAACTCTCCTTCTGGCTCGATACTATAACTCGAGCAATCTGTGCCGCTTCATTATAGATTTTCTTTTCATGTCCCAGAACGTGATCACGGATTCTTCCCCTAAGTCCCATGACGAACCTTCAGGTCTTTGTGGTTTCCACTTGCATACTAGTGGGTGCAAAGAAGAACAGCTCTTCATAACGCTGTTGATAAGCATCCACGGTCATCTGTCCCTGATATAAACTCAGGAACTCTCTTTCCATAGAATCTCTGAAACTTCTTGAAAAGTACTTCTCAAAGAACGACTCCTTATAAATATCCCATGTCAATTGGGCATGCTTTGTAAGTAAATAAGCTCTGGTAGACCTCCACCAATGGTGTGCATCTCCTTTCAGCATAAATGTGGCACACTACACTTTCTCTTCTTCATTTTATGTCATCATCATAAAGTTTCTTTCCATTTCGTCGACCCAATGTGCCGGCCATAAAGTATCTGCTGGTTTGCCTTTAAATTCTCTGGGCTTTAATTTCAGAAAACGCTCTACCAGTCTGGAGTGGTCTAGAGGCTGCAGGACATACACTCCATATATAGGTGGTTGGTATTGATATCCACCTTGAGCTATTTCAGGATTTGGTATTTGAGCCTGCCTGATAAGAGTCTGAGGTGCGTGGGGTACTGTGTTACTTCCCCCGGGTGTTGTGCTTGCCTGTCCAGCTGGCATTGGAGGTGTTTGTGCAGCTGGAAGAGTTATGCCTATGGCAACTTGGATAGTAGCTTGTGCCTATTGCATCTGTTGTAGCTGTTGGGCCAGGTTCATTACGACTGTGGCCAAGTCTGTAGGTGGAGCTGGCAAATTGGTAGGATATTCCTACCCATTTATGACGGATGGTGCCGTGTTCCTATCCCTGTGGTTTCGGGTGTGTCTGGTTATCTTCCCCCACAGTGGTGGTGGGATAGAGTTACGGCTCTGTCTGGTTGCTCTGCGTCCCGCCATAAATAAATCTGCTAGTAGGATTGCCTGAAATCATTGAACACGAGAGACAATCATTAATTACTTCATTCTCATATTTTAAATCCACTAAAATGCAAATTTCCAAATTTTCAGATCATTTTGTTGAAAATACTATGTTTTCACTGCACGGTCGATGGTGGGGGTCGATGGGTATCCGACCCTGAGTATCCGACCCTGGGAAATCACCCATTCTTCCCGAGAGCCGGGGGTCGATTGGGGGGTCGGAGGATGTCCGACCTAGGGTGTGACCCCTGGTTCTCTGTCAGGTTCCCGAGAGCCGAGGGTCGATGCGGGGGTCGACTGTTTTAATCGACTTTTCCGACCCCCAGACAAAAAATCTGATTTTTATGTCCGATTCAAAGTTCATTTCTCATTCTTTCTTCTCCGCTTCACCTCAACTCATCCCTTTGAGTGCCTACAGTGCCCATTTTGACCCGTTAGTGGTTTGCACTCCTCGTTTCATCGTTTACACCTCAACTACAGGTATTTCTTCTACCTTTTCATGTTTTTAGGTTTCTTAACCTAGGTTTTTACTCGTTTATCTTGTATTTTTCAAATTAAACTTTTTCCAACTGTAAAAATTTGATTTTTATTGGGGGCTTTTGTTATTGGTGACTCGAGGAATGAAAGCCCTCAAAAATATTTGAGTTTCATCGGTTGGTTATCGAGAAACTCAAAAATTTTACTTTTTGCCCTAATTTTGTCGAAATTTTGAATTTCTTGAAATTTCTTGCAATTCAATCTAATTAATTGCAATTTCCGACTGTTTGAATCTCACAAGTTATTTTAGGATCTATGTAAGTCCTCCTGCCCATGTGTATGGGTGAAAAGTGAGGTTTTTGTCCAATTTACATCGTTATTACGTCAAAATCTCAGGTTTTTCCTCTCTACTAACCCATTATTTGTTTTTCTTTCTTATTTGCAGATACTATGGTTCGTACCAAGGTACCCAGAGTTCGCGACCGTCTTCGCTTCCGTTCCAATGAAGCCGAGACACATTATGCCCACTACGCTCGCAAGAAGGTAGAGGGAGGCCGCAAAGTGAACTTGGCTGAGTTAGCCTTGTTCAATGTGGAGAGAGCATTTGGTGATATGGGATGGCTCCCTGTCATCACTTATGACTCGTCTACCCATCCTGATTTGGTACTGTGAGGACAATGGATTTTCAATATGATCCTCCACGAAATCAAAATTAGGCTCTCGCCTTGGTTACTTTTATCCATCCACGCCAATGGACGGAGTAAAATATGAAGTCGCCACCTAGATAAGGTCTAGGACCTATAAATGGTCTCTCACTTGAAGAGACACTATGACTCATGCTCAATGGATTGGCTTCTAGTCTTACCAGAGAAGGGTAAGTGTCAAGTTACGAGTTGGGAAGGTGTTAGGCACCCAACTCGCCCGGTCAATGGACCGGTCTCCTTCTGTCCTATCATTTCCTGCATTCTTAAAACTTATGTATGTTCAGGTCGTTCAATTTAGCCTAACTAGGCAAATGGGGAACCCTAGACCAAGTTTCTAAGTTGTTTTAACTTAGGGTGCCGCCACATAGACTTGAAAAATAAAATACAAGTCAACAGATAATAAATGGATCAATGAACAAATGAATGGATAAAGAAAATGAAATAATCAGGAATAAACAAATAATGAAATAAAAGAATGAATAACACAGAAAATACAACAGATAATGGATGACCGAGCTCGAGATCAAGCCGCCTACGTATCCTTGTGCGGCGGGAATCAGGCCAAACGTAGTTCGTGCGTGGGTGTGATTGTGGTTGTGGTTGTGGTTGTGGTTGTGAGTGAGGTTGTGAGTGAGGTTGTGAGTGAGGTGCTCCCTTGACAAAGGAAGCACGTGTGACCGTGCGCGAAGGGTGAACTACTCAGAGTTCTCCACTTCCCGCTGCCTACGTATCTCCTTAGAGAATCAGGTCAAACGTAGTTCCCAACAGTTAACGGGCTGTTGGACCCCACATGGCATTATTGAAGAGGTGCTCGGACCTCAGAGGTACTCGGACCTCAACTCCCCGCGCTCGGCAAGGCAACACTCAAGAGGTACTCAGACCTCGACTCCCTGCACTCGACAAGGCAAACTCAAGAGGTACTCGGACCTCAGAGGTACTCGGACCTCGACTCCTTGCACTCGGCAAGGCAAACTTAAGAGGTACTCGAACCTCGACTCCTTACACTCGGCAAGGCAAATTCAAGAGGTACTCGGACCTCGACTCCTTGCACTCGGCAAGGCAAACTCAAGAGGTACTCGAACCTCGACTCCTCGCATTCGGCAAGGCATCACTCAATATTTGAAAATGGTCGGTCCGCACACCGATTCCCAAACATGGGAAATGATTGGCCTAAGGCCAAAGACAAAACTAAGTAAAAGCTAGGTTGGAGATCAACATGATCCCAACCGTCGCCTTAAAACATGTAAACATGACACATTTTTGTATTTCCTTTTCTTTCTTTTCTTGTATTTTTCTTAATAAAACAAAAACAATTCTAGGGACCAACCCTATTGGTTGAGCAAGCCCATGGCCTAGGCGAGGCCCATCCCAGTCAACATGGAATTTGGAAATCCCAACAAGAATAGGCTCATTGGAGTCACCCTAAAGTTTCACACCACTGGGTGAGGGGACTCGCACATTCAAATCATTACAAACATGAACAGGGTATAACATTGAATCAACCCAAGCATAACAAGATGGATCAACCTAAGCATATAAACATGGGCAGCAAGCAAGAGGTGAAAAAAATGGTTACAACAGGTTACAATCAGCATTGAAATGGTTTGCATACACATAAGGCCAAAATCGATCTCTAAAAGATGAGGTGAGGTAGACATGACATAATATGAGATGCAAATCATCTAATGGAGAATGAAATGATTATGTATAAAAAAAAAATGGGATGCAATGAGATGAAGTGGGTAAAGTGATGTGCGATACAATCAGGTCATACCCAAACACTTTAAATCCAAGAATATAAAACTGATATAAAACCCAAGCATCGAAAATTGGGATCAATCCAAGCAGGATGTGAGCCGAGAGATTTTTTACAAGACTTCAGAAATGATGCCATCTCAATCAGTTTTTAAGCCTGAAATATTTTCCAAGGAAACATGCAATAACCACTGGTTTTCTTGGTCAGCTCAATCCTTCACCCATTACAGCTCTTGCAGACCAATGGGTGGCATTATTTGGGTCTGCCCTCAATCAACAAGATGGAAGTAAATCCATGGAATTCCTCTCTCTAATTTCCCTCCGTATGTCTATGAATCAATTCATCACCAAACAAGCCTCTCCCAGTATGAAAAAAAAAATTACATAAACAACTCAATACGGGAGCAACAACAAATCATCTCAAAGCACATCTTCAAATGCATTAGGATGCAAATTAGTGCCACCATTCAATCCATCATAAAAGCTCAATAAAAAAATTAAAAGAACCAGAGCCACATCCACACTCATTAAATGATCACTCATGATAAGCAAATAGAGATAACCACATCTAAACCGAAATGTGGAACAAATAAGAGAATATGAAACTCACCTCAAAATATTTTTTCCTTTGAATGGGTCATGGAAAAAT
The DNA here is from genome assembly GCA_028583415.1 of Protea cynaroides. Classification (NCBI taxonomy): domain Eukaryota; kingdom Viridiplantae; phylum Streptophyta; class Magnoliopsida; order Proteales; family Proteaceae; genus Protea; species Protea cynaroides. The sequence goes on from CM053276.1 coordinate 53,708,627, forward strand.
TCTTATGAATCCTTCGCTCCAAGGTTTATCAATGTTCCAATTCCAGCCTAAGCTAGTTCTAGCTTAAATCTAGATTTGATCTTTAAGGGAAAGATAACAACTCGAATCAGATTTTACATCACAAGGAACAGCTAAAACAAAATTGTACTTGACATTAAAATGAAGACAAAAAAAACAGAATTTGTATAAAGAGATGAACCAGCCCAACCAACCTAGGTTTGCTACAAAAGAAAACAAAACAAAGACAAATCAAATGAAACAACATGGACCTGATTCTAACTCTCATACAAAAAAGAAAAGCAAAACAAAGATGGATGTGGTATTAAAAGAAGTCAAACAAAACAAAACCCACAGGGATGAACTTGAAAGAGAGACAACACAGTCCTAAGAAAATTCTGAATATGAAACAATCCTAAAAGAAAAAAAATCACCAAGACACCACACTCACAAAAATACATATAGTAAAATAAGAGAAAAGGATCCCCTGCAGCACGCTAGTAGTGTTACCATAAGTATTAAAAAAATCCTAAATCATTGTCACAACTCAACGAGAAGTCCATCAAACACACATTAGAAAGCCAAGCACATTGGAAATTCATTAGCATTGGCTTAATCCCAACCCAGGCCTATGAAGGACAAGGCGAAAGGAAAACCCAACCTAATTTCCGAATGTGGAAAACCAAACTCAACCGTTTCAAAGTACAAGGAGGAGGATGAAACCTCGACCAAATCTACCAGCCAAAACCAGCATTCGACCTTACGCTAACATGCCGTCATAAAATCAGGATTTAGAAGAGAGAAGAAAAGGAAATGACAACCAAAAAGCCTACCCAGCAAATACCCCACTCTGTAAACGAACAAAACACCATTCCTTTGATTGAATATTAACATTGAGTTGCCAAGGAAGAACAAAACAAAAACCACGCACGACACGAAAAAATAGAATGCAACAAAGGGAAAATTACAGGGGAACTATAGGGAGAATCCATACATGAAATTGGCAGAAATTTGCAGGGAATCATAGAGGTTTACAAGAGATATGCAAGGAGATCCTAAGAAATTTTTGCAACCGTAAGAAAATTATCATACGAAACATAAGGACATTCTATAAAGATGGCAGAAAAACACATGTATACATAAAATAAGATGAGGAAAGAAAATACAACTTACCTTGACAATCGCTAGTAAAAGCCTATCGAAAGAAAAAGAAGAGAATCCTTGAACCTTCTACAACAAATTTTTCTTTTGCATCTGCAACTGCAGATTTTCCTTGCTAGTTTCCCTCTTCATAGATAGCAGCCACGGTCCTCCTTCCCTCTGGTTTCACGCACAAATAGCCGCAACTCTCTCTCTAGCCGTCTCAAACAATAACAGTCACTGCCACCTCCATAGGCCGCCATTGCTTCTTCATGGAACTCAACAGCGGGAGTAAAGCCCCTCCAGATTTTTCCTCTAGGTTTCTGATTTCTCCCCAAGACGAAATCAGAAAACCCCCCACTCTTCTCTCTTTTTTTCTCTATCTCACTCTTCTCTTTGTTACGGCTCCCTTCCAGGAGCCGTGGCCATCTGTCTCCCCCCTTTGCATTAACATCTCCCTCCGCAACTTTTACGGTCTCGACCACTTCTGGTTGAGAAACAGGAACTTCTACCACTTGGGTCTCTTCGGAGTTAACTTCAGCAGTCATGGTTGACTGGTTTTTTTTAGATAAAAAAATGAAGAAGAGTGAGCAAAGGAAACAATGGAGGAAGGAGAGAGAACAAACTCACAACCTCACCGCCTCTGTTTCACCTCTCCTCCACCCCTTCTGTAAACCAAAATCCAGCACTCCTCTCTTTTTCCCCTTTTCTTCTTTTGCCGCCTCTCTCTATTTCTCTCCCAGCCGTAACCGACCCCCTCTTCTTCCTAATTTTTCTGCTCTCTCACTGATCTGCCTCCCTTAGACGAAAATCCCTTGCTGCAGTCAACCTTCTCCCTCCAATTTCTTCTCCTGGTTTCTTGCTGCCGCCTTTCCCTTTCTTTCTCTCCCTCACGACAGTCTCTCTCTCTTTTGTTTGTCTAGTTTTTTTTCTTTTCCTAACCCTTAATCCAAGGGCTAGGATCCCTCCACTTGATCCCCTCTCAAATCCATCTCATATGATAAAAATAAGAATAGAAAAAATTACTACACAATTTATTCTAAGCCCAAACCCAAGCCCATTAGTCTATATCCTATTAACACCTAATTTAAACCCAGCCCAAACCCATTATTCTATGTCCTAAACACCAATCTAAACTAAACCCAGCCTAAACCCATTGTTTAATAAAGCCCATTAATAAACTAAGCCCATAAAAATACAAAAACCCAACATAATCCTAATAGACTCCAAATTCCTAGTTAGACTATCCTAAACCCAAACTCACTCAATTTTTTTTTATAATTTTTTCTTCTTTTTAATGATTTCTATTTTTTTTATATTTTTTCTAACAGCCTAAAAATACAAGAAATTCTAATATGACCAAAATGATAAAAAAAATGTCCTCAATAAGACATGGGCCAAAATTAGGGTCTTACAGGTACGCCAGTTCTACTGTAATATCTAGGTGGTGGGAGATTACAATGATGTGGAGAGGGGTGATGAGCTGCGCATCACGAGCTACGTCAAGGGAGTTGACATCTCATTTGATTATCGACAGCTGGCCGACTTACTGGGCATTTCCTATGTTGGCCCCATGGAGTTTTGTGCTCCTGGAGAGTCCCAGTTCTTCTCTCTACAGATGAGGGCTGAGATCGATAGTCAGCTCATCCGACCTGATCGCTGGCAGATGAGAGCGTGTTATCTACGTTCAGATCCACGGGTATACTGCAAGATCATTCAGCATAATCGGATACCGCAGAGTGGTCATTACGAGAGGATCTCCCAGCTAACCCAGTATCTCTTATACTGTATATGCACTAGGCAGCCCGTCTGCCTTCCATACATCATTATGCGTACCATGATCAATGCTACGGTGCCCAGTCACACTGGAAATCTTCCTTACGGATGCATGATCACTACCTTGCTTACCCGCTTGGGGGTTGACCTAGTGGATGAGAAGATTTAGGAGAAATCCTTCCCATCGCCTCTGGATTGGGAGGCTATTTGCAAGATGGGCATGCGGGATGCCCAGGTCAGTGATGAGGAGAGGAACGCGATGGTGTGTCCTCGCACTCAAGTGGAGATAGCTGATGCTGAGGCTGCAGCAGTAGCCGCTGGAGCAGGGGATCCTGGGGATGATGACGATCGGTTGTACATGGATGTAGATGCCATACCCCCTCCATCACCTACTCATGCTACTGGAGCTGGTCCATCTTCTTTAGCTGGTCCTTCGCACGTGGCTGGTCCTTCGTATACTCCATCTGATGACATGATGAGGATATTACATGAGATATGAGAGGCTCAGCATATGTCTGACCTGAGGATGGGAGAGCTTATAGAGTCTCAGTGTATGACTGACTAGCGGGTGGCTGATCTTACAGCTAGTCTCCAGACGAGCCAGACTCAGATAGCCTGGTTGACCTGGGTCTACGCTGAGGACTATTATAGAGACCGGGAGGCACTACCTCCCCTAGCACCTCCAGCTTCTTGATGTACTTCTTTTATTTTTCTTTTTGTACTTCAGAGTAACTGTCTGGACTGTGGACTGTACTCTGTTTGATCATATATATATATATATATATATATATATATACGTTTGTTCTTCCTTTTGGTTGTATATAAATTTTTTTCTCATTTAATAGATGCATTATTCTCTTTCAGTTTAGTCTTAAACAACACAGGTGCTTATGGTGTGTTATTATTACATCTTTTAAATTTTCATCCTATCTCAGTTCACACCCTTTTGTGGAAGAATATGGTTTCACAGATAAAGCCTGAGATGCTCTGATACCAAGTTGTCACACCCCAAATTCTACACCATTCAGAACGGTGTGATGAACCTCTATAAACCAACGGTTCAACCAGGATCTCTAGTAGGCGGTATCCATTAAAAATAAAACCACGCACATCCACAACCATAATCAAAATAAATACACAATAGCGGAAGTCTTACAGTAAATGAACTGAGCATTCTAAATGTAATAATCATAATTAAAATATCAAATTATTATTGTATCAACTGAGACATAACTAAATAAAATATCAATTACATCTTTTATAAATTCAAACAAAAACCTAATAGAACACGCATGAGTTGCACTCGCATGAGGGGTCATGCGTATCCTCTAAGTCTTCAGCCTCCATTGCAGCAACGCACGCATACACCGAGTCATTTATATAATCTGCAACTGTGGTACCTACATCATCGACTAAAAATATTCGACGTCGAGAGGGTGAGCACACATCATGGCTCAGTGAGCAAACAAAACAATACAACAAACATATGCATGCATTCAGTTCATATCTTTGGTCTAGTAAATAAGTTTGCAATGTGCTATAGAAAGGGTTGGAGGTCAAAGGTCACGCTTATTGACCCCTCCTCTATACACGAGTGTGTGAAGTCTCCCAAAGGTCATGCTTATTGTCGTCCCACATGTACCCACCATGAACATTGTACAACAAAGGTTAACGCTTATTGCTGTACAGTGCCATACCAACACATAAGCCCCTACTAGCGAGGGCTTGCAAACCGGGCTCGCAGCTAACCAATCCTAATGCCAAACAGTGTATTCAAGGCCTCACCCCAGCATCCCTCAATACGTCCATAGAGATAGAGCTAGGGTCTGGTGACCAAGATGAACCACAGTGTCACATCCCCCCTGATACCCTACGACGTATTAGTTCCGCTAAGGTAATGGCGATACGACGATGTTTAGTGGACAAGACTTGAGTTAGAGATAGAGCTAGGGTCTAGTGACCAGGATGAACCACAATGTCACGTCCTCCCCCTTATACTCGCTCACATCAAGCACACCAACCATACACATACATCCACATGCCTATTCTTATCATCATCATCATCATCATGTTATAAACAATAATTAAATATGCATGAACGGTAATAATAGAAATATTAAATGACATGTTGAATGCACATAACAAGCATACACGCATAGAATCAATCATGGCATTGGACTCGAAATAAAACAGTTTATTATTAACCAATTAGTTTAGGTTTTGTTCCCTCACCTTTACTTGATCGTAGGTCCTCTTTCAAGCTTTAAGAATAAACTATATATCGATATTATATCACTAGAAAACCTAACCAAGTCGATAGAATTTAATTAGAATAAATTCAAACCTTAAAAAGCATGCTGTTAACTGGGGGTCGATGCTGGGGTCGGAGGTTTGATCAACCCTGGGTGCGACCACCCCTATTATGGACTTCCCAAACACTGGGGGTCGATGATCAGGGTCTGGTAGGGTCGATTGGCCATCGACCCCCTGTGCGATCCCCTGTGGGTTTTGTCTATTTTTCATCCTACAGTCCATTCTTCGTGTTTGGGGTCCTATGGCTTGCTTCTACAGTCCATTCCACACATGTTCTATGTCCTAGAACCGTAGTTCATTCACCTATATAGCTTTCATAATTTTTCCCATGGTTTTCCATGAAAACCTAACCATGGGTGGATGATTTGGGTTTCTCCTAGATCATTCCCTCTTCTCTAGCTATTTTAAGGTCTGTAGAATTACATGGAGATAGTATCCATACCTGAGAATTAGGCTTGTTTCTCTAAAGTCTTCTCCTTGATCTTCTTCTCCACTTTCCTTCTCTTCTCTTTCTCTTCTCCTTCTCTTCTGTTTCTCTCAATCCAATTAGAGTTCTAAAAGGAGTGAAAGAGGCTTAGGGACATCCTATTTATAGAGTAGAAACTCCCAAAATAAGTTCCATTGAGATTAGGAAGGAATCCCATTGAAATTAGGAAAGTTTCTTAATTTTCGGTTTGGGCTGTTTTTACCGATTATTGGGGGTCGATAGGGGGGTCGGAGATCCCCTCGACCCCTGGTTCTTAAACTGTCCGACCCCCGATATAAAACTGGGGGTCTGACTTTTATACTGGGGGGGTCTGACCCTCCCTTGCTGGGTATGTGACCCTCCCCCTAATTTTAATGTTTTTGGATCAGTTTAATACCTGGGATCACGCACTTGATCCGTTTGGTTCGACCATGATGGGTAGACCTGGTTCAAGGTGATAAGACCAGGTTAGTTTGATACGGGTCTTACAACATACCTTGAGGAATGGAAGGAAGATTTTCGATCGATGGAAAAATCACTAAGTTCGTACGGTTGATACTATAGCAACTCAGTGGTAGCGAGCTGAGTTGAGACTGTAGGAAGAAGAAAGGGAAATGAGAGGGAAAATGTCAAAAAAAAAAAGGTTTTAAAATTGATTTTGAACCTTACGGTCGCACAATTCGACCAAAATGATCGATCGTATGATTGACCATAGAGTCCCAGGTAGTTGCCAGGGTTTTGATGGTCGAACCTATGGTCCACAACATGCGACCATAGGCCATCGACCTTATGATTGACTACTGTCTACTTTTTGATTCTGTTCAAACTTTTTCTTGATGCTTTTGTTTCTTCTCTCGCTTTCCATTGTGAGACTAACCTAATACTACCATTTTATTTGTCTCACATGTATAACCTTTCCAAGTACCATTTATCTAAGAATTTAAATGGTTGGGCGAAGAGTTAGCCAAAGAAGACAAAATTGAAACCCACCTCCACCACCTATGGAGACCAATGACAACGAAGGTTAGCAAGGACAAGAAGGAAATATTGGGAATCAAGGTATTGTGTCTTAGGATGTTCACCCACAAGCCAACCCAACCAACTTACCCGCACCACCTATGGATTTGGTTACTGTGGTAATGGATTTGGCACAGCAAGTGCAACAGATACAGCAAATGTAAGCCAACATGCAAGCTGCTATGAGAATTGCTTCCCCAGTTGCAAACGCAGCACCTCTACCTGCAGGGCAAGCTAGTACCATACCTGGTGGTAGCAACACGGTACCCCAAGCACCTCAAACTCCAGTGTTACAAGCTCAAGTGCAGAATACTTAGGCACCACAAGGTGGACATAATCAGGGTAACTATCAGTACCAACTACCTACGTATGAAGCATATGCTCAGTATCAACTTGATCACTCCAGATTGATCGAACATTTTCTGAAGATCAAGCCTAAGGTATTCAATGGCAAGCCATCAGATCCTCTGTGGCCAGCTCACTAGATCAACAAGATGGAAAGAAATTTTATGATGATGACTGTAAATGAAGAGGAAAAGGTGTTATGTGCCACTTTTATGTTGAAAGGTGATGCACACCATTGGTGGAAATCTACTCGAAGTTATCTATTGACAAAGCACACCCAACTAACCTGGGTTATTTACAAAGAAGCTTTCTTCGAGAAGTATTTTCCCAAGAGTTTCAGAGACCAGATGGAAAAAGAATTTCTGAGTCTATATCAAGGACAAATGTCTATAGACGCTTATCAACAGCATTATGAAGAGGTTATTTTTCTTTGCTCCCTCTAGCATGCTAGAAGAAAATAACAAAACCCGAAGGTTTGTCATGGGACTTAGGGGAAGCATCCGTGAGCATGTACTGGGACTAAAAAAAAGATTTATAATGAAGTGGTACAAATTGCTCGAGTTTTGGAGTCAAGCCAAAGGGAGAGTTATTTTGCTCAAAACAGGGGCCTAAAGAGGCCGAATGGGAATACGTTCAACAGAGGGAACTCAAGAACATTTAAACCCTTCCATACTCAAGGTTTCAATACGGCATCTAAGACTAATCTAACAACTCAACCTCAGCTGAAGCAGGCCAATGCTGGAGTCAAATGTTTTAACTGCGATCAAATAGGGCATTATTCAAGAGATTGTCCTAAGCTGAGGAAGCAGCTACAGCAAGGAAAAGTTTATGCAATTACTTTTGAGGATGCTACCGCATCGCCTGATGTGGTTACAGGAATGATTCAACCTTTAGTTTTGAAATACCTTATGTGAGTATGTAAATTAAATTAAATCAAATGATAGGTATCGTACCTATTAATGGCATACCCGCCAGAGTATTTTTTTACTCTGGGGCTACTCATTATTTTATATCTGTGTCATTTAAAAAGAAGTTGAGTCTACTCCTCAGATCTTTAGACTGTAAACTGCTTGTACGATCACTTATGGGATTAGAAGTAGAACTAGACCAAGGTTATGGACCATGTCCATTATCGATGAGAAGACTATGGATGCATCCTTAATCCAACTCAAGATGGTAGACTTTGACGTCATCCTAGGGATGGACTGGTTATCCCAGCATTCTATGAGTTTGATTTGTACTGAGATGAAGATATCATTTAAAGACACGAAAGGCGCAGAGTTTAGTTTTACGGGAACCAAACTTCCCCATCAACAAAAACTCATTCTTTCGGCATTAAAAACTAGAAGATGCCTCGAGAAAGGAGGAATTGGGTACCTAGTGTCCGTGGTCCACCTCACCAAGGAAGCACCATGAATGGAGGATATTGAAATTGTGTGTGAATTTTTGGATATATTTCCTAAGGAATTACCAGTAATGCCACCTGATCGAGCGACAATGTTCGTTATAGACCTTATACCCGGAGCCGCACCAGTATCTAAGGCACCCTATCGAATGGCTCCTACTGAACTGAAGGAACTGAAGGTATAATTACATGAACTGTTGGACAAAGGTTATATTCGACCCAGTATATCACCATGGGGAGCGCCAGTATTGTTTGTGAAAAATAAGGATAGTAACATTCGACTTTGTATAGATTATCGAGAATTGAACAAGCTCACGATCAAGAACAGGTATCCATTGCCACGGATCGATGACTTATTCGACCAGTTGTAAGGTGCCAAAGTGTTCTCCAAAATTGATCTTCGGTCAGGATACCATCAATTGAAGATTAAGGAAGGCCATATTTCGAAGACAGTCTTCAGATTTAGATATGGACATTATGAATTTTTAGTTATGTCTTTTGGATTGACTAATGCACCCTCAACTTTTACGAAACTTATGAATCGGGTATTCCACAAAATATTGGATATGTTAGTCATCGTATTCATTAACGATATACTAGTCTACTCCAAGGATAAAGAAACTCATATCATAAATCTAAGAGCCGCTCTGCAGCGACTAAGAAAAGATAAGCTTTACACTAAATTTATAAAGTGTGAATTCTGGCTAAATGAAGTCGCTTTCTTAGGCCATGTTGTATCCGCTGAAGGAATCAAAGTGGATCCCAGCAAGATTGAAGCCATTGTAAAATAGAAAGCACCTAAGAATGTTGTCGAAATCAAAAGTTTCTTAGGTTTAGCTGATTATTATCGACGATTCATGGAAGATTACTCTAGAACCGCAGTACCACTCACTAGTCTCACTAAGAAAGTAGAAAAGTTTGTTTGGCTCGATAAATGTGAAGAGTATTTTCAAACATTGAAGACAAGATTAATATCAGCTCCCATCTTGACTATTTCGATTCCAAGAGAACCATTTACCTTGTACACCGATGCGTCTGGATTAGGTTTGAGATGCGTTCTCATGCAAGGAGAGCAAGTAATTGCATATGCTTCTAGACAATTAAAGACACATGAGAAAAATTACCCAACTCATGATTTGGAACTAGTAGCAGTTGTACATGCTGTTAAGATATGGAGACATCATTTGTATGGAGAGAAATTTTAGATTAAATCAGATCATAGGAGTCTTACTCATCTTTTCAATCAAAAGGAGTTGAACATGAGACAGAGGAGATAGCTGGATTTGCTGAAGGATTATGATTGTGATATCCAATATCATCCAAGAAAGGCTAATGTAGTGACCGATGCACTAAGCAGAAAAGCAATGACAAAGTCACAGGGAGAAGCTAGCACAAATGCTGCAATGTGTGACACAGGAAGAGTATTCAATTACGACAATGAGCAGTTCGTAATCGATAAACCAGGTGATTTAACTAACCTAGGGTTTATTCATCGATTCTCAACCATGTTTGCTACATTGAAGATTGTACCTAATTTGATAGATGAAGCCTATCTGAGAACAATGAAAGAAGACCTTGAAAAAGGTAGGACTACTCCTGACTTCAACTTGGACCTTGAAAGGGTACTATGATACAAAGAGAGAGTATGTGTCCCTAAAAGTGAAGACTCGGATATTAGACACAGACTAATGAAGGAAGCCCACGCCACCGCTTATTCGGTACATCCCAGGAGTACAAAGATGTATCATGATCTGAAGAAACTATACTGGTGGAGGACAATGAAAGCAGATGTAGCTAAGTTTGTGTCACAATGCCTGAATTATTAGCGGGTAAAGGCTTAAAGGCAAAGGCCTGCAGGCTTGTTGTAACTACTACCAGAACCAACATGGAAATGGGACTGTATCACTATGGACTTCGTCACTGGGTTACCTTTGACTTCCAGAGTAGTTGACATAGTCTGGGTGATCGTAGATCATTTGACTAAGACAGCTCATTTCATAGCTATACGACCTCAGTATACACTAAAGAGGTTAGCTAAGCTATATGTGGATAATATTGTCAGATTACATGGTGTACGTGAAAGCATTGTGTCCGACAGAGACTCACGCTTTATCTCAAAGTTTTGGGAAGGATTACAGAAGGCTATGGGTACAACATTGAAGTTTAGTACCACATTTCATCCCCAGACAGACAGACAGTCGGAGCGCACCATTCAAATTCTAGAAGACATGCTCCAAACTTGTGTAATTGATTTTAAGGGATCATGGGATGAGAAGTTACCATTGGTTGAGTTCACTTATAACAACAGCTATCAAGCTATAATACAGATGTCACCCTATGAAGCACTATATGGTAAAAAATATCGAACTCCTTTATTTTGGAACAAAGTTGGAGAGCGTAGTGTTGTTGGACCAAAGTTTGTTAAAGAGACATGTCAAGTGGTTGACATCATCAAGGAAAGAGTCCGAACAGCTCAGAACCGTCAGAAGCAATATGCGGACAATCGATGAAGAGATCTTGAATTTACCATAGGTGGTAAAGTATTTATGAAAATATCTCCTATGCACAGTTTAAAAATGTTTGGATAGAAGGAAAAGCTATGTCCTAGATATATTGGACCTTATGAGATTCTGGCAAGACGTGAAAAGGTAGCATATCAGTTAGCACTACCACCATCAATGTCTAGTGTACATGATGTATTCCATGTCTCACAACAGAAGAAGTATGTTAGAGATCCAACACACGTGTTAACAACAGATCCATTGGGTTTAGCTGAAGACTTGACGTTTAAAGTAGTACCTTTTGAAATCACTAGCTGGAAGGTTCAACGTCTTCACAACTGCGACATTTACTATATTAAAGTTACTTGGAGAAGCCAAAATATGAAAGAAATTACATGGGAAGAAGAAAATGCTATGCGAAAGCAATATCCTCACCTGTTCAACTCGGAAGGTATGTGCAAATTTCAAGGATGAAATTTATATAAGGGGGGAGTTATAAGACCTGCACTCCACTAACTTGGTCTAACCATGTTGTGTCAGGCCTTCCCATCATAGCTGGACCAAGTGGATCGATCATGTGAAGATGGATCACAAATCAGATATAAAAATCGACTCAACACCCAAAACTGTATGCATATGGTCGGATACCTAGGTAGGTATGATCAACCATATGGTAAGAATGAAGATCTCGGATCCAGGACTCTACGATCGATGATTTTGACCCTACAAACAACGAGTTATGTGACTGTAGCCATCAACCGTGAGACCCCAGATCAGACTCCAAGTTTGGAACTTTCCTAATTTGAGGGGGAGTTCTTTCCTAATTGAAAGATGACTTTATATGGAGAGTATTCCTCTATATAAAGGACGTCCCTCAGTCCCTTTTCACTCTTTTAGAACATTAGTAAACCCTAGAGAAAGAGAAGGGAAGAGAAGGAAGAAAAGGAGAAAAAGAAAAGGCTAAGGAGAGGATTTTGCTGAGAAGAGATTGGCTCTCTATCTCAGGAAAAGGTATGAATCTAATCTCTAGAGATGTAAACTCTAAGGAATAAGACTTCTATGGAGGTTAGGAGATATCAACCTATTATGATCTATGTGATTCCTTGAGAAAATCCCAAGGATAACCATGAAGGATGAGTTTGATGATTAGGGTTGATAAGAAACTACTAATGATGACCATAGGATGACCTTAAAATAAATCCAATTGAAGAGTAGAGGAATTGACCCAGGAAGAACACGAATTGCATGTAGTCTGTGACCAGAAATCGCAAGGTTGCAGCTACGGTCGACCATAGCATGACCAGCATGACTAGAGGATCGACCATAGGCATTTGGGAAGATTTCAAAAACCATATGGTCGCAGCTATGGTCACACCATATGCGACCATAGGGTATCGATCGTATGCAGTAAGGTCGACATAGTATGAGACCATAGGACCAATCAGATACATATCAGTGCTCTATTTTGAATTTCAACTACTGTAACATGTTACATATGAACCCCAACTTAAATTCATATAACTTTTAAGTTATTAAACCAAATCGAAGAGAATTACAAGGCTTGAAAGGAGATCAAGTTTTACTAACAGGTGAGAAAATAAGACCTAAACTAATTGGATAATAACAAACTGTTTATTTATTTGAGTCCAATGCCATGATTGATTCTAAGTTTGTATGTTTGTAATGTGCATCTCACATGTCAACCAATATTCCTGCTATTACTGCTCATGCATATTTATTTCTATCTATTTATAATATGATGATGATGATGATGCTAGGAATAGGCATATGATTATGTGTGTGTGGTTAGTGTGCTTGATGCGAGTAGAGAATCAGGGGGAGGACGTGGCATTGTAGTCTTTGACCTGGTCACTAGACTCTAGCTCTATCTCTACTCAAGTCTTGTTCCTTAACATCGTCGTATCACCATTACCTTAGCAGAACTATTATGTCGTAGGGCATCAGGGGAGGTAGTCTCAGACCGTATAGTTTTCGACTCTGTCGGTAGGCCTCTCTCTATGGATGTATTGAGGGATGCTAGGGTGAGGCCTTAGATACACTGGATGACATTTAGGATTGGTTAGTTGCGAGCTCGGTTTCCAAGCCCTCGCCAATAGGGGCTTACGTGTTGGTATGGGTAGGGCATCAAGGAATGTGTTGGCAGTGTTTGATCCGGACACTTTAGCTCGATCTCTATTCCATGGTGGGTGCATGTGGGACGGCAATGGTGTTTAATCCATTGGACGGATTCACACACTTGTGTATAGAGGTGTAGGGGCCACCAAACCTTTCTATAGCATATTACAAACTTAAAAACTAGACCAAAGATATGAATTGAATGCATGCATATGTTTGTTGCATTGTTTTTTTTTACTCACTGAGCCTTGATGTGTGCTCACCCTTTCGACATCGAATATTTGTAGCTGATGATGTAGGTCTTGCTGTTGAAGATTACGTAAATGCGCCGATGTATGGACACGTTGCGGCCATGGACGTAGAAGCTGTTGAAGATGCGCATGATTCATCATGTGAGTGCAACTATTGCATATTCAATTAGTTTAGTTATATTTGATTATTGGAACATGTAATGGATTATTTATTTTTATGTCTTGAGTCAATTAAAGATAACTGGATTAAGTAATTATTTATCATTGTTAGATACTCAGTTCATTATCTATAAGTTTATTTGTTTATTACCTTTGATTATAAAACTGTGGAATGTGCGTGTGGTTTGATATGGTGGGTTTGACCTATACGAGATCCTGGTTGAACCATTAGTTTATTGGCAGTTCATCACACTAATCTAGTTAGACTATAATTGGGGTGTGACACCCTACCACACACTAAGCACACTAAGATAAAGATGATACGACGATGTAAGTGTGAAGATTGGTTCAAGGCTCCAATCTCTCCCCACCCAATACACCAACCACACATAAACACTTGCCTACCCTCAACTATATCATAATGGAGAAAAATAATATGCATGAACAATAAATAATAGATATTGGATGACATGTTATATGCACATTACACAGCACGACAAACAACAAGAAATGTAGTTTAATTATTAACCAATTAGTTTGGGATCTTGTCCCTTACCTGTTGAGTGATGTTTAACACTCTTTAAGTTTTCGAGTCTAGCTTGGCTTGTTTAGGAATCTTAGACAAACAATAGGTTCAATTATGATAGTTTACTATTCTTCAAATTGATTGTCCGGATTAGCAGAAGTCACTTTCGAACATTGTTCAATCTCATGTTCGGGCTAGCAATAACAACGCCAGACATCAATCCAGACAAACTCTGAGACACTTTTCGAGAGTGTCCAATTGCTTGTCCGGTCTCTTGTTCGGTGGCACTTAGAATTAGTAAAGTCCGATCGGACAAGTTTCAGACCTTCTGTGAGTTTTCCTAGTAGCATGTCCGGCGGCATGTCTGGTCTAATAGTAGTGCCACCGGATATCCTTCCTGACAACATTCTAGAATGTCCCAAAAGGTGTCCGAGTTAACTCTTAATTTTATCTCTCTCTAGAGTCGATCCCTCGACTCATTCTAGGGTTCAGCTTGCACCATTCTATGGTCAGTTTTTGCAACTATTGGATCAACAAGTTTAAATTAGGGTTAGGTCTTTCATTGATCCCCCTAATTACTATGGCTTTCGACGTAGGTTTCTCCTTTCAATAATGCCTTAATTATGATGACTTCCAACGTAGGTTTCTCCTCAATGAATCATGAAACAACCTCATGGCTAAATCATGATGTTAAGATTGATCCTTAGCCATTAGTGGCTATGATCTCAATCTATACTCAACCTAAACCTCTACAGGGATGAGGGGACTTACTGTGAGGACAATGGGAAATCGACGTGATCCTCCTCGGGATGGAAAATGTGTATCCCGTATCGATGAAGATCGATTTGTTCTGTTGGAGTCGCCACCTAGATTAAGGTCTAGGACCTCTAAAAATGTAGCCTTACCCTAAGGTAAGACTTCTATTGACTCGTGACCCAATGTATCGGTTCTTTGGTCTGCAAGAGATCGGGTAATTATTCAGGGTACGGTTATGGGAAGGTGTTAGGCACCCACACCGCCCGATCAATATCGGCCTCCTAAACTTTCCTTAAATTCTAATTTTGACTGTGCTTGGTCAACTGGATGACTAGGGTTTAATGGGGGATGTCCTAAACCAAGTTGCTAAGTTATTCTAACCTAGGGTTCAGCCAATCATGTTTTAAAGTAAATAAACAAGCAAATGTAATGTACAATATTATACAGTGAACCGAACCAAAGATGGTTCGGTCTTGGACTGAATCTGAGATGTGTAAGACATCTCAAACTGCCTACGTATTCCAATCCTGGAAATCAAGTCCAAAAACGTAGTTCGAAAATGGGTTGTGTGATTAAAGATTATGGAAGTGATTTATGCATTTGCTTCAATTAGATTCTTTGTTCAAGTTGAAGTTTATGCTGGATGTATGGTTGATGGGTGGCTTTGTACCGTATTTGGGATTCCCAAATTGCCTACGTATTCTAGGGTTTGCCCTAGAAATCAGGTACGACGTAGTTCGAAATTTGTGAGAGTCGGATTTGGAATCTGTACCAAATCCTTCCAATTTTTGTCAATAGGATCTAGGGATGAGACCTAAATTCCTACCATTTTTATTTGGGATGTGTACCAAATTCTTTCTATTTTTGTTAATAGGATCTTGGGATGAGACCTAAATTCCTACCATTTTTAATTGGGATGTGTACCAAATTATTTCTAATTTTGTCAATAGGATCTAGGGATGAGACCTAAATTCCTACCATTTTTATTTGGGATGTGTACCAAATTCTTTCCATTTTTGTGAATAGGATCTAGGGATGAGACCTAAATTCCTACTATTTTTATTTGGGATGTGTACCAAATTCTTTCCATTTTTGTGAATAGGATCTAGGGATGAGACCTAAATTCCTACTATTTTTATTGTTTCCATTTTTAGGTTTTTAGGGTTTCCTATCCCTTTTCATTGTGATTTTCATTTTTTAGGGTTTCATACCCTAATTATTCTCTTTATTCTAGGGTTTATTTTGCCCTAATTATTCTTTCCATTTTTAGGGTTTCACTACCCTAATTGTTCAATTCTTTCCATCTTAGGGTGTATCTTGCCCTAGTTGTTGTACAATGTAAACAATCTAACAGAGCAATGTGAGCTTAAATATAGCAGTGTAAGCATCCAAATATAGCATGTTGGAAATATATTCAAATTTAGCAACACATCAATCAAAAATGGCAAGTGAGCATGTGAATCAATACAAACATGGTAAGTGTGCATCCAAACATGGCAGTAATCATCCAATATAGCATGTGAGCAAGTGTAGCAGACAAATATGGCAATAAGGTTGTGTAGCATTCCAGTCATGGCAATGTGATTATTCCAATTATGGCAATGTGAACATTCTAATTATGGCAGTGTGACTATTCCAATTATGGCAGTGTGACTATTCCAATTATGGCAGTGTGACCATTCCAATTATAGTAGTGTATGCATACGAGCATCCGAACATAGCATGTGAACAAATATAACATCAAATATGGAATGTGAGAAACAACCAAAGCATATGAGAATCAATCAAAACATGATGGAACACGCAGCAAGATGACAGCTTTGTCAGGCTGGACCAAAATGGGCACATAGGGCACTGTACTTACTCAAAATATTCTTAAAAGATATCCCTGGAAAGAAGACTCAGAGGCCAACATTTTGTCTCAAGGAAGCTAATCTTGAAAGAAACCATAGGCAGGTCGAAAACATTCCCCAAGTACAGGCAAATACACTGGACAGGTCTATTCCAGATTTTTGACCAGTTGCACCATAAATTTCAAATAAAATTCTATTCTTAATGAAAATTAAATACAGACATATGAATATGTAGATAACTGTATGATCTAAAATTTCATTAAGAAAAAAAAGTTAAAATAGTATATTTTCTTCGTGAAAAATGACTCTTTTCAATCATGCAAATCAGCACATCATGACAGATCTGAAATCAAAGCACTATGCACTTAAAAATTGATATCAATTCACGAAAAAATGGAACAAATATGAAACCAGTGCCATATTTTAGAAGACTTTCATGTCTAAAAGGTTCATGTTAAGTGGATTTTCTGATTATGGCCATAAGGCCTTTGTCTAGAGACTTTTCGATGGAGGATTGCATTACATCCGAGAAAAATAGCAATGTCAAAGACAACTTTTTTGATATATTTCCCCAATTCCAAATGGAACGAAATTTTTAGGGTAATCTTCTATCATATCAAAGAGACTCCCATAAAATTTTGGTCTTCAAAATCTTAGAAAAAATACATATGATGTACGTCCTAAGTTTGAACCCTAAATCTGGAATTTTCAGATCAGCAAATCACTTTATGAAATTTACAAAAAACATCAAACATCATTGTATATCAATCAAAAATTCATCATTGAATAGCTTAGACAAATTATCATTCATGAAAAATGTTAGACATAGGCATCCTAACATTGACAAGCATGTAATAGAGCATTCATGATTGAGATTTCTTGAAAATTAGCCTTTTTCAAGCAAAATTGGCATTCGGGCATTATATCGACCTCTAAATTTGTTTAGAGTACTAACCTTGGGCTCAAATCGAGCGAAACCGTTGATGAAGGGTGATTGGGGGTTGTATCAATCCCCTTTGAATGTGAATCCTCCTTTTCCTCTCTTCTGCTTCTTTCTCTCTTCTCTTTCTCTCTTTTCTTCTTCTCTTTTCTTTCTTTTCTCTTTTCTCTCTCTTTCTTTCTTCCTCTCTCACGTTTTCTCTCTCTCACTCACGTTTCTCTCTCTCACCCACGTTTCCCTCTCTCTCTGCTCTGGAAAAAAGGATCCTCCTCTTGCCTATTTATAATTTTTCACTCATTTTCTAGAAGATCCTTTTTTCTAAAAAATATTTTTTTTTTCCTTTTTCTTTCCTTCCTTTTTTTCTTAAGATCTTTTGGATTATCTCAAAACCCTAAATCCCCTTTTCTTTCACGTTTTCTCTCTCCCCTCTTTCCTTTTTCTTCTCAAAATCTTTTTGGATTATCTCAAAACCCTAAATCCCCTTCTCTTCCACGTTTTTTCTCTCCCCTCTTTCTTTTTTTTCTCAAAAATCTTTTGGATTATCTCAAAACCCTAAATCCCCTTCTCTTTCACGTTTTCTCTCTCCACTCTTTCCTTTTTCTTCTCAAAATCTTTTTGGATTATCTCAAAACCCTAAATCCCCTTCTCTTTCACGTTTTCTCTCTCCCCACTTTCCTTTTTCTTCTCAAAATCTTTTTGGATTATCTCAAAACCCTAAATCCCCTTCTCTTCCACGTTTTTTCTCTCCCCTCTTTCCATTTTTTTCTCAAAAATCTTTTAGATTATCTCCAAAACCAAAATCCCCCTTCACTTTCACGTTTCTCTCTCCCCTCGTTCCTTTTTCTTCTCAAAATCTTTTAGATTATCATTTACATATAATAATATATATTATATACATATATACACATATATTTAATAACATACATATATATATATATATATATATAATATATATATATATATATATATATATATATATATATATATATTATATATATATAATATATATAAATACTATGCACATGAATGAACTGGTTTGAAACGGGTTGAGACTGACTTAGGTTGACTGAGTTAAACTGATATGGGTTAAGCTAGGTTGGACCAAAACTGGCTTGAACTGAGTTGACTGGATTAATTGGAATTAACTGGGTTTTCTCTCCTTGTCATTTTATGGGTCATTTCCGCTGTCATCCCGCATGGAATTTTCCGATGGCCTCTATTCCAAATTTTTTACGTTCATTTTGTAGAACATTAAAAATGAGGAATATAGGAACTGGAATCACCTGAATCCGATGTAGAACGGAAAAGATATGCAGCTTTGAAGTTCTGACGATAATCTTGCATGCAAGCTTGCATGGGACCCACTGGTGACTTCTACCCGGGATTTTTTTACGTCTACTTTGTAGAACATCATGAATGAAGAATAATGGTCTTGGAATCATCTGAATCCGATGTCGGATGATCAAGATATGATGATTTAAAATTCAAACAATCCAACTTAGGATAATTTGCATGAAGGCCCCTAGGATTATTTATAATAATTTCATAAACCTCCCTCATATGTATCATCTGACTAAAATGGTCATATCATCCTCATTTGATATCGAAATTGAGCAATTCTGGTCTCGTTTCGAAGATAATTCTATGACCTACGCATCCATGCAAAATTATAACCCATGACCTTGCTGTGGACCCATTGAAAACTTCCTCAAATTCACAGATCCATTGAAAACTTCCTCAAGTTCACAGTCAAGAATCCAAACTTTCGATCACCTTTCTTCCTTTTGTTGTCCACACACCAGCAGGACTTTGTTTAGCTGGGATGGCAAAAATGGGGTGCTTACAGATGCCCCTCTTCGACCGAAATTGTGGGCAATTGAGGCCGAAGATAAAAGTAGCCCATTTTTGCATTATTCTGCACTTGATCCGAATTCTACCATTGCTCTCTCGAACTGATGTCAGAACTACTCTCCCCCCCCTTTTTTTTTTTTTCACACTGTACAACAAACAACTGTAGATGTCAAGCTCCTCGAGTAGCGACCTCATCAGGTCTGTGACTTTGGCTCAAGACCGCTCATGATGTAACTGTAACTGTCAAGCTCCTTGAGTAGCGACCCCATCGGGTCTGTGACTTTAGCTCAAGACCGCTCATGATGTAACTGTAACTGTCAAGCTTCTTGAGTAGCGACCTCATCAGGTCTATGACTTTGGCTCAAGACCGCTTGTGATGTAACTGTAACTGTCAAGCTTCTTGAGTAGCGACCTCATCAGGTCTATGACTTTGGCTAAAGACCGCTTGTGATGTAACTGTAACTGTGCTTTGTGCTCTGAATTTGTAACCTCTGAATGTATAGCCTTTGGTTGTGTAGCCTTTGGATGTGTAGCCTTTGGATGTGTAGCCTTTGGACCGAATTTGGGGTGTCCCAAATTGCCTACGTATCCTTTGGGATTTTCGTCCCTCCAGAATCAGGTTCCGCGTAGTTCGGGCTGGAGCTTTCTCTCTTTTCCCATGATCTTTCTTTCTTTTCTTTGCTTGCATCTTGTTCTCTTTTCCATTCTTATTCTACTTTCATTCAGTCTTCTTTCTTCTCTATACTTTCACCTATCTTTCCTTCTCTTTTTTTTTCATTTCTCTTTTCTTTTTCTTGTTCGTTTCAATTCCTTTCTTCATCTTTCTTCATTCCCAAAATGGGTTGAACTTTCCATAAATATTGAGGTAGCCACAATGGGGCTCAGCATCTGCACTTTGTCCACTAACATTGCTCGGAATCCAAGAGGAACTAGAGATCATGATTTGATCGACTTTCCTTGACTTGACTTAATCTAGACCGAGAGAAACATGTTTCCTTTCTTTAAAAGGCAATTTTGATATGTTTTGCATTCCTACCAAATTTATATGGGTTTCACTTTGATCAAAGGGCAATCAAGTCTTTTTAATGAGGGGCAAATGATGATAATGACTCAAATTTGTATGAGTCATCTTTCTCTTACATGCAAATGAACTCAGCTAGAGTTTCAAACAAGGGGCTCAACTAAACTCATGATGTTTGGATAAATGGGTGATTTTGCCCCAGTGTCTAAGTTTAAGTCTGCACACATTGATAGACAGGCAACTTTCGAGCCATCAATAGATATAACCTTAAGGAGATGTAACCTTACACTAATCTTTAGAAAAAAAACATCAAAGAATGCTTTCTCCTCTCGGTATCATTCAGATAGAAAACAAGTTTCAACAAGCTATGCTCAGATGCTGAATCAGTTATAACCACGTTTGGGCCCAAATCCTTTAAGTCTGTATACAAGTATGACGACGAAGGTCCAGATGGACAGATAAGAAACGGTCCAATGGGTCTGCCATTGGGAGAGTGTTTGGTTGTTTATGTAGAATGGCTTGACTCTACTAGGCAATGCCATTTTATTGCCTAGCAACAAAGGACTATGGAATTCTTGGACGCCGTCGAAATGATGAACGACAGATAGATATTCCAGTCAGATTTATTGAACAATATTTATGCATAACAAGATGATATGTTTACAAGAAATGATACCATAAAATGTTGTGACATTTGAAGTAAGGGCATGTAATGTCGACTCTGTGGAAGACCGTCAGATTGATGGACGGGAGAGAGAGTCTTCAGCCGAAAAGAAAAATCCTCTGATGATAACAAAGTGATGAGACCACCCCCTGAATGGGCGGGATGTAGTGACCAATATCAAAAATTCAGCTCAACACACAACGTGAACCACAACAAACGATCAGCTCTCCAATCAGGTTCTAAGAAATGGTGTCTATATGTCATTGTACGAAAACCAATTGTCTTATTACTCTATAACTGAACTCGTCCATCCGTAGGGCTCCAAAGGAGTTGCCTCATGTACATGCCTTGTAATCAAACTCACTCATCATTAGTGTTTCAAAGTAGTTGCTTCATGTCTATGCACCATAGTTGAACTTGTCCACCATCGTTGTTCCAATGTAGTATGCTAACCAACCTCATTATTTTGTATAGCTCTTTCTTTTTTCTTTTCTTTTTTTTTTTTTTTTTTTTTTTTTTTTTTTTTTTTTTTTTTTTTTTTTTTTTTTTTTTTTTGAGCTCATCTTTGACGTTGAGGTTGATCTGTTGCATGTTTTATGTCTGTAGACTTCACGCACTTGTAGAAGACTTGATCACTTGGATTGATGTAAACTTGATAATGCCTTGTGTGTAGACCCTTCTTGTAAAACTAAATGAACCACTTGTATGAGTCTGTAAATGTTCTCTACTTTCAAGGAATATCCCAAAAAATTCTTTCTATAAATCGACCAAATGGGAGGACATTTTGATGTTACAACTTGTATCATTGAAAATGCTTCCATGACTTTAACTTAATCATTTGTAACTTTCACATGTGTGTTGAACTTTCATTTCTCTAAAGGTCGGTGGAGTAGAAGTTCAGGTTGTGGCTCATCATCCCAATTGTCATCAGAGTCAGAATTAGCAACGGACATGGAAGAGGAAGAAATATCAAACTGGGAAGGAATGGATTGGAAGTAGTAAAGCACTGTTATTGATGTCTCAAATGAGATGATTATTGTTTATTTTTTTCAGAGCATTTTGGACTGGATTTGTCTACAAACATATCGGACTCGAGTCCAAACATAGATGACCTATCAGATACCAATGGTAGCCAGTTTAGACAAGTAATTCACCGAATTACCCTAATTGGATACGACATCATTGACGTCAACTTATGATTGGTTGTAGGACCGAATCTCCGTTCAGACTATCACTAGTAAGGCTCATTACGCCTATCTATCGACATGTGTTCGACTCTTTCCATCTTGAGCTAAACCCCTCTTGAGTCTATTATCATTTTGATTTATGCCCCAGTTTGGGTTTGACATTCACCTGGCCAATGCCATAATTTGGGGTAAATGTATTCCAATCTTATGCCCCAGTTTGGATGTCATGAAACTCTGACCTATACCCTTGTTGGTCCATCACCTTTTTGGTTTGCCCCACTTTGAATCCATTAACATTTTAATATGCCCTAGTTTAGGGTGCACTGATATTTTTGTTGTGCCCCAATTTAGGGTATACTGATATTTTGGTTTTGCCCCAGTTTAGGGTGCACATGAAGTTCATTTTCAGGCTACCTTAATTTTGGGATATAATTGACCACATGGTCTTCCTTTTCATCCTAGATTTTGGGAGGTGGGTGGGACATTCTTGAAGGTTCAAGGGCTACTCCTTTGAGTTTGGGTCACCTTGGGTGATGAAAGTAATTTGGGAGTCAACACTCCGTCGGTCAAAGTGGCTCAGTCGCCAAGGGTGAATGAAATGCTTTCAAATCTCGGTTTTTTCCATTTAAATTTGGCAGGTATGCTAGTATGGGAAAGAAACATGTAATCTCTCAGAATCTATGATTCAGCTTTCTAATCTCTTGGATTCCTTAACTCCGATCTTGGAATTCAATTCCGCTCTGTAATATTTGGGCTCTCAATATATACTGTCTTCTAACCATTCCAACATTTTGAGGTACAAAAGTCCTCCTTATGACCATGAACCGAGACATGAACCGGTGATGATGAGACATTCCTATGAGTGGATGTAATAAGAGTGGATTCTTTGTCTACTCACTCAGATGTTCTCTTAAGTCTAGACAATCATATCCTCCCTAGTTCAATCTTTCTTTCTTTTTTTTTTTTTTTTTTTTTTTTTTTTTTTTTTTTTTTTTTTTTTTTTTTTTTTTTTTTTTTTTTTTTTTTTTTTTTTTTTTTATTTTATTTTTATATAAACAATGAACGAAGGTTAAGACTCAGAAGTGACTGGACACGAGAAGGATGCACATACACATACAAGCTGACTCGACCAAACAAAGTTAGCTCCTTCATGAAAACCGACCATTAGACATCATCTGTAACAATTTATTTGTATTTGAATAACCCCATGATTGGTCTTGGGGCCTCAATATTCTGAATGGATCATTGTAGCACCAAGGTTCGACCATGTGGTTCATCAAATTTCAAAAAATTGAAACGGATATGCTTATTTATAGTTTTCATGATGGATGACAAAAGCGGTTCATGATTGAAAAAACCGGTAAATTTCTACTTGATCACAATATCTATACCATGATGAAGATTTTCTGATCGTTTTTTGAGATTGACATATCAATATTGAACGGTCAACACAATGAGCTTTGTACGATGGAGGGCGTGTACAGACCGCCCACACTATTGTGTATGCGGCTATACGTAACCCTCACACTCCCAACAAGTGAGAGACAAGAATACTCAAGTGTGGATCCAAACATGTTGACAAGTCAAGGACAAAAACGGGCAGAACTTCGACGTCTCAGATGTAAATATTATGATCGAGTAGATTTTACCATGTTGGTTCAAAGATGGACCAAAAATAACATACATATGGCTCAAACTAGGTTAGGACAGAAAAGGCCACCTTGACGAGGATGGGGTAACCTATCACCGAATGCTCGATAAATAATGGGCCCCCAATCCCTTTATATACTATGTTGCAAGGATCCAAGCGACGTGGAGTAGCATAACGCATTCCCAGGCGGACCCAAGAAATGCTCGTTAGAGGCTGCTCGCCGGTCGTGGTCATACAAAGTACAGGCCAAGGCTGTGTGTTTCTCCTAGCGGGCTGCCCCACATGCATGGGACCCGGTTCGGCTACTCGCACGAAAGTGTGACTGAACCCATTCCCCCCAAAGCAATATGTACAAACAATAAATATAGTACCCTAGATCTAGCATCAAATGTCAAGCAAATCAATATAAGGAAAGTATCCTAGGAGTCTGAATATTAATCCCCAGTGGAGTCGCCACTGTGAGGATAATGGGAAATCGACGTGATCCTCCTCGGGATGGAAATGTAGATCCCGTATCGATGAAGATCGATTTGTTCTGTTGGAGTCGCCACCTAGATTAAGGTCTAGGACCTCTAAAAATGTAGCATCACCCTAAGGTAAGACTTCAATTGACTCGTGACCCAATGTATCGGTTCTTTGGTCTACAAGAGATCGGGTAATTATTCAGGGTACGGTTATGGGAAGGTGTTAGGCACCCACACCGCCCGATCAATATCGGCCTCCTAAACTTTCCTTAAATTCTAATTTTGACTGTGCTTGGTCAACTGGATGACTAGGGTTTAATGGGGGATGTCCTAAACCAAGTTGCTAAGTTATTCTAACCTAGGGTTCAGCCAATCATGTTTTAAAGTAAATAAACAAGCAAATGTAATGTACAATATTATACAGTGAACCGAACCAAAGATGGTTCGGTCTTGGACTGAATCTGAGATGTGTAAGACATCTCAAACTGCCTACGTATTCCAATCCTGGAAATCAAGTCCAAAAACATAGTTCGAAAATGGGTTGTGTGATTAAAGATTATGGAAGTGATTTATGCATTTGCTTCAATTAGATTCTTTGTTCAAGTTGAAGTTTATGCTGGATGTATGGTTGATGGGTGGCTTTGTACCGTATTTGGGATTCCCAAATTGCCTACGTATTCTAGGGTTTGCCCTAGAAATCAGGTACGACGTAGTTCGAAATTTGTGTGAGTCGGATTTGGAATCTGTACCAAATCCTTCCAATTTTTGTCAATAGGATCTAGGGATGAGACCTAAATTCCTACCATTTTTATTTGGGATGTGTACCAAATTCTTTCTATTTTTGTTAATAGGATCTAGGGATGAGACCTAAATTCCTACCATTTTTAATTGGGATGTGTACCAAATTATTTCTAATTTTGTCAATAGGATCTAGGGATGAGACCTAAATTCCTACCATTTTTATTTGGGATGTGTACCAAATTCTTTCCATTTTTTGTGAATAGGATCTAGGGATGAGACCTAAATTCCTACTATTTTTATTTGGGATGTGTACCAAATTCTTTCCATTTTTGTGAATAGGATCTAGGGATGAGACCTAAATTCCTACTATTTTTATTGTTTCCATTTTTAGGTTTTTAGGGTTTCCTATCCCTTTTCATTGTGATTTTCATTTTTTAGGGTTTCATACCCTAATTATTCTCTTTATTCTAGGGTTTATTTTGCCATAATTATTCTTTCCATTTTTAGGGTTTCACTACCCTAATTGTTCAATTCTTTCCATCTTAGGGTTTATCTTGCCCTAGTTGTTGTACAATGTAAACAATCTAACAGAGCAATGTGAGCTTAAATATAGCAGTGTAAGCATCCAAATATAGCATGTTGGAAATATATTCAAATTTAGCAACACATCAGTCAAAAATGGCAAGTGAGCATGTGAATCAATACAAACATGGTAAGTGTGCATCCAAACATGGCAGTAATCATCCAATATAGCATGTGAGCAAGTGTAGCAGACAAATATGGCAATAAGCATGTGTAGCATTCCAGTCATGGCAATGTGATTATTCCAATTATGGCAATGTGAACATTCTAATTATGGCAGTGTGACTATTCCAATTATGGCAGTGTGACTATTCCAATTATGGCAGTGTGACCATTCCAATTATAGTAGTGTATGCATACGAGCATCCGAACATAGCATGTGAACAAATATAACATCAAATATGGAATGTGAGAAACAACCAAAGCATATGAGAATCAATCAAAACATGATGGAACACGCAGCAAGATGACAGCTTTGTCAGGCTGGACCAAAATGGGCACATAGGGCACTGTACTTACTTAAAATGTTCTTAAAAGATATCCCTGGAAAGAAGACTCAGAGGCCAACATTTTGTCTCAAGGAAGCTAATCCTGAAAGAGACCATAGGCAGGTCGAAAACATTCCCCAAGTACAGGCAAATACACTGGACAGGTCTGTTCCAGATTTTTGACCAGTTGCACCATAAATTCCAAATAAAATTCTATTCTTAATGAAAATTAAATACAGACATATGACTATGTAGATAACTGTATGATCTAAAATTTCATTAAGAAAAACAAGTTAAAATAGTATATTTTCTTCGTGAAAAATGACTCTTTTCAATCATGCAAATCAGCACATCATGACAGATCTGAAATCAAAGCACTATGCACTTAAAAATTGATATCAATTCACGAAAAAATGGAACAAATATGAAACTAGTGCCATTTTTTAGAAGACTTTCATGTCTAAAAGGTTCATGTTAAGTGGATTTTCTGATTATGGCCATAAGGCCTTTGTCTAGAGACTTTTCGATGGAGGATTGCATTACATCCGAGAAAAATAGCAATGTCAAAGACAACTTTTTTGATATATTTCCCCAATTCCAAATGGAACGAAATTTTTAGGGTAATCTTCTATCATATCAGAGAGACTCCCATAAAATTTTGGGCTTCAAAATCTTAGAAAAAATACATATGATGTACGTCCTAAGTTTGAACCCTAAATCTGGAATTTTCAGATCAGCAAATCACTTTATGAAATTTACAAAAAACATCAAACATCATTGTATATCAATCAAAAATTCATCATTGAATAGCTTAGACAAATTATCATTCATGAAAAATTTTAGACATAGGCATCCTAACATTGACAAGCATGTAATAGAGCATTCATGATTGAGATTTCTTGAAAATTAGCCTTTTTCAAGCAAAATTGGCATTCGGGCATTATATCGACCTCTAAATTTGTTTAGAGTACTAACCTTGGGCTCAAATCGAGCAAAACCATTGATGAAGGGTGATTGGGGGTTGTATCAATCCCCTTTGAATGTGAATCCTCCTTTTCCTCTCTTCGCTTCTTTCTCTCTTCTTCTCTTTCCTCTTTTCTTCTTCTCTTTCTTTTTTTTTTCTCTTTTCTCTCTCTTTCTTTCTTCCTCTCTCACGTTTTCTCTCTCTCACTCACGTTTCTCTCTCTCACCCACGTTTCCCTCTCTCTCTGCTCTGGAAAAAAGGATCCTCCTCTTGCCTATTTATAATTTTTCACTCATTTTCTAGAAGATCCTTTTTTCTAAAAAATATTTTTTTTCCTTTTTCTTTCCTTCCTTTTTTTCTTAAGATCTTTTGGATTATCTCAAAACCCTAAATCCCCTTTTCTTTCACGTTTCTCTCTCCCCCTCTTTCCTTTTTCTTCTCAAAATCTTTTTGGATTATCTCAAAACCCTAAATCCCCTTCTCTTCCACGTTTTTTCTCTCCCCTCTTTCTTTTTTTTCTCAAAAATCTTTTGGATTATCTCAAAACCCTAAATCCCCTTCTCTTTCACGTTTTCTCTCTCCACTCTTTCCTTTTTCTTCTCAAAATCTTTTTGGATTATCTCAAAACCCTAAATCCCCTTCTCTTTCACGTTTTCTCTCTCCCCACTTTCCTTTTTCTTCTCAAAATCTTTTTGGATTATCTCAAAACCCTAAATCCCCTTCTCTTCCACGTTTTTTCTCTCCCCCCTTTTTCCTTTTTTCTCAAAAATCTTTTAGATTATCTCCAAAACCAAAATCCCCCTTCACTTTCACGTTTCTCTCTCCCCTCGTTCCTTTTTCTTCTCAAAATCTTTTAGATTATCATTTACATATAATAATATATATTATATACATATATACACATATATTTTAACTAATATATACATATATATAATAACATATATATATATATATATATATATATATATATATAATATATAAATACTATGCACATGAATGAACTGGTTTGAAACGGGTTGAGACCGACTTAGGTTGGACCGAGTTAAACCGATATGGGTTAAGCTAGGTTGGACCAAAACCGGCTTGAACTGAGTTGACTGGATTAATTGGAATTAACTGGGTTTTCTCTCCTTGTCATTTCATGGGTCATTTCCGCTGTCATCCCGCATGGAATTTTCCGATGGCCTCTATTCCAAATTTTTTGCGTTTATTTTGTAGAACATTAAAAATGAGGAATATAGGAACTGGAATCACCTGAATCCGATGTAGAACGGAAAAGATATGCAGCTTTGAAGTTCTGACGATAATCTTGCATGCAAGCTTGCATGGGACCCACTGGTGACTTCTACCCGGGATTTTTTTACCTCCACTTTGTAGAACATCATGAATGAAGAATAATGGTCTTGGAATCATCTGAATCCGATGTCGGATGATCAAGATATGATGATTTAAAATTCAAACAATCCAACTTAGGATAATTTGCATGAAGGCCCCTAGGATTATTTATAATAATTTCATAAACCTCCCTCATATGTATCATCTGACTAAAATGGTCATATCATCCTCATTTGATATCGAAATTGAGCAATTCTGGTCTCGTTTCGAAGATAATTCTATGACCTACGCATCCATGCAAAATTATAACCCATGACCTTGCTGTGGACCCATTGAAAACTTCCTCAAATTCACAGATCCATTGAAAACTTCCTCAAGTTCACAGTCAAGAATCCAAACTTTCGATCACCTTTCTTCCTTTTGTTGTCCACACACCAGCAGGACTTTGTTTAGCTGGGATGGCAAAAATGGGGTGCTTACACTTACCATTATCTTGTGACAGTGATGATGGAAACCGACAGTGAATGTACAGCCACCTTCCCCCTTCTTCTCTCCCACAGTCTTCTTCTCCTTCCTCAGCTCCTCTCAGATCTCTCTCAATTCTAGGGTTTATAACTGATCAAAAGTAAGAGAGAGTGGGAAAACGAAGCTTATATATAGAGGGTAACATCCTGTTATGGATCCACTCCCATTTGGGAGAGTAGTCTACTCAAACTAGGAAACTTTCCTATTTTTAAACTTTATTCTGAGGTTGTCTGGTTGCATGTATAGTGGCACAGCTCGTGCAATCGATCAAGGTATAAGTCGACAGTGTTCTAAGCTGTCCGGATGCACTGTCTGGTAGTTGAAAAGTGAGACCGGACAAGGTAAAATAATTAGAAATATTTACCTTGATGTTACCTTGACACGTAGCTAGGTCATCTGACCATCCCGTCAGACCTGGTTATGATGGGAAGACAAGTCAAGACATGATAACCCATGTTAAATAGGGTTCGTAGAGTACGGGTCTTACATGAACTGCTAAAAATTGTATAGCCAGAGACAAGGTATTCTATGGGCCGAAAGACAAAGAGTTAATGTCTGAGAGCCTATAGACGACAATCTGGAACCAAATTCTTAAACTAGGCTCAGAACATCGGTCCATGAAGTATCATCCACTGCCCTAGGTCTACTTCAAGATCATATAGTACAACATCTTGCCCCAAAATGACCATTTCAACAAGGTTTCTATCTTTGGTCAATTACTCATGTATTGGGTGGTGATCAAAGATCCAGTCTGCTTGCTGTACATTCTAATGAGGACTATGATCGTGGCAGCTGAAGGTACAAGGCCTTTTCATCTACCTTATGGTAAGTTGCTGACTCACCTTTTCGTGCGTATGGGATTGATGTGAGTGAAGACAAAGCTTTCGAGGAGACAGTGGCAGCCCCTTTCGATTGGCATGCCATCACCAAAATGCACCTTTATTATGTGGTGCTCTCTGATGATGAGTTGGAGGTTCGTGCTCCTCCCAGGACACATATAGTGCCGTAGGTGATAGTAGCAGTCAAGGAAGCAGGACGGGTAGTAGGATAGGAGGCACCAACTAGGTTGAGGGAGTACTTGGAGG
Organism: Protea cynaroides; assembly: GCA_028583415.1. Taxonomy (NCBI): domain Eukaryota; kingdom Viridiplantae; phylum Streptophyta; class Magnoliopsida; order Proteales; family Proteaceae; genus Protea; species Protea cynaroides. The sequence goes on from CM053276.1 coordinate 53,738,766, forward strand.
TCTGGTGGGTCCATCTTGGGCTCCCATCAATCTAGGTGATATCATGGCAGAGGTTTACAGTAGTAGGGCTTATCAAAAGGAGTTTGTGCACACTGTTGAGAACCAGGTTTGACGATTTCTACACACAAAGACATCTTTCTCCTCTTGTCTCGATGTTTTCCAGATGGCCTTGACAAGGGCTGGTATATTGACGGTGGAGGACGTTCGTGAGGCATCGGCAGCAACACGGGTGCAAACCTTTTCAATGGGTTCGCAAGCCGACACCACCACCTACTGACTCAGAGTAGAGATGATGAGGATACATTTTCTTTTTCTATTATTCCTTGGGGGAGAGTGTTAGTTTGTTTTATGAACTATACTCAAATGGGAAAAAATTATTTTTTGTTTTCTGGATGTAAATCTTTTCTTTCTCTTTATGTACAGTTTTACTCTCCCTTTTATGTTTCTCTTTCATTAACAAACAACATTATTTCTAGTTCTTGGGTTTGTTTTTATATATTAATTTCTAGTCTTTACTTAGCGTGTTATGCTTGTCAAATTTTTTGTTAAGCACACAGCACACAACATTGTTTCAAATTTACGATTTACTATCTTATAGAGTTTTATTGATCCTAATGCTCAGTTTACTGACAAGACTTTCATGACATTGGCTTCGTTGGCACAGTGTTACAAAGCTTAGCACTCTGATACCAAACCTGTCACACCCCAAATTTATAACATGTAAAATTTTGGAATATGATCGGACCGACACGACATTTAACCACGGTCCATCCCAAAATCAGTAAGCTGAGTACACCAAAACTGACCACACCCAATCCAACACCAACAAAAATGTAAATCAGAGTAAATACCATAGCGAAAATAGTTAAGTAACCTTGAGCTCTATTGATAAATAATAATTTAAATGACATTTGTTTAAATATTATTCTTGTTTTTCAACCATAATAAAGTCATTCTTAAACATATCCCATAATATTGGGTTCAAACAGGTAATTAACTACATACTGAAATAAGAGTAACAAATAGTTCTCTGATTATTCTGCTAATCCGTCACGTCTACATCACGGGTGTAATCTGCATCACATTGCTCTACTTCCATAGCCTACTCTCTCAGTGGTACCGAATTGGAGGTGTTTGGGATGCTCATCCAATCCGTCATAGAAGTACCTACAACATTAACTAAAAAAATGGCGATTGTGAAGGTGAGCTCTCCAACTTGAGCTCGTGAGAAACAAATAAGAAACCAAGCAAATACATGATAGATTAATGCACAAACAAAGGGTCTGGCATAATGCTTGCTACATGCTATGGTAAGGCTTGGCCACACTCACCGAAGCTGACCATAACCTCCATGCACATGAGAGAATAGACACTCACCCAGCCTACTCCGACAACGCTGATGAAGCCATGCATCTCCCACTACGAATGGTGATAAGGCAGAAGCCCAACCAGTGACTCTCCAATGACTAGTGTCGACCCTCACCCCTCATCCCGCATCACATACCAGTACCTGACCCCCTATTGGCCAAGGTTGTATACATAGATCATGTCACTAACCAATCCTATATGACATCATATGCGTCCCAACAATCCACCAGCATGAATCCCAGTCCGTCTGTCTAACCCCCAAGACGTTGTCATCTCATTAGGACACCGGGGCAATGCATGGCAAAAGGTATGCCTGGCAAGTCGAATCCAGCGGTCTTTGACCATTTCACCACTGCCACCAAGCATTAATAGCATACATTTACAATCAACAACATATATAAGAGATGCAAATGCATGCAAAAGTGATAATTATTGGATGACATGTTATTCATAGAAAGCATACAACACAGACAAGCGCAAGATCAGAAACACTTCAAAAATTAGTCAGGGTTCTGTTCCTCACCTGAGGTTTCATAAATTTAGTTTTTCGATACTTCTTTGTATGCAACACCTGGGTAGTGTGTAAAGGTGTTAGCTAATTGTTCATATCATTATATAGTGATTTAGGGCTTTCTATCATTAATCGATCACAGCTCCAGATCCACAAGGTTGAGACTTATGTTGTTTCTAGCTGGGATCTAAACCTTCTGTTAGTGGTCGATCATAGCATCAGTTGCATTTTATATGTGACCGGTGTTACATTCGGTAACTTACTGAGACCTACTGTGATTGGCTGGACCCACAGTCTCACATTTGGTATTGCATCCGATCCCTTCCTAAAGGGTTGGTCAGGGTAAAAATGGCTTGGCCGGAGGCACGGATTTTTCTTCTGTGCGTCTCCTCTAGACATGCTACTGGGCTTCTTCAATGGATGTCTGTCGGCAATCCTTCTGAACGGAGTTTCCCATTATCTTATTCTACAATTTTTTTGCTAAGTATGGTCGAACTTATTTTCCCGATGAAGAGATCTTGTTTGCCACGGAAGAAGAAGGGCCTATGTCTGATGAATGGATGATCCCTTTTGATGGTGCTATGAATGAAGACAGAAGTGGTGATTTCTAGGATGGATTTGGTACCTAGATACAACGAAGAAGTTGGAATTAGATTCAATTCCCTCCGCGGGGCTTCCGCATTACTAGCGAATACCACTCTTTTTGGTTTTGGACCTTCCGTGGGACTAGGGCCATCACACAGCTCCAAAATGGTATAAGGTGTAGTTCCTAGGTCTAGGTATTGCTACCCTGGGTTTAAACCAAGGACGGATTCAAGGTCTACCCTGAACCGTTCATTAAGAGAATGTCTTTTTGAGATCTGAAAAACGATACTCTACTTTCTCATTAATAGAGAGCAGAGCTTCATCATGGGATAATGGTCTAAATTGATTAATAAATCAATAATGCCTACCTTAAGGCACTAAGGTATAGTTTAAGGAGCGTTACCAGCTGTTGTCAATGGAATCCGCTCAGTGCATAAGATGACGCCACGTAGCTATAGGACAAAAACAAACTATCAGGTGGGTGGGATCTACCCCGGGACCATTCTAATGCCAAAGTCAGTAGGTTCCATAGATAAACAGAATGGAACTCTTAGTGTAACACTAGAGCTCCTTTAAGAGGGGGTTTCCTGAGATACGGGAGTTCCACTAAGCTTTCCTCCTCCCCGTAAAGAAGATGAATAGTAAAAAGGTTGGATATTCAGAGGGAAATGGGACAAAGTTACAGTATCTCAAGGTGAAAAATCTTGGATCCTTTGCCATTGATAACCTTCTAGTATTTATAGAACCATTTTAAAGCTTCTTAGACAAGCTTCTTTCCACCTACCCCCATCTCCATCATATGGCAGACAGATAACAGTAGGATTAGGTAGCTACGACTCTCTAGGGTGGCACCTAGATGTCTTATTAGTCGTTCACGACCCCCATTCTACCCTCTTCAACCCCTTTTTGCCACGTTACCTACTTCCTCTAATAATTGTAGCCATCATTGCTCACTTATCGAGCATAAATCATACTTTTAGTTGATTCGATCCATGATGCAATGACCTGGCAGGTCAAATCTGCCAATATGGCATTTATGAACATTAATGATAAAGCAATTAATGTTTAGCTACCTCCATCAATCTATTTAATCACCGCCCTTTTGCTCAGGGGTGATTGAACTTGATCCCATCCCCCAATTGTTGTTAGAGTAGATTCTCCCTTGTCCATACTCACTTAGCTTAGATGTGTGCCATGTGTATTTGCCTTTATTGACACCTCATCAATGGTTTGCATCCAAGATCTCTTATCAATGGTCTAATTTAACTCAGGAATTATTTTCCCCCAACAGAACCCCTTTGCCTCCTCTGCATCGATTTGACTCGAGAAGACAGCCTTTATGGGGAAAATGCTTCTTTCTCGTATGTGTACAAATCCCATTAAAATCGTGGACGTTACGATGACTTATCATCGTCATTTCTCTCACTCATTGATGACTTGAATGTGCACGTTCCCTTTGTAACGTCAATTAAATATTCGTAGTAATGCTTCACACTTGATCAATCGTTGCTTTATGAAGAGTGGCACAAATTCTGCCATTTTTCCATCCATGTGTCGTTTCTCTGAAAGGACATCACATTTGCAGATTAATTGACAGTTGCACCGCTCGAGATCCATCATGACAGTTGATGGGACCCACCCTTTTGCAAACTTATAAAATACCGCTTTCTCGTCTCTTCTTCCTTGCGCTTTATCATTTACAGTTCTTTTTTTAAGTTTTCTCCATCTTAAATTTTCCACTTGGTGCATTTGTTCCTACTTCAGGGTGCTTCTTCTCCTTCGTGAAGGGTTTCCAGTGTCATTCCTTCATTTAGAATAAGTCCCAAGCTTTCTTCTTTTAGATTCTCGAAATTCTAACCTTAACTAGTCATGGCTCGCGATAAAGCTGTTGCTCAACACCCATCTGAGCTGACTCTTAGCCGTTTGGATCCCAGATGATCCACCCAGGGTGCAAGTAATTCAAGGACTAACCCTGATATACCTCCTCTTGATTCTTCAGGCGCAGCTGACCCTCACTGCGTTGCTTCTTCCTTGAAGCCCATAATGACTGAGGCCAAAATTCAGGAACTTAGGGCTTCCTATCTCATCCTTGATTTCATCGAGTTGATAACTCTGAAGAAAGAAGATTTGGCTAGCCACCCCTATTCTCATAGGATGGTGGTGAACTATAACATGTTCCTTTTTAGCTTTCATTTCCCTTGCCATCACCTGGTGTTCGAGATCTTGGGCTATTACGGTCTTGCCTCGACTCAACTTCTGCCCAATTCCTGGGCTTACATCCATTCCTTTATCATCTTCTTTCTCCATTGCCAAGAGCCTCCCACCCTAAGGTTCTTCCAATACATATTTGACATCGGTATTATCAATTGGAATAACCCTTGAAATAACAAGTCTGAGCCCAGTCGTACCTATTATTTTCATTGTAGGTTCTTAGAGGAGGTTCCCCCGATGATCGAATCTACTCCTTCCTCTATCCCCCATTGGAAGGAGAGATTTTTCAATGCCATAGTGAAACGAGGGCACAGTCTTATTGGCATGTCTACTTTTCCCATTGGTAACAAATGGCAGTTCATCGAGTCCTCAACAATAGGGGTTGCTCCTATCTTAACACCACTTGAAACAAAGACTCTCCAGAGGGTAAAAGAAAAAGGGAGAGCAGTCCAGTACAAGGATTGAGTGACAACAAGTTCCTGTACCTGTACGGGCTGAGTAAGTACCCTTTCGACCCCTGCTAACACTGACACATCATTTGGTATTATGCACTTGTGTTTCGTTTCAACCCTTAATTATCAAACTTTTTGTTCTTTATGCTGTGGAGGGTCTTGAGGATAGCAAGTGGGAGGATCTGATGGGGGTGGACCTGTTCCGCTACCAGAAGAGAGTGAGACGAGATAATTGCTACAGTGGCCGAGAAACTGAAGGTCCTTAACAGGGCTGCTGAGGTTGCTCCGGCCCTCCCCACAGAGATTCCACCTCCATCCTCTGAAGGTGCCACTTCAACAGCTCCACCTCTTCAGCCCGAACCGGAGATCATCCCTCCCTTTAAGTCGGATCTTGTGAATGCTCCTCCCTTTGACCCAGAGCCAAAAATTGAACCGGCATTCGATCTCCCTACCATTGATATCATCTATGATGGTAAGTCTTCTTGACACTCGAGTCATCCTCTCTATCTTACCTTGAATTCTCGTATGTATTTCCCCTGATAACTAAGCTCTTCAGTTTTGCAAAATATGATGACCAAATCATGATTACAAAGACATTGGGCCACTCGAAAAGAAGGAGGATTATTCCTGAGGGCCCGAGGATGATCTATCCCTAAGACACTCCCCAAGATATCCTTTAAAGAATCCCAATAGGGGCTTAACCATTACAGCCAATCCCTCCATCGGAATCGATCGTTAGTTTCACGCCTGCTACTCTTTCTAATAGTGCTTCCCTCACTCAGTCAATTAGCTCACCCATTGCTCCAGTTGCCCCTTTGGGGGTCGTAGATACAAGTTCCACGGCTGATATGGCCTCTTCCAGCAAGTTTTCTCCACCTAGCACCATGCCAGCCTCAGTAAGTATAGTATCAGTTCAGCCTTCCTCAACTCTTCCATCAGCTTTACCATCTATCCCCACAGATTCGACGGTAGTGACTACCTTTCGACTAATTTCAGGGGGCTTAACCCCCTTAGCCCCCTGGACCTTTTCATAGATATACACTAGATCCATACCAGTGCAGTCGTCCTCCTCAGCCACTCCAGTAGACGCTGCTGCTAAAGGAAAAGGTCCCCCCATTAACGTCTGCTCCAGCTTTTGTCTCCGGTCAGAGTTCAATCTCGATCAATGGGCCTTCACTTTCCAGTTCGACCTCTTCTTCAGAACTAGCCCTTTTTACTCCCTGATGGAAGGTCCTTGACACAGATACTGGCCTCCTCAATCACTCGGTGGCTCAGGAGATAATTCACCACACCTACTTATCTTTAGACATTGGACCTTCAGGCATGTAATGCTTGATAACATAGACCAGAGCCAATGCGCGGCCCTGTACCAAGTAAGCATGTTCTTATTCTTTCTATATTCTCCATTCCTTTCTTCTTAAACTTGTATTGTCAGATGTTGCCTTTGATATATGTTGCAGTTGATATGTGGCACTAATTATTATCAGAGGACATCTATTGGCTTAGTGACCAAGCTCAAAGAGTTGCAAGCCCTCTCAAATCAAGGTCGAAACCATCTTGTAGTCGCCTTGGAAAATTGTGAACAAGCCATTCATGATCAGGATGCAGCCATACTAGCTCAAACTGAGGCTGAGTAGATGTGGGTAGAGGAGAAAGATTCCCTGCAACATGAGGTGGAGATCATTGAGCAAGATAGAGAGGAAGCCGACATCCGGGCCCATGAGGCTGAATTCAACCGCCAAGCAGCCGAAGCATCCCTGGATCTGAACTGAAGATGGCTTTCCAATGAGGAGAGCAAGTATCGGAGGCTCGAGGAGCAATTTACTACCCATGCCAAGGTCTTCGAGGCAACCTAGAAAGAGTTGGCCGAGTTGCAGCTATCCAATAAGGTTATGTCGGATCAGGGTGAGACAACTATCGCCCTCAACAATCAGTTGGAGAAGGAGATAAAAGATCTTCAGGAGGCTCGTGAGATATTGGTGGGAGAGAAGGTCAATCTATCGGCCGATAACCAAAAGTTGTAGGCCGATGTCAACCATTTGACAGAGAGGGAGAAGATCCTAAATGAGGAGATGGCCATAGTGAAGAACCAAAGGGTTGACCTGCAGTCTACAGTGGCTGGTCTGACTAATGAAGTGGTTCTGCCCCAAACGGCTTTGGCCCAGGATAAAGAGAAGGCCCTGAGGGCCTTGATGGAGTCCGATGACATGGAAAGTCTCTTCAGGAAAGAAAGGGCTCGAGCGATCCGAGAAGCCCTCATCTTGGTCCATTCAAAATTATCTGTCTATCTTCCGGAGTTCAATTTCTTGCGTAGTTCCCTCCTGCACAAGGTAATCCGAGACAAGCTTGCGCCGACTATTACTCCTCCACCTGTAGTTGTTCCTTCCTCGGACTTGTCACTAGTTATGGTCTCCCCTGGAGAGTTTCCTCCTATATCAATATTTCCAGGTCCATCTTTGCTCCTTCCTCCAGACTTCCAACCTTCAGAGGCATCCGGGTCTACACCCGTCAGTGATACCCCAGTAGATGATACTACTCCAGCCAATGATACTACTCCAGAAGAAAATCCATAAGTCCCCCCAGAGGAACATGCCCCCCCCCCAAAGAACTTTGAATATTTTTCTATTTAGTTGATGTAAACTCTTTTTTTTTTTTTGTAAGCCCTTGGCTTTTTCTTCTCTTTTTTTTTTTTTTTTTTGTGAATGAATAAGTAGTATCTTTTCTTTTCCCTCTATATTTTTTGCTACCAATACTCTGTAATCATACCATACTACCCCTCTGTCTGATAGTACTAGGCTCTGCCTATAATTATTGATAGAACCAAAGAACTATGGCAGGTCTCACATAACAGAAGAATTTATATAGATCCAAAGGAACGAGCCCTTAGGCTCTTTCTTGTCGAGACCCCTAGGCCCTTTCTTTTCGAGACCTATAAGCCATTTCTTTCCGACACTCGTAAACCTTTTCTTGTTCAGACCCGTAGGCCTTTTCTTTTCGAGACTCTTATGCCTTTCCTTTATTAGACCCGTAGGCCTTTTCTTTCCTTAGGTCTTTTCTTCTCGAGACCCTAAGGCCTTGTCTTTTCAAGACCCGAAGGCCTTTTCTTTTCTAGACCCTTAGGCCTATTCTTTCGAGACCTGTAGGCCTTTTCTTTTCGAGGCCCGTAGGCGTTTTCTTTTTTAGACCCTTAGGCCTTGTCTTTTTCGAGCCAAAGTCAATGACTACCCCTTAAGTCAATGGGCTTAATCTTCCTCTAAGGCTATCCACTTATTCTTTTTGAGTCTGTAGGCCAGCCTTTGAGGGTCCTTAGACCTTCTTATTTTCGAGGCCCTTAGATCTTTTCTTTTCAAGACTCGTAGGCCTTTTCTTTTAGGGACCCTTAGGCCTTTTCTTTTCGAAACCCATATGTCTTTTCTTTTCAAGACTCGTAGGCCTTTTCTTTTCGAGACCCTTAGGCCTTGTCTTTTTCAAGTCAAAGTTAAAGACTACTCCTTAAGTCGATGGGCTTAGTCTTCAACTAAGACTATCTACTTATTCTTTCGAGCTCGTAGGCCAGCCTTTGAGGGTCCTTAGACCTTCTTATTTTCGAGGCCCTTAGGCCTTTTCTTTTCGAGACCCTTATGCCTTGTCTTTTTTAGCCAAAGTCAAAGATTAGCCCTTAAGTCGATGGGCTTAGCCTTCGACTAAGGCTATCTACTTGCTCGAATGGAGATGACTCCAAATAGGAAAGAAATTTTCATTGAATAAGAAAAAGGCCTTACACGTAGTATCTTATGAGATTCTTGGAATGCCACGTGCATGGTATGGCTGATCCACCCACTGTCTACAGCTGATATGACCCAGGTCTAGTAGCCTTTGCAATTCGATATGGCCCTTCCTAGTTTGGAGTTAGCTTGCCTTGCTGAGTTGGTTCAGTTATGACTATTGAGTGTAGGACTAAGTCATCCTCTTAAAACAAATTCTCCTTCACTCTGGAGTTGTAATACTTGGCTATTTTTTATTGGTATTCTGCTATGTGTAGTCGAGCCATCTCATGGACTTCTTCCTGAAGATCGAGGTCCATGAGTAAGATGTCCTTGTTAGTATCTTCATTGAAGTTCATTATCGATAGCTCTTCTCCACCACTTTGACAGGAATAACAGTTTCTAACCCGAAAGCAAGCTTAAAAAGAGTTTCTCTAGTGGCAGTTCTCTTTGTTGTTCGATATGACCAAACTACATTAGGCAACTCTTGGGCCCATAACTTCCTCTTCTCTTCCACCTGTCTAGCCAAGCCATGCAACAAGGTACGGTTGGTGATCTCTATCTGCCCATTAGCTTCTGGATGTGCCACCGATGCAAATTTATGGCCAATACGGTCATCTCGACAGAACTTCCTGAAGACCCTACTGGAGAACTGGGGGCCATTGTCAATGCCAATAATTACAAAATCCCATACCGATGAAGCACCTCGAGCTGATAAAACTCCACTGCTTTAGGGGTTGTAACCCTCGCTAGTGCCTTTACTTCGATCCATTTGGTGAAGTAATCGATCACCACCAAAATGTATTGGAGTTGTCCTTTTGATTATGGAAATGGCCCCAGAATATCCATACCCCAGACTACGAAGGGAATTGATATTGGGATGGGCTGCAGTTGAGAGCAGGGGCGGTGGGATATGGTAGCATGCTTCTGGCATGATTCGCAGGTCTTGGCGTACCTCTCATAGTCCTTCATCATATGGGGCCATTGGTAACCCATTCTGATGATCTTGAAACACATGGTGTATCTGCACTGATGGGCCCCACAGATCCCCTAATGTACCTCCACTATGACATATTCCACCCTCGAAGGGGATGCATCGGAGTAAAGGCAAAGTATGAGATTTTTTGTAGAGTACCTCATCATGAATGACGTACGACCCCGCCTGGGCTTGTATGCGTCGAGCTTCCTTCTTGTCTTCCTGCAGTACATTTTCCCTTAATTAAGTGAGAAAGAGATCCATCTAGCGAAGCTCGATATCTACGAGCATTACCTCAGCTACTGGGTCAATGCTTTGTTGTGGTAAAAGCTCCACATATAGTGGTACATCGAAATTTCTTAAGTCGTCCGACCCTAAGTGGGATAGGGCATCCGCTTTCATGTTCTGGTCTTTGGGTATGTTGATCATCTCAAACTTCTCAAGGGATTCGATTAGTTGTTTCACCAGGGCCAAGTACTTGGCCAGATGCTCCTGCCATGCTTCATAGACCCCCGTTATTTTTCACACAACTACCTGAGAGTCTCCATGAACAAGCAAGCGTTTCACTGCAAACTTCTTGGCTAGCTTAAGTCTAGTAACTAGGACCTCGTACTCTACCACATTGTTGGTCATAGAGAAATTGAAACATACTGAAGTCAATACCCTAAAGCCCTCGGGGCTGATGAGTATAATCCCTACTCCAGCCTCCTCCTTCTTTGAAGCTCCATCTATGTACATGACCTATGAAGGTTCTTCGGGATGGATAAAAATCTTGACCCTAGCTTCCTTGAGCGTCCTTTCAGTGTTTGACCCTTCTTCTTCTCCATCTAGCAAGGTACTGTCTATCAGGAAATCTGCCAACGCTTGTGCTTTGATGGTTGTTTGGGGCTGGAACTTGAGGTCAAACTCTCCCAACTTGACTGTGTCACACCCCAATTCCACACTGTTCAGAATGGTGTGATGAACCGCTAAACAAACAATGGCTCAACCAGGATCTCTAATAGGCTATCCCCGCGTTATCCAAACTTTACACGCATCCACAATCATAATCAGAGTAATACACAATAGCGGAAAATTTATAAATAATATGAACTGAGTACTAGAATGATACCCATAAATAATATCAAATTATTCTGTGTTTAACTAAGACATAAATAGGTAAATACCAACTACATGTCTTATAAATCCAAATAAGAAAACTACAAAAATATCTAATCGAATACACACGAGTTGCACTCGCAAGAGGAGTCGTGTGTATCATCTTCAGCTCCAACATCCATAGCTGCTACAGTTCCATACGCTGACAGGTTCATATAATCTTCAACAGTATATCCTGCATCATCAACTAAAAATATTCGACGTCGAGGGGTGAGCACACAACACGGCTCAGTGAGTAGCCAAAACAATGCAACATTACATATGCATGCAAAAAGTCAATTCATATCTTTGGTCTTGGTTTATAGTTTGCAATGTGCAATAGAAAGGTTGGGTGATCAAAGGTTAACGTTTATTGATACCGCCTCTATACACAGGGTGTGGAAGCCCGTCCGAAGGTTAACGTTTATCGTCGTCCCCATCCACCCTACCATAACATTATACAACAAAGGTTAACGTTTATTGCTATATAATGCTATACCAACACGTAAGCCCCTGCTAGCGAGGGCTTGCAAACTGGGCTCGCTACTAACCAATCCTAATGCCAAACAGTGTATCCAAGGCCTCACCCCAAAGCATCCCTCGGAACATCCATAGAGATAGAGCTAAGGCCCCCGGTAGAGTCGAGACTACAAGGACCGAGACCACCTCCCCTGATACTCTACGACATAATAGTTCCGCTAAGGTAATGGCGATACGACGATGTCAATGCACAAGACTTGAGTTAGAGATAGAGCTAAAGTGCTGAGACCCGCCAAAGGTTAACGTTTATTGACGTTCTCATCACACCTCCCCTGATACTCTCTCGCATCAAGCACACCAACCACACACATACAATCACATGCCTATTCCTATCATGAACATCATCATCATGTTATAAACCATAAAGTAAATATGCATGAACAAGTAATAGAAATATTGGATGGCATGCTGTATGCACATTACAAACATATTCGCATAGAATCAAACATGGCATAGGACTCAAGAAATAGAAAACAGTTTATTATTAACCAACTTAGTTTGGGGTTAAGGTTCCTCACCTTAGCTTGCTAATAGATATTTTCCAAGCTTTCGATTCACTGTTATAACGGTATTATATTGCTAGCAAACCTAACAAAGTCGATAGAATTTAATTAGAATTAATTCAGAATTTAAAAACCATTCTGTCAACTGAGGGTCGATGCTAGGGTCGATGGGTCTATCGACCCTCCCAACATTCTGAACTTCCCGAATGCTGAGGGTCGATGGTCTGAAACACCTAGGGTCGGATGGTCTATCGACCCTCGGTTCGACCTTCGGTGCACTCTGGTCCAATTTCCACTTTTTAATCCATTCTTCGTGTTTGGGGTCCTATGGCTTACTTCCTACATTCACCCAACATTCATTCCATGGTCTAGAACCATGTATGATTCATCTAGATAGCTTTCGTGCATCCTCCCATGGTTTTCCATGAAAACCTAACCATGGATGGATGGTTTGGGTTTCTTCGAAATCCTACACTCAATCATATCTAACCTAAGATCTGTAGAAACTCATGGAATTAGTATCCATACCTGAGAAGATTACTTTTCTCTACAATTTCTTCTCCTTTTTGCTAAGCCTTCTTCCTAGCCTCCTTTCTTCCTCTTTTCCTTCTTCTCTCTTTCTCTCAATTCAATTAGGGTTTTGAAAGGAGTGAATGTGGCTTAGGGACGTCCTTTAAATAGACTAGGAATGTCCTATAATAATTCCATTGAGATTTGGAAAGAATCCCAACCGAAAATTAGGAAATTTCCTAATTTCGGTTTTTCGGGAAACCGAGGGTCGATGGGAGGGTCGATGATCCCGTCGACCCTAGGGTCTTAAGCTGTCCGACCCTCCCTCAAAAAACGAGGGTCGATCTTTTCCGGTTTGGGAGGTCCGACCCCGATTAGCTGGGTGTGCGACCCTCCCCTAGAATTAAGTGTTTTTGGGTCGATTTCATACCTGGGATCTCGATCTCCTTCATGCCCTTGGTCCACTTGACTCGACCATGATGGGTAGACCTGGTTCAAGGTGGTAAGACCGGGTTAGATTGACACGGGTCTTACAGACTGCCCAATTGATCATTCGACCCGATACATCTACTCTAAAAAGGAATTTGCTCAAGGATTGGTCCGTCAATATGGTGATGGAGTGAGACAGAAAATAAAGGTAAAGTTTTCTGACAGCAGTGACCATAGCTAAAGCCAACTTCTCTATAGATTGATACCTAGTCTCCGCGTTGAGTAATACCTTGCTGATGTAATAAATAGGGTGTTGCACCTTTTCTATCTCCTTGATCGGTACCCCATTGACTGCACAAGGGGAAATCGCCAAGTAGAGTAATAGGTTGTCCCCTATCTCTGGCTTCACTAACAATGGAGGAGAGGATAAATAACTCTTTAAACCCCGAAATGCTTCTTCACATTCTATGGTCCATTTAAAAGTTTTGGCTCCCTTAGGCATCTTGAAGAATAGGAGGCATCGATCAGCAGATCTTGACATGAATCTTCCCAACGCCGTAATCCGCCCCGTCAATACTTGTACTTGTTTTAGAGTTTTGGTGACTTCATGTTTTGGATGGCATTAATCTTAGCTGGATTGGCTTCGATTCCCCTTTAAGACACCATAAAACCAAGGAACTTCCCAGACTGTACTCCAAATACGTACTTCGAGGGGTTGAGTCATATGAAATTTTGTCGAACCACTTCAAATACCTCCCTGAGATCTTTCAAGTGATCGGGTGCCTTTGCTGTCTTGACCAAGAAGTCATCTACATACACCCCTCCATGTTCCACCCAATCTGCTTCTCGAACACTTTGTTGACTAGTCTCTGGTAAGTCGCCCCCGCTTTCTTGAGCTCGAAGGGCATAACAGTATAACAGTACGTGCCTTTGCTGGTGATGAAGGCAGTACATTCTTCATCTTCCTTTGCCATTTTTATTTGGTTGTATCCAAAGTAAGCATCCAAAAAAGATAGCAGCTCATGCCCAGCAGTGGCATCTATGAGCTGATCAATTCAAGGTAGGGGTAGGAATCTTTGGGTCATGCTTTATTAAGATTTGTAAAGTCAGTACAAACACGCCAGCGGTCGTCAGAATTGGGGACTAGTACAACATTGGCCAACTAGTCTAGGTTGTACACTTCTTGGATAAATCCGGCCTTTAACAACTTCTCCACCTCATGATCAATGATTACATGCTTTTCAGGTACCACAACTCTTTTCTTCTGTCGAATGGGATGATGGTAAGGGTCGATCCTTAGATGATGCTCCATGGTTGATTGAGGAATACCTGGCATGTCTTCAAGAGTCCAAGCGAACACGTCAGCATTTGCTTTTAAGAACTCGATAAGCTCTTTCTTATGTTCCTTCGAGAGGGCTGAACCGATCAGAAAGGTCTTCTCTGGATGGTCATCAAAGAATGGAATGGAGATGAGGTACTCGACTGGTATGGTATGCTCTACTGGGAAATCATCATGGTACTCGTCCAGTTGGATCACTTACACTGGCTGATCTTCGTCAAAAGAGGCCAAGGTGGCTGCATGACATCTCTTCGACATAGATTAATCGGCCTTGTAATATCCGACCCCCTACTCGATAAGCAGGCCCGTGGCTTATTGAGTTTGGCTCGACCAAGGATGGCATTGTGGCTAGACCGGGGCTCCACCACCATGTACTTTAGGTTGACACATACTTCGGTAGGGTAAACCCCTAAATGGGTGTCTAACTGGATTTCTCCCTTTACTCACACCTCTTTGCCAATGAAACCCACTAGTGAGTACTAGATAGGCTTCAGTTGTTCATCCTTGTACCCCAACCTCTGGAAGGTGTCGTAGTAGAGAATCTCACAAGAACTACCAGTGTCGACTAGTATACAACTCACATCCCACTCTTCCCCGATAGCCATCTTGATCACTAGTGGATCTTCATGAGGAGTAACCACATCGATGAGATCATCATCATCAAAATAAATGTATCCCTCAGACCTGATTTTCTTGGAGGAAGATTCCCCCGCTGCTTCATTTCTCCCCCTGACTTTTTTTCCCTTGGTCGACTCTTAGTCAACTGGTTCAACCATGATTGGAAGCACATCTCGACGCATGAGCTTTAGCCATACTATTGTCGTCATGTAGTCCGAGTTGTTCAAGCTGACATATTCATCGTCAACTAAGCCAAGATCATGCTCTGGTTTAACTTTTCCCAATAGTTTCCTAGGCAGACACTCTTCTCTAATTGTCCTAATTCTTCCCGTTGCTCATCCCCTCATCATCTCTTCTTTACCCTAAAGGAGTAGATCAATTTTTTCACACCCCAATTCTGACTGAACCAGAAGTGTGAGTGAACTGTTACTAAACCAATGGTTCGCACCAGGATTTCAATAAAACTATATCCACTAACATAGACCATTGCACATAACCACAATCAGAATATAAATAAATACAACGGAAGTCTTAAATTAAATGAACTGAGTACTCTATTGATAAATTAAATAAGTTATCCAATTATTTAAATACCAAAACATAAATAAATATCCTTACACTGTTTATAAAATTCAACAGAAATAAATAAAATAAATTAAAACCATCATAGAGGTACACGCAGTAAGGGCACTCGCATGAAGCGTCATGCTCATCCTCCCTTGCTTGCACTTCCAGGGCAGTAACTCTTCCATATACTGGAGCATCCACGTAGTCCTCCACAGTGTAACCTGCATTAATATCTAAAAATAGTGTGCACACAAGGGTGAGCTCACAACTTAGCTCAGTAAGAAAATTAGACAATACAACAAACAATATGCATGTATAACATTTACATTACAGTCTGGTTTTAAGTTTGCAATGTGCTATAGAAAGGATTGACGACCACCGCACCTCTATACACGAGTGTGTGAATCCGCCCAATGGATCAAACACCACTATCATCTCACATGCACTCTCCATAGAATAGAGATAGAGCTAAAGTATCCAGATCACACACCGCCAACACTTTCCCTGATGCCCTACCCATACCAACACATAAGCCCTTATTGGTGAGGGCTTGCAAACTGGGCTCGCTACAAATTGATCCTATATGTCATCACAGTACGTCCTATCCCAACACAGCTCCTTATGGCATAGAGATAGGGCTCGAGTCTAATGGCCAGGCTAGAGACCACAGTGCCACTTCCTCCCCCTAATACCCTATCTGCACCAAGCATGCTAAGATAGAAGTGATACAAAAAGGTGCTAGTGTGAGGAATGATCCCAAACCCCAGGCCCTTTCCATTACACACACCAACGAAAATAATCACATCCTAGCATAGCGAGTATGCATGGATAATATAATAACTGAAAGTAAAGATGACATGCGAGTATGCACAAACATCATTCCGTAGATCATAATTACTAACAACATTTTACTGTTATTAAGTTATTATGGTTTAGGCCCGATTCCCTTACCTAACGCTTGATTTCTAGCTTGCTCCATGTCACATAATCCAAAATCGCTATCACAAGGTCCTATACGATGTTAGGTTTGAATTAGAATTAGTTTCTTATGCTTTACGTTGGTCGAAAAACCAACTAGATCAAAATATACCCCTCACAGTGCATACCGATCGCTGTACTGTGGGGAAAGGTGGGACCCGTATGGTCGATTGGTCCCCCACAGACTAGTTCCCGAGAGGTACTGGTTGCAGTACCAGTCGCATATGGTGCGACCAATATGGTCGACCGCTATGCCTCGGGAAGACCACCAACTTGGTGTTCGCCTTTGGTCGGTCACCCCCTATTCGTTCTTGGATTTCTCCTATGCATTTTAGGCCTGAGCAACGAGTTAGAGTTGTTTCATGTTTCATTCAAGTCCTAGTTTCAATGATCCTTAGCCCATAATGTGAATCTAGGGTTTATCGACTGTATTAGGGTTTGACAGTAATTTAAGGGTTTTAGATCAATACCTCGCCTTGCATGGTATTGATCAATTCATGATTAATCATATATAATGCTTAACTTAGAGAGAAGTTCAAGCACTTATTGTTGGTTCGTAACTATGGTGTTCTTCGTCCAACGACGGCTCCTCTCCCACCTTTCATAGCTCCTTCTCCTTCTTCAATCTCTTTCTCCTCTCTAGGGTTTATGAGAATCAATCAAAGAGTTCTAAGGAGGTTTAAGGGTCTTTAAATAGACTAGGTTGGGGTTTAGGAAGTTTCCCTACGTTAGGAAAGTCCCTAGGCTTGAGATTTGGCAAGCGGAACCCACAGAGATTTGTTTTTGGATCTAACTAGTCTGCCCATGCAGACATACCGATCGACTAGTACCATCAACCGGTACCATAGACTGGTATAGAATTTTATCATAATTTGGTCCATTTTTGTACCTGATTGTCACCCGCTCCTCCCGTCTGGTCCGGTGATGATTGGAGAACCTATTACGACATGACTTAAAGGTTTAGATCAGGTTCATGGAGTGTGGGTTTTACAAATTTACCCCATGAATCCTCTCTGGGGTGATCTTGGCAGTGGTAGAGGCAGGCGATTGAACTCTTCATTTCTTGCCTGTGCTGCTGTAGGGGGAGGTGGGATGGGTGCCGCTGGAGGTAGGGGAGGAGGAAGATCGTTTGCCACGGTCCCACAAACTCTGTCCATCGTCCATCCTGAATAAGATCCTTGATGGCCCCTTGAGGTGTCGACAGGAGTTGTTGTCATGCCCATGGTCCCCATGGTGTGCACAGTATCCCCTTGCTTAATATTCATGATCTCAACCATGGTACGATTGAGAGGAGTATACTCTGGTGCAAGTTGAGCTGGATATAGTTCCTTGGCAACCTTTGATTTCTTACTTGTTTCTCCTTCCTTAGGAGCTTTCTCTGAGGTTTCACTCCTTTTTTTTTCCTGTATACAGGGGCATTGTTCACACGTCCAGATAGCTCCACCACAGCTTTTACTCTTAATGCTTATTGATCACATCTACTGAAGATTTCAGCATGTGTTCTTGGTCTCTTCTTGTAAAAAAACTAATTAGGGGTCGAGGCAGGCCTTCGATGGGGTTGATTCCACCACATCAGGCTACAAATCTTTGATCTCTTCGGCCATCTCGAGAAAATGAGTTACAAACGGTCAAAGGGGCTCCTTCTCGCCCTACTTAATCGCCATCAGGTGGGACAAATTCTTTTTCTGGGTTTGACTCTCCTAGAAGTGGGAAAGGAACAGGCTACTCAGCTCTCAAAATGTCCCTATAGATTTAGGGGGTAGATTGTTGAACCAAGTCCTTCCCGTGTCTCTCAGGGTAGATGGGAAGGTCCTGCAACAAAGGGGCATCATGGTGGCCATAGATGACCATCCCTAACTTAAAGTCCAGATGCTTCTCTGGGTCCGTCTTTCCATCGTACCACCCCACATTAGGGAAGGCACAGTTAAGGGGAAATGGGTGATTCATAACTTCATCTGTCAATGCTGTCTCCATGTCATAGTCTTATAGGGCTTCAGAGTTAACCCCCCCCCCCCTTCTCTACATGCTGTACTTGGTCCATCAAATCCTTCACCAAGCATTCATCAGTGGTTGATGTACTCCCGACGGACGATATTGTTGTAACTGGTATGATTGGTGGTACTACCATGATCGAGGGGAACCGCATCAGCTCTTTCTTCTCGGGCAGTATCGGCCAATTCCTAGGCTTCTTCTTGGACACGCCTTGCTTCATCGACCCTAACTTGGGCATCTTCTCTGGCATGCCTCGCCTCATTTACCCTCCTCTAGGCCTCACGAGCCACATCACATTCCGTGTACGGGCTCCTTTGGCTACATATCTCGACCCAAGTCGGGCGTGGATAGATGATCTTCTCGAGGCAGTCGGGTACTCGTGACTACTCTAGATCACTTCTGTGGGCTAGTACTGTAAGACCCGTATCGAACTAACTAGTCTTGCCACCTTGTATCAGGTCTATCTATCATGGTCGAGCCAAGTAGACCAAGTGCGTGAAGAAACCACAAGACCAGGTATGAAATCAACCCAAAAACAGTCAATTATGAGCGTGCGGTCGCATGCCTAAATAGGTGTAACCAACCCCACCTCAAAAGAGTCCAACCACATGAATTTTGGTCGTGTGGTCGGACATTTCAAAAGGTAGGGTCGATGGATTCTGTGACCCCACCTCCGACCCCACGGAACCCAGTCAGAAACCGATATTAGGAAACCTTCCTAATCCGAAGGGGGTCTTTCCTAAACTCATTAGGACATATTATGGAGGGTTTTCCTCTATAAATAGGACATCCCTTAGCCTCTTTCATCCATTTAGAACTCCAATTGAAAGTGAGAGAAAGAGAAGAGAAGGAAGAGAAGGAAAATTAAAGAAGAAGACTAAGGAGGAGGAAAATTCAAAGAAAACTCTGAATCTTCAGCAAGCATAAAGTATGAACCTATATTCCATGCTAAATTGAGAGCCTAGGATAGTTCATGAAGAAGATAGGATTAGAAGAAACCCAAATCATCCATCCATGGACAAATTCCAAGAGAATCCATGGAGAAAATTATGTGGACATTGGATGGTGTATAAAATAGTAGTTTTGAGCCATAGAACAATCATAGGAAAGACCATGATGATAATCCAAAGGATTCAAATATGAAGGAATGTAATTAAGAATGAAAGGTCGACCATAACATGTGTGGTCGCACGTGAGGTCGCATAATGTTTGACCCCATAGGACACACATGTCCGACCACATGCCCTCGAGAAGTTTCCAGGGAGGGTGTGGTCGCACTTATGGTCGGAGTATGTCTGACCCTACCCTGTGACCCCACACCCTATGGTCACAGAAACTGAGACCCCGGGTGCTGCCCCACCTATGACCCCTCAGTTTCTATTAGTCTAAATATATGGAAATTAATTCTAATTAAAAATCTATGAACTTGTTAGGTTTCCAAGTGGTTTAAAAGTGAATTACAAAGCTTAAACGAGGATCTACTATCAATCAAAGGTAAGAGAATAAGACCTAAATAATTGGCTAATAATAAACTATTTTTATTTATTGAGTCCAATACCATGAATGATTCTATGCTTATATGCTTGTAATGTACATATCACATGCCATCCAATATTTTTGTTATTATTGTTCATGCATATTTAATTCAGTTTATTTATAACATGATGATGATGAGATGCTAGGAATAGGCATGTGAATGTATGTGTGTGGTTAGTGTACTTGATGCGAGTGAGGCATAAGGGGGAGGACGTGACACTGTGGTTCATCCTGGCCATCAGACTCTAGCTCTATCTCTACTCAAGTCTTGTCCACTGACATAGTTGTATCGCTATTACCTTAGTAGAACTATTATGTTATAGGGCATCAAGGGAAGTGTCATGCGGTGTGGTCCTAGCACTTTAGCTTTATCTCTATTCCATGGTGGGTGCATGTGGGACGACAATGGTGTTTGATCCATTGGGCGCCTTTACACACTCATGTATAGAGGTGCGGCGGCCACCTATCCTTTCTATTGCACATTGCAATCTTATGAACCAGACCAAAGATATGAATTAAATGCATGCATATGTTTGTTGCATTGTTTTGTTTGCTCACTGAGCCATGATGTGTGCTCACCCTTTTGACGTCAAATACTTTTTGTTGATGATGCAGGTACTACTATGGAAGACTATATGAATGCTTCGATGTACGGACATGTTGCGGCGATGGATGCAGAAGCTGTGATGAAGTCGCATGATTCGTCGTGCAAATACAACTCAAACATCTTTGATTAGATTTATTTATTGGATTATTAAGGACATATAATTGATTAATTTATTTTATTTTATGTCTAGTCATTTGAAGATAATTGAATAATTTATTTATGTTATCACTGTTAGACTCTCAGTTTATTAGTATTAAAGACTTCTGCTATTGTTTATTTACTCTGATTATGGTTGTAGATGTGTGTGGTTTAAGCAAATGGACACAGTATATTCAAGATCCTGGTTGAACCGTTGGATTATAAACGGTTCATCACACCATTCTGATTGGTGTAGAATTAGAGTGTGATAACTTGGTATCAGAGCTCTCAGGCCCTATCTATTAAACCAATATACTTCCACAAAAGTTCGTGAACTGATTTAGGATAAAATTTAAAAGCTGTAATAAGAACACATCATAAGCACCTGTGTTATATGAGACATAAATTAAGAAAGAGAATAATGCACTATTAAGATGAGAAACAAGTTTCATATACACATCGAATAAAAAGCAACATATATACATCTCCAAATCAGAGTACGATCGACAATCCGAACAGTTACTCTGTAGTACAAGGAAAAACAAAAAGAAAATATGCATCATAGAGCTGGAGGTGCTGGAGGAGGAGGAGCCTCACGATCTCTATCGTAGTCCTCAGCATACACTCTAGTTAGCCAGGCTACCTGAGTCTGGGTCACCTAGAGACTAGCTGTCAAATCATCCATCCGCTGATCAGACGTGCGCTGGGCATCTGGAAGCTCTCCTACTCTCCAATCAGTCAGGCGCTGAGCCTCTTTAATCTCACGTAGTAGCCCCATCACGTCATCAGATGGTGGGTGTGAAGGACCAGCTGTGTGTGAAGGAACCTGAGATGGGCCAGCTCTAGTGGAATGCGGTGGTGATGGAGGAGGTATGGCGTCTACAACCATGAACATACGATCATCATCCTCAGCATTATCCCCATGGACCCCTGCTGCTGCTGCTGCCGCCTCAGCGTCTGCTATCTCTACCCGGGTACAGGGATGCACCAGAGCGTTCCTCTCCTCGTCACTGACCTACGCATCTCGTATCCCCATCTTGCAGATGGCCTCCCAGTCAAGGTCAGAAGAGAAGGTATCCTCATGAATCCTCTCATCCAATAAGTCGACATACAGGCGTGTGAGTAGGGTAGTGATCAAATGCCCATAGGGCAGGTTGCCTATCTAACCAAGCATCGTAGCACGGATCATCGTCCTGATGATAATGTAGGAAGGCAAACAGGCTGCCTAGTGCAGATGCAGTACAAGAGATACTAGGTCAACTAGGAAATCCTCTCATAATGCCCACTCGGAGGAATCAGGTTGTGCTGAACAATCTTGCAGTACACCCGAGGCTCTGGCCGTAGGTTGATTGCCTTCATCTCCCAGTGATCACCTCTAAGAAGCTGGTGGTCAATCTCAGCACGCATCATCAAAGATAGGAACTGGGGTTCCTTGGGTGCACAGTAATGTGAATTAAATATGTATGTAACCGCAAGTGCATGGTATCGTGCAGTAATGGGTCGATCTCAGGGAGGAATCGCTATTATCCTAACTCAAATAAGGCAAAGCGTACCAAAGGGATATGATTGAATTAACACCCTAATCACTTTAAATAAAAATTAATCAAGCAATAAAAATAATAATAACCATTCATAACGGTATGAAAATTTACGAAACCACTAACCATAAAGTTACACAGATTTATTGCAAGAAAGAAATGAAATTAAAAGTAAAAGAATGTAAGAAAAATTTATCTCGATAGAATATTTCTCTGTCATTGCTCGTCGTCTTGTTGTCACTCCAAGGCAATGTGCAAACGATTACAAAGGGAGCCTTCTCCCCTAAATTAAATTAGTAATGGGATACAACCTATATTTATCTACCCTACTACAGAGTTCTAAATTTGAAATTAAAACTAAAAACAAATAAATAAATAAATAAAAATAAACTTAAGCAAGAAGAACACAACTTGAAAAGAAAAAAAAAACTAAGAATCTCAAACTCTCTCATAAATTCTCAAAACTAAGAAAAAACTCATAATAGAATTCTTGGATGATTTTCTATTGCTGAGCATCACATATATATACAAGAGAGTAAAGATCACAATCAATCTTTACAATTGAATTACAAGAGATTTTGTGGAGATAATTTTGGTAACCGTATTCCAATCTTGTAGGTTCATTGTATATGGACGATTCTTGAGTAGAAAAAATCTTGCACCAACTCATCATATCTTTAGCATCATTATCTCTTTTTGAAAACTTCCATAATCGATTGGAGCTTTTCATTCTTCAATGCCATGCCAATCTTGTAAATTTGATTCCAAATAACTAAGGAATATTTTCTCAAGAGAATAAAATCTTTCACATGAGATTGGGTTATTCTTTGACTTGGTCCAAGGCTGATCTTATACACAAAATTCGTGGTTCTCCTTATAAAATTCATCTTATGCCCGGCTGCTGAGTTGACTGGGTGAGTTAACTGGACAGGATCACCAAAAATTCATAAAATGATATTTTTAAGCTCAAATTTCTCCATTCTTTCACCTATACCCAACAAACATAAAATCAACATTAAATACCCAAGAAGCATCATAAATAAAATAAGAGATGTATATTTTATGTCCTAAATTTACACATAAAATGTGTTCATCAGATTCCCCCACACTTGAGCTTTGCTAGTCTCGAGCAAAGAAAAATATAAAAATAAAGTAAAATCCAAACTCACTTTCATAGGAATCACGATTGCACTTAGCACGTGCAACAAGCCTTTAAACCCCTAGGTTACCCCTAGTGGACGAGTTGTGTCTCGTGAGTATTTTCAAAGAATAAACATACAAAATTCATATAGAAATTTTAAACTTTAATTTTGGTATTAAGGAAAGAGAGCACACACATATCTTATAAGTCAAGACACTCAACTTGGGATCAAGAAAACATAGAAACCCCCACACTTGAACATTGCTATCTTATATGATTCAAACACTAAGGTTGCATCTCAATTAGAAAACCTTGTTATATCTTCCAAACATATCTCTCCTTAAGGTGAACCCTTTGTAACATATTGGTAACCAAGACCCAAGAATAGCTTTCAACACTTGTATTTTTTTTTCTTTCTTTCTTCCTCTTTAAGCTACTCCACTACAATTGGCTTGAGAAGTGCAGGTGGTTATGCATTCCCATGTTACTATGTAGCTTCGCTTTTGGCATATATCTTTAAAGACATTGATGCTAAAGAGTTTTTTTTTTTTTTAACAAGAGCTGTATCCAAGGAATTACAATCAAGACACCTCGCTTCTTGAGGGGGAATGTCCTGTATAGTTCCAAGAACAAAAAAAAACTCTTATATTATTATTTTCTTATTATGATTTTTTTATAGTACAAGGAGGTCTCAGCTTTATTCAAAGGTTGAAATTACCAACTATAACCATAAAATATTCATCCCTTCAGGGGAGGTAAGATGTATTTTCTAACTTAATTCACATCTCAAAATACAACCTAAGTACTATCCTCACATAGGGTTTCATTACTTCGTATGTGATAGTTTCCTAGGTCTCTTTCTCCTTCCTCTTTTGTGTCAAAACCATAGAAATAGCGATTGACTTTCCCAAAAACCAAAGTTAAAAAGTTAAAATTTACAATGAAAGCTCAAAATTCTTTTTTTTTTATGAAATCTCAACCCTTCCCCCATACTTAAATCATGCATTGTCCTCAATGGATACAGAAAAATAAAAGACAAGGACAAGGGGAAGAAAAAACTCCCTGGATCAAGGATCAGTGTAAAAAGGCTCGTGGAGATCCATGACCTCTTCAGTGGAGTCGTGTGGAAGCTCCAAAAATGGCTTCAAACGCTGGCCATTCACTTTGCTGGTTGCACCTGTACCTGGATTTAAAATCTCAATTGCCCCCGATGAGAAAACATTTTAAACAATATAAGGGCCCTCCCAACGAGATCTAAGTTTACCAGGAAAAATATGCAAACGAGAATTATAAAGCAAAACCTTTTTGCCAGGGGTGAAAGACTTCCGAAGGATATGTCTGTCATGATAAGCCTTGGTCTTGTCTTTATAGATGCGAGCACTGTCGTAGGCATCATTTCTCAATTCATCCAACTCAGAGAGCTGGAGTCCTCTATGAGTGCTAGCATCTAACAAATCAAAATTTAATTTCTTAATTACCCAAAATGCTCGATGTTTCAATTCGACTACTAGATGGCAGGCTTTTTCGTACACTAGATGGTAAGGGGATTGACCAAGAATGGTCTTGAAAGCAGTTCTATAAGCCCACAAAGCATCTAAAAGGTGAATGGACCAATCCTTACGAGTAGGATTGACAGTTTTTTCCAAAATTTACTTGATTTGTTGATTAGACACTTCAACCTGTCCACTAGTCTGAGGGTGGTAAGGGGTTGCCAATTTATGGGTAATACCATATTTCTGAACAAGGACCTCAAATGGTTTGTTACAGAAGTGTTTCCCCCTATCGCGAATGATAGCTCGAGGGGTACCAAATCGGGAGAATATATTCTCCTTTAAAAATTTAATGACTACCTTGTGGTCATTGGTCTTAGTAGCAACAGCTTCTATCCATTTGGACACGTAGTCCACAGCTAACAAGATATACTCATTCCCAAAAGACTTTGGGAAATGACCCATAAAATCAATGCCCCAAACATCAAAAACTTCAACCACCAAAATTGGGTTTAGTGGCATCATATTCCGCTTGGTAATGCGGCCTAAAGACTGACAAGAAGGGCATGCCTTACAGTAATTAAATGCATCCTTAAAAAGACTAGGCCAGTAGAATCCAAACTGTAAAACCTTGGCCGCAGTCTTATTTGGCCCAAAGTGGCCACCACACGCCTGATCATGACAATAAGACAGCACAGATTGCTGTTCATGGTCAGGTACACATCTCCTGATAATCTGATCAGGGCAAGTCTTGAACAGATATGGATCGTCCCAAAAATAGTACTTGACTTGGGAATATAATCTATACCTATCCTGGGCAGACCAATGGGAAGGGGTCGCACCCGTTACCAAGTAATTTACAATATCAGCGAACCAAGGCTCACTAGATACTGCAAACAACTGCTTATCTGGGAAAGACTCGTTGACTGGTGAATCGACAGTCAAAGAATTAGGCAGTCGGGATAAATGGTCAGCAACCAGATTTTCTATTCTTGGTTTATCCCTAATCTCTAAGTCAAACTCTTGTAAAAGCAAAACCCATCTAATGAGGCAAGCTTTGGCATCCTTTTTCTGCAAGAGATGCTTGAGAGCGACATGATCCGTATACACAATGACATGGGATCCTATCAAGTAGGCACGGAATTTCTCAAAAGCAAATACAACAGCTAAGAATTCCTTTTCAGTGGTGGTGTAATTAAGCTGTGCATCGTTTAAAGTCCTACTTGCATAACAAATTACATGGGGTAACTTATTGATCCATTGCCCAAGGACAGCTCCTAATGCAAAATCAGAAGCATCACATATAAGCTCAAAGGGCTGGCTCTGTCCATATGGGTGCCTAAATAACGGGGGCAGTGGTCAAAATCTTTTTGAGTTGATTAAAACTCTCAAGACAGGCATCATTAAAATCAAAGAGCTGGTCTTTAGCAAGCAAAGAGGTGAGAGGACGAGCAATTTGACTAAAATCTTTAATGAACCTCCGATAGAAACCGGCATGTCCTAGAAAGAAGCGAATGTCCTTAACAGATTTGGGAACAAGTAGCTTTTCAATCAATTCTACTTTAGCTCTGTCAACCATGATCCCATCTTTGGAAATGATGTGACCCAACACTATGCCCTGTTTTACCATGAAGTGGCATTTCTCCCAATTTAAAACTAAATCTTTCTCCGTACACCTGACAAGAACTAAGGAAAGATTATGTAGGCAATCAGAAAAAGTAGACCCATGCACAGAAAAATCATCCATGAATACTTTTAAATATTGTTCTACCATATTTGAGAATATGCTCATCATGCACCTTTGAAAAGTGGCAGGGGCATTGCATAGCCCAAAAGGCATGCGCCGGTAAGCATAGGTTCCGTAGGGGCATGTGAAAGTGGTCTTGTGTTGGTCATCTAAGGCAATGGGGATTTGATTGTAACCGGAGTATCCATCTAAGCAATAGTATTCATGTCCGGCCAACCTCTCTAACATTTGGTCAATGAAAGGCAAAGGGAAGTGATCATTCTACGTTGCTGTATTCAGCTTTCTGTAGTCTATGCAAACTCTCCATCCTGTTTGGATACGGGTTGGAATCAATTCATTGTCAGTATTAGCAACTACAATAACTCCTAACTTCTTTGGTACCACATGTACCGAACTTACCCACTCACTGTCAGATATGGGATATATGATCCCATGAGCTATGCACTTTAGAATCTCTTTCTTAATGGCTTCCTTCATCATAGGATTTGCTCGTCTCTGAGTTTCCCTTGAGGGGTTGGTATCTTCCATAAGGTGTATATGATGCTAAACAATAGACAAACTAATACCTTTGATGTCAGCCACAGTCCAACCTAAGGCTTCCTTGTGATTTTGTAAGAGTTTGATTAACTCTTCTTCCTGATTAGAAGTTAAATCAGATGCAATAATAACAGGAAGAGTCTGGTTAGGTCCTAAGAAAGCATACTTCCGAGTGGATGGTAACTCCTTTAATTCTAAGCTAGGAGGTTCAACCATTGAGGGCTTGAGAATGGAAGTGGATAGAGGTCCTAGAGGTTCCACAGGTGTGTGGATACTCCAAGCCTCTGATGAAAAAGTATTCGCTACTCCTCCCAACGCTTCCATACACTGCAAGAATTCTGAGTCAAAGTCAATGTCAAAAGTGGTCTCTACATGGTCAGGGAATTCTTGGAGCATATGTACTTCCTCATTCGGTTGCTTACCCAGCCTAAATACATTTAAATCAATAGTTTGGTTACCAAATGGCAGTTTCATGAGACCGTTCCTGCAATTTATCAGTGCATTGTTTGTAGCCAAAAATGGTCTCCCTAAAATGATAGGGATTTGATCCCTATTGGAGACAGGATGTATTTTTAAAACAATAAAATCCACAGGGAAAAAAATTCTCCTACCTTTAACAAAACATCCTCTACCATTCCTTTAAGACTTTTTACAGAGTGATCAGCTAGTTGAAGTGAGATGGACGTTGGTTTCAACTTTGTCAATCCAAATTGTTGGTAAACATGATAATGTAGAAGATTCACACTTACACCTAAATCTAGCAGAGCATGATCATTAAAAGTGTTGCCTATGATGCAAGAGATGGTAGGACAGCCAGGGTCCTTGTATTTGGCTGCCACAGGATGGTTCAGAAGGGAACTTAAATGTGCAGCCAAGAATACCTTTTTAGGAATTTGACTAATCCTCTTTTGTGTGCATAAGTCTTTAAGGACTTTTACATAAATAGGAATTTGGTCAATTGCATCCAAAAGGGGGATATTCAATTCTACCTGTTTGAAGACCTCTAAAATTTTATCAACTAAAGCAGTCTTCTTTTGGTTTACCAACCTATTAGGGAATGGGGCTGGTGAAGTAAAAACTCTGTCCAGGACAGTCTCTTTGGGTCTTTCAGGTACATCAGACGAACCTGAAGAAAGACGCTCAATAGTTGCCTCAGATTGGGGAACATTAACGGGAGCAACTTTGGGTTTGTTCTTTGGTGCTTCATCCTGTAGGTACTCTTGGCCACTCCGTAATGCATGGACTGCATTGCATTGTTTGGAGGACCCTGATTGATTCTCTATGCCATTCACTTGAGGGTTTGACCTATTTGGTTGTGGGTGATGGTGTGGGTTGGTCTCTGGTTGGCTGGGTAGAATACTCTTATTCTTTTCACACATTAGGGTAACCAATTGGGTAAGTGTCCTCTCCATACTGGTATGCCTTGCCATTAGAGCTGCCACATTCTTCTCCAACTCACTGAGTTTGGCCGGCTCACCCGTGTTAGAATACCCAGGGGGTTGCTGAAAATTACCTTGGGGAACAAAATTGGGTCTAGGGGGAGCGTATGGCCTGGTGTGACTGGGAGGACCTTGATTTGGAAATTGGGATGGGTCCACACGGTTCCCTTGGTTCTAAGAAAAATTTGGATGATTTCTCCATCCTAGATTGTAAGTGTTACTATACGGATTATAAAGTGCACTTACATTAGCATTCTGAGAATTTTCCTGTGAAGGGCATTCCTCTACTGTGTGTCCAGGAGTATGACACCAGTTGCACATTAGGACTTGCTTTTGGATAGGGTCTTTAGGAAGTAAAGCTTTTATCATTTTGATAAGGCTATCTAAGTGTGCCTCTTTAGCTACTATGCCATCGACAAAGTAACCTTTACCTTTTTGGGTGTGATCTGTCTCCTGCACAGACTCCCACTCTCTTGTTTTTTTGATGAGATCTACCAAAAAGTTCCAAGCATCGTTAGCATCATCATAGGAAGTGAATCCTTGAGGACACATAGACTCAAGCATTTGCTTGGTAGGAAAGTCTATCCCCTCGTAAATAATTTGACAAAGCTGTCATATTTCAATACCATGGTGAGGGCACTCTTGGAGTAGACCTTGGAACCTTTCCATGAGTATTGAAAAAGACTCATTTGACTCTTGTTTGAACCACATTGTATCCCCTCGAAGTTTATTTGTCTTGTGAAGAGGAAAAAAACTTTTTAAGGAATAACACAGTAAATTTTTCCCAAGATGTAATGGAATTTGTGGGAAAACCATAAAGCCATTTTTTAGCTCCATCCTTGAGTGAAAAAGTGATGCACCTCAATTTGACAGCATCATCACTGAGCTGTTGCATTTTAATGAGGGCACACACCTCCTCATACTCACGGAGGAACAAGTATGCATCCTCTGAAGATAACCCATGAAAATGAGGAAGCATGGTAATGAATTCAGTTTTCAATTCATAGTCGTTGCCTGTGGCAGCCGACAATTGAATACATGAAGGTTGTGCTGCCCTAGCAGGGTAAAATCTATCCTTAAGTGTCATCTTTTGGTTCAGCCATTGTAAATGATGGGACTCTTACTAGACGATTGCTAGAATCACGAGTCCATACACTCATACACAAAACTGTTTCAAAAAAATTTTTTCTTTTTCCTCTAAATTCAATACGAAAAGCTGGATTTTTTCAAATCGGGGTCAATGCAAACCTCCTGACGATCAATGGCTTAGAGGCCGGTCATATCCGCAATTACCTTGAGAAAAAACACCTTTACCGCCGAAGCTATTGGTCGTTATTCCTCTTGATAATTCGATAGCCAGCATCCCTTAACACCATATCATGGTCAAGATTGGACCGTCGATTGTACTGTTCCAGCCTAACGGATTAGAGGTGCAAAGAAAGGCATAGAAACCAATGTAAACTTTTTGCATTTTTCTTTTCCTTTTTTTTTTTTTTAAATCACTTAGAATTCAATGAAATTTTTTTTTTTTTTTTGCATTTTTTTTAAATCACTTTGAACTATTTAAAATAGGAAAAATAACGGCTTGCCTCCCCGGCAACGGTGCCAAAAACTTGATGTGAATTAAATATGTATGTAACCGCAAGTGCACGATATCGTGCAGTAACGGGTCGATCTCAAGAAGGAATCGCTATTATCCTAACTCAAATAAGGCAAAGCGTACCAAAGGAATATGATTGAATTAACACCCTAATCACTTTAAATAAAAATTAATCAAGCAATAAAAACAATAATAACCATTCATAACGGTACGAAAATTTACGAAACCACTAACCATAAAGTTACACAGATTTATTGCAAGAAAGAAACAAAATTAAAAGTAAAAGAATGTAAGAAAAACTTATCTCGATAGAAGATTTCTCTGTCGTTGCTTGTCGTCTTATTGTCACTCCAAGGCGATGTGCAAACGATTACAAAGGGAGCCTTCTCCCCTAAATTAAATTAGTAATGGGATACAACCTATATTTATCTACCCTACTACAGAGTTCTAAATTTGAAATTAAAACTAAAAACAAATAAATAAATAAATAAAAATAAATTTAAGCAAGAAGAACACAACTTGAAAAGAAAAAAAAAACTAAGAATCACAAACTCTCTCATAAATTCTCAAAACTAAAAAAAAACTCATAATAGAATTCTTGGATGATTTTCTATTGCTGAGCATCACATATATATACAAGAGAGTAAAGATCACAATCAATCTTTACAGTTGAATTACAAGATATTTTGTGGAGATAATTTTGGTAACCGAATTCCAATCTTGTAGGTTCATTGTATATGGACGATTCTTGAGTAGAAAAAATCTTGCACCAACTCATTATATCTTTAGCATCATTATCTCTTTTTGAAAACTTCCATAATCGATTAGAGCTTTCCATTCTTCCATGCCATGCCAATCTTGTAAATTTGATTCCAAATACTAAGGAATATTTTCTCAAGAGAATGGAATCTTTCACATGAGATTGGGTTATTCTTTGACTTGGTCCAAGGCTGATCTTATACACAAAATTCGTGGTTCTCCTCATAAAATTTGTCTTATGCCCGGCTGCTGAGTTGACTGGGTAAGTTAACTGGACAGGATCACCAAAAATTCATAAAATGATATTTTTAAGCTCAAATTTCTCCATTCTTTCACCTATACCCAACAAACATAAAATCAACATTAAATACCCAAGAAGCATCATAAATAGAATAAGAGATGTATATTGTATGCCCTAAATTCACACATAAAATGTGTTCATCACACAGTATACCAAGGGGTCGTCGTTTGATATACCTAGGAGATCAGCCAACTCCTGGCAATTAAAGGAAATTTCCATCCCTTTCACATAACTGGTGATCGTGAGCTCTCTATCCCTATCTGTATCATTGGGATCACCCACTACCTGGAGGTTGCAATAGAACTGCTTCACCGGAGCAGGACAGGTGCAAGCCTCATATGATATCACGGGGAGCCAACCCATGTCCCCAAAAGCCTCCTTTACATTAAACAAGGCTAGACTAGCCAAGTTTACACAGCGACCCCCTTCCACCTTTTTACGCTCATAACGAGCATACTGAGCCTCTGCTTCATTAAAGCGGAAACGGATGGGATCATGAACTCTGGGAACCTTGGTGCGAGCTATGCTATCTGTAAAGACACAGACAAATAAACAATATATTAGATATGGTGAAAACTCAAAATTTTGGCATTATAACGGCATGATTTGGCCAAAAGCCTCACTTTTCACCCAACCAGTTGGGCAGGAGGACTTACATATGTTCCAAACCACCCTGCAAGGCTCATACAATTGGAAATTTAAACTAGGAAGGTCAAATTTGAAGAAATTTCAACAATTTGGAAAAATCCTAAAAATTAGGTCAAAAATAGAAAATTTCAAGTTTCTCAAAAACTAACCGATGAAACTCGAATTTTCTTGAGGGCTTTCGTCCATTGGGTGGCCAATAGCAAAATCCCCTAATAAAAATCAAATTTTTACGGTTAAAAAAATTTTAATTTGAATAAAACGTTATAAATGGAGTAAAACCTAGATTTAAAAGCTTAAAAATGAGGACTAGTAGAGAATATACCTAAAGGAAAGGAACGGAGAACATGAATAGAAGAAATAATCACCAAACACGAGTGGTCACTACTGTAGCAACTCAGGGGAAGCGAGTTGAGTTGAAGGAAAAAGAGAGAGTAGGAAATGACTCCAAACTCGGGTTTAAAAACCTGATTTGGGGTCGTGAGGTCACAAAATTCGACTAAATGTGCAACCCCACGACCGACCCTACAATCGACCCCAAGCTCTCGGTGAGTTGACAGATCTCATGTGGTCGAACCCTGTGGTCAAACATATACCGACCCTAAGATCGACTCCAGGCTCTCGATAAGCTGACAAGGTTTTGTGAGGTCGCATACCCTGTAGTCTGACATAGTGCGACCCCACCATCGACCCTACGATGGAAAATACAGTATTTTGACTGAATGACTTGGAAAATTAGAATTTTACATTGATTAGTTGGATTTTGACATGGGAATGATTATATTATGATTGCCTCATATGTTCTATGATTTTTTCAGACACTACCACCACCAGAACAGGAAATGGCTGGGTGAAGAGTAACTAGGTGAGGTCATAATCCAATTCCAGCACCACTACCTGTGGAGGAAGACATCCATGAAAATCCTGAAGGACAAGAGAATCAAAATATGGCAACACTAGGAGCTAATGGCCAGGTAAATCCTAAATCCTACAAACTTACCAGCCCCACCTATCGATTTGGCTACAGCAGTAATGAACCTAGCACAACAGCTACAGTAAATACAGCAGGTGCAAGCCATTATGCAAGCTGCTATAAGAATGGTTTTTCCAGCTGTACATACTACACCTATGCCAGCCAGACAAGCTAGCATAGTACCAGGGGGTAGCAACATGGTACTCTAAGCACCTCAAATGCCAGTGGTACAAGCTCCAGTACAGGACCCTGAGGTAGCCCAAAGAAATTACCAGTATCAACCACCTGTGTATGGGGCATATGCTCATTATCAGTTGGACCACTCTCGACTGATCGAGCGTTTTCTGAAAATGAAACCTAAGGAATATAATGGCAAGCCAGCAGATCCTTTATAGCCAGCTCATTGGATCGATGAGATGGAGCGGAATTTTATGATGATGATAATTAATGAGGAAGAAAAAGTATTGTGTACCACATTTATGCTGAAGGGAGATGCACACCACTGGTGGAAGTCTACTCGGACTTATCTATTAACAAAGCACACCCAATTGACCTGTGCTATCTATAAAGAGGCATTCTTCGAGAAATATTTTTCCAGAAGTTTCAGAGATGCTATGGAAAGAGAGTTCCTGAGTTTGTATCAGGGACAGATGACTGTAGATGCATATCAATAGCGTTATGAAGAGCTGTTTTTCTTTGCTCCCTCTAGCATGCAGGAGGAAAATACTAAAACCCAAAGGTTCATCATGGGACTTAGGGGAAGCATTCGAGAGCATGTTTTGGGACTAGAAAAAAAAAATTTATAATGAAACCATGCAGATTGCTCGAGTGCTAAAATCGTGCCAGAGAGAGAGCTACTTTACTCAGAATAGGGGTATCAAAAGGCCAATGAAAATTCTTATAACGGAGGGAACACAAAGACATTCAAACCCTTCCGTACCCAAGGATTTAATTCTGCAGCCAAGACTACTCCAACAGCCCAACCTCAACAAAAGAAAAATAACGAAGGAGTGAAATGCTATAACTGTAATCAAATGGGACATTATTCAAGGGAGTGTCCTAAACCCAGGAAGCAACTACAGAAAGGAAAGGCTTATGCAGTTACATCTGAGGATGCTACCGCATCGCCTGATGTGGTCACAGGTATGACCTGAACCTTTTATTTTGTATTACCTTGTGTAAGCATGTAGACTAAATTAAAACAAATCACAGGTATCGTACCTATAATGGCATATCCGCCAGAGTGCTCTTTGATTCTGGAGCTACTCATTCTTTTATATCTGTTTCATTTGAAAAGAAGCTAAATCTACCCTTCAGATCATTAGACTACAAATTACTTGTACTATCACCGATGGGAGTAGAAGTGGAACTAGAAAAAGGTTATGGACCATGTCCAATTTTTATCGATGAGAAGATTTTGGATGCAACCTTGATTCAACTCTAGATGGCAGACTTTGACGTTATCTTGGGAATAGATTAGTTAGCTCGGCATTCTACAAACCTATTATGTGCTGGAAAAAAATTGACATTTAAAGACAAGGAAGGAGCAGAGTTTAGTTTTGCGGGAACCAAACTTTTTCGTAAACAAAAACTCATCCTCTATGCATTAAAGGCTAGAAAATGCCTCGAGAAAGGAGGAGTTGGGTATCTAGTATCCGTGGTCGACCTCACCAAGGAAGTACCACGAATGGAGGATATTGATGTTGTACGTGACTTTACAGATGTATTTCCTGAGGAACTACCAGGACTACCACCTGACCGAGCGACAGAGTTCGTTATAGATCTTATACCCGGAGCCACACCAGTATCTAAAGCACCCTATAGAATGGCTCCTACTGAACTGAAGGAACTGAAGGTACAGTTACAGGAATTACTGGATAAGGGTTATATCAGACCCAGCATATCACCATGGGGAGCACCAGTATTGTTTGTGAAGAAGAAGGACGGTAGCATTCGACTGTGTATAGACTATCGGGAATTGAATAAGCTAATCAAGAATTGGTACCCGTTGCCTCAGATCGATGACTTGTTCGATCAGTTGCAAGGTGCCAAGGTGTTCTCCAAGATTGATCTTCGATCAGGATACCATCAGTTGAAGATTAAGGAAGGTGATATTCCAAAGAAGCATTTAGAACAAGATATGGACATTATGAATTTTTAGTCATGTCTTTTGGATTAACTAACGCACCCGTAACTTTTATGGAACTCATGAATCGGGTATTCCATGATATGTTGGATACGTTAGTCATTGTGTTTATTGATGATATATTGGTCTACTCCAAAGACAAGGAAACTCATGTCATGAATCTAAGAGCCGCTCTGCAATGACTAAGGAAAGAGTAGCTTTACGGAAAATTTACAAAGTGTGAGTTTTGGCTAAATGAGGTCGCTTTCTTAGGCCATGTTGTATCCGCTGAAGGAATCAAAGTGGATCCTAGCAAGATTGAAGCCATCGTGAAATGGGAAGCACCTAAGAGTGTTGCAGAAATCAAAAGTTTCCTAGGTCTAGCTGGGTATTACCGACGATTCGTGGAAGCTTACTCCAGAATTGTCGTACCTCTTACCAGTTTGACTAAGAAAGGAGAAAATTTTGTTTGGATCGACAAATGTGAAGAAGGTTTTCAAACATTGAAAGCTAGATTATTATCTGCTCCCATCTTGACTATTCCTATTCCAGGACAACCGTTTACCTTGTACATTGATGCATCTAGGTTGGGTTTAGGATGTGTACTTATGCAAGGAGAATAAGTAGTTGTGTATGCCTCAAGACAACTAAAGAGATATGAGAAGAACTATCCCACTCATGACTTGGAATTAGCAGCAGTAGTACATGCTGTCAAGATATGGAGACATTATTTGTATGGAAAGAAATTTCAGATTAAATCAGATCATAAGAGTCTCACTTATCTTTTTAATCAAAAGGAGTTGAACATGAGACAAAGAAGATGGCTGGAATTATTGAAGGATTATGATTGCGATATTCAGTATCATCCAGGGAAAGCTAATGTAGTTGCTGATGCGCTAAGCAGAAAAGCAATGATAAAATCTCAAGGAGAGGTTAACACGACTGCAGCAATGTGTGTTACAGAAAAAGTATTCCATCATGGTAAGGAGCAGTTCGTGATAGATGCACTAGGTGGATCAACTAACCAAGGGTTTATTCATCGGTTTTCAAATATGTTTGCCACATTGAAGATTGTATCTGATATAATAGATGAAGTGAAAGCCGCTATTAAATCAGACCCTTATCTGAGAATGGTGCAAGAAGACATAAAAAAAGGTAGGACTATTCCTGAGTTCACCTTGGACGTTGAAAAGGTACTAAAGTACAAAGGAAGAGTTTGTGTTCCTGAAATGAAAAACTTGGATATTAGACACAGACTAATGAAGGAAGCTCACACCATCGCTTATTCGGTACATCCTAGAAGTACGAAGATGTATCATGATTTGAAGAAATTATATTGATAGAGAGGAATGAAAGCAAATGTAGCTAAATTTATGTCTCAATGTCTAAATTGTCTAAGGGTAAAGGCTGAACGGCAAAGACTGCAGGGTTGTTGTAGCCACTACCTAAACCAGCTTGGAAATGGGACTGCATCACTATGGACTTCGTCACCGGGTTACCATTGACTCCCCGAGTAGTTGACACGATCTGGGTGATTGTGGATCGTCTGACTAAGATAGCTCGCTTCATAGCTATATGACCTCAGTATACCCTAGAGAGGTTAACCAAGCTATATGTGGATAATATTGTCAGATTACATGGTGTACCTGAAAGCATTGTGTCTGAAAGAGACCCACACTTTACCTCCAAGTTTTGGGAAGGATTACTGTAAGACCCGTATCAAACTAACCCGGTCTTACCACCTTGAACCAGGTCTACCCATCATAGTCGAACCAAACAGATCAAGTGCGTGAAGGAGATCACGATCCCAGGTATTAAACTGACCCAAAAATACTAAAAATAGGGGGAGGGTCGCATACCCAGCATGGGAGGGTCGGACCCCCCCAGTATAAAAGTCAGACCCCCAGTTTTATACTGGGGGTCGGACATTTTAAGAACCAGGGGTTGACGGGAACTCCGACCCCCCTATCGACCCCGGGTAATCGGTAAAAACAGCATGAATCAAAAATTAGGAAACCTTCCTAATTTCAATGGGATTCCTTCCTAATCTCAATGGGACATATTTTGGCAGTTTTTACTCTATAAATAGGACGTCCCTAAGCCTCTTTCACTCCTTTTAGAACCCTAATTGGATTGAGAGAAAGAGAAGAGAAGGAAAGTGGAGAAGAAGATCAAGGAGAAGGCTTCAGAGAAACAAGCCTAATTCTCAGGTATGGATACTATCTCCATGAAATTCTACAGACCTTAGAATAGCTAGAGAAGAGGGAATGATCTAGGAGAAACCCAAATTATCCACCCATGGTTAGGTTTTCATGAAAAACCATGGGGGAAGTCATGAAAGCTATCTAGGTGAATGAACTACGGTTCTAGGCCATAGAACATGTGTAGAATGGATTGTAGAAGCAAGACATAGGACCCCAAACATGAATAATGGACTGTAGGATGAAAATTTGACAAAACCCACAAGGGGTCGCACGGGGGGTCGATGGCCAATCGACCCTACCAGACCTTGATCATCCACCCCCAGTGTTCGAGAAGTCCAGAATAGGGGTGGTCGCACCCAGGGTCGATCAAACCTCCGACCCTAGCATCGACCCCCAGTTAACAGCATGCTTTTAAAAATCAAAATTAATTCTAATTAAATTCTATCGACTTGTTAGGTCTTCTAGTGATATAATATCGATATATAGTTGATTCTTAAAGCTTGAAAGAGGATCTACGACCAAGTAAAGGTGAGGGAACAAGACCTAAACTAATTGGTTAATAATAAACTATCTTTATTCTTGAGTCCAATGCCATGAATGATTTTATGCGTGTATGATTGTTATGGCATTCAACATGTCATCCAATATTTTTATTATTATTGTTCAAGCATATTTATTTATTGTTCATGATAATGATGATGATGATGATAATAGGAATAGACATGTGGATGTATGTGTGTGGTTGGTGTGCTTGATGCGAGCGAGTATCAGGGGGAGGTGTCATAGGCGGGGCCTCAGCACTCTAGCTTTATCTCTAACTCAAGTCTTGTCCACTAACATCGTCCTATCACCATTACCTTAGCGGAACTAATATGTCGTAGGGTATCAGGGGGGGACGTGACACTGTGGTTCATCCTGGTCACCAGACCCTAGCTCTATCTCTATGGACGTATTGAGGGATGCTGGGGTGAGGCCTTGGATACACTGTTTGGCATTAAGATTGGTTAGTTGCGAGCCCAATTTGCAAGCCCTCGCCAGCAGGGGCTTACGTGTTGGTATGCCACTGTACAGCAATAAGCGTTAACCTTTGTTGTACAATGTTCGTGGTGGGTGCATGTGGGACGATAATAAACGCGAACCTTTGGGCCACTTCACATACTCGTGTATAGAGGAGGGGTCAATCAACGTAAACCTTTGACCTCCAACCCTTTCTATAGCACATTGCAAACTTATTTACCAGACCAAAGATATGAATGGAATGCATGCATATGTTTGTTGCATTGTTTTGTTTGCTCACTGAGCCATGATGTGTACTCACCCTCTCGACGTCAAATATTTTTAGCTGATGATGCAGCTACCACAGTTGCAGATTATATGGATGATCCGGTGTATGCGCGTGTTGCTGCAATGGGAGCTGAAGACTTAGAGGATGGCATGACCCCTCATGCAAGTGCAACTCATGCGTGTTCCATTAGGATTTTATTTAAAATTATACAAGATGTAATTGATATTTTATTTAGTTATGTCTCAGTTGATACAACAATAATTTGATATTTTAATTATGGTTATTACATTTAGAATGCTCAGTTCATTTACTATAAGTCTTCTGCTATTGTGTATTTATTCTGATTATGGTTGTGGATGTGCGTGGTTTTATTTCTAATGGATACCGCCTACTAGAGATCCTAGTTGAAATGTTGGTTTATAGCAGTTCATCACACCGTTCTGAATGGTGTAGAATTGGGGTGTGATAACTTGGTATCAGAGCATCTCAGGCTTTATCTGTGAAACCATATACTTCCACAAAAGGTCGTGAACTGAGATAGGATAAAATTATAAAAGACATAATAATAACACACCATAAGCACCTATGTTGTTTGAGACTAAACTGAAAAAAAATAATGCATCTATTAAATGGGAAACAAAGATATATACAACCAAAAAGGAAGAACAAACGTCTATATATATATATATATATATATATATATATGATCAAAGCAGAGTACAGTCCATAGTCTGAAAAGTTACTCTGAAGTATGAAAAGAAAAATAAAAGAAGTACATCAAGAAGCTGGAGGTGCTGGGGGAGGTGGTGCCTCACAGTCTCTATCATAGTCCTCAGCGTAGACCCTGATCAATCAGGCTATCTGAGTCTGGCTTGTCTGGAAACTAACTGTGAGATCAGTCACCCGCTGGTCTGTCATACGCTGAGCCTCTATAAGCTCTCCCATCCTCAGGTCAGACATACGTTGAGCCTCTCGTATCTCGTGTAATATCCTCATCATGTCATCAGATCGAGTATACGAAGGACCAGCCGCATTCGAAGGACCAACTGAAGAAGACGGACCAGCTCCAGTAGCATGAGTAGGTAATGGAGGGGGTATGGCATCTACATCCATGTACAGCCGATCGTCGTCATCCCCATGAACCCCTGCTCCAACGGCTGCTACTGCAGCCTCAGCATCAGCCAGTGCGAGGGCGCACCATCGCGTTCCTCTCCTCATCACTGACCTGGGCATCCCGCATGCCCATCTTGCAAATAGCCTCCCAATCCAGAGGCGATGAGAAGGATTTCTCCTGAATCTTCTCATCCAATAAGTCAACCCCCAGGCGGGTAAGCAAGGTAGTGATCATGTGTTCGTAAGGAAGGTTACCAGTGTGACTGGGCAACGTGGCACTGATCATGGTACGCATGATGATGTATGGAAGGCAGATGGGCTGCCTAGCGCAGATGCAGTATAATAGGTACTGGGTCAGCTGGGAGATCTCGTAATGACCACTCTGCGGTATTAGGTTATGCTGAATGATCTTGCAATATACCCGTGGATCTGAACGCAGATAACTCGCTCTCATCTGCCAGCAATCAGGTCGGATGAGCTGACTATCGATCTCAGCCATCATCTATAGAGAAAAGAACTAGGGCTCTCCAGGAGCACAGAACACCATGGGGCCAGCATAGGAAATGCCCAGTAAGTCGGCCAGCTGTCGATAATCAAATGAGACGTCAACTCCCTTGACGTAGCTCGTGATGCCAAGCTCATCACCCCTCTCCACATCATTGTAATCTCCCCACCACCTGGAGATTATAGTAGAACTGGCGTACCAAGTCAGGACAGGTACACGCATCATAAGTGATGACAGGGAACCATCCCATATCACCAAAGGCTCTCTCCACATTGAACAAGGCTAACTCAGCCAAGTTCACTTTGCGGCCTCCCTCTACAGTCTTGCGAGTGTAGTGGGCATAATGTGTCTCGGCTTCGTTGAAACGGAAGCGAAGATGGTCGCAAACTCTAGGTACCTTGGTACAAGCCATTGTATCTGCAAATAAGAAAGAAAAACAAATAATGGGTTAGTAGAGAGGAATAACCCGAGATTTCGACGTAATAACGATGTAAATTGGACAAAAACCTCACTTTTTACCCATACACGTGGGCAGGAGGACTTATATAAATCCTAAACTATCTTATGAGATTTAAACAGTCAAAAATTGCAACTAATTAGATTGAATTGTAAGAAATTTCAAGAAATTCAAAATTTCAACAAAATTAGGGCAAAAAGTGAAAATTTTGAGTTTCTCGATAACCAACCGATGAAACTTAAATATTTTTGAGGGCTTCCGTTCCTCGAGTCACCAATAACAAAATTCCACCAATAAAAATCAAATTTTTACTGTTGAAAAAAATTTAATTTGAAAATACAAGATAAACGAGCCAAAACCTAGGTTAAGAAACCTAAAAACATGAAAAGGTAGAAGAAATACCTGTTGCGGAGGTGTAGACGATGAAACAAGGAGTGCAAACCACCAACAGATCGGAATGGGCACTGTAGCAACTCAGAGGGATGAGTTGAGTTGAAGCAGAAAAGAAAGAATGAGAAATGAACTTTCAATCGGACTTAAAAATCAGATTTTTTTGTCCGGGGGTCAGAAAATTTGATTAAAATAATCGACCCCCGCATCGACCCCCGCATTGACCCTCGACTCTCGGGAACCTGACAGAGAACCAGGGGTCGCACCCTGGGTCGGACATACTCCGACCCCCCATCGACCCCCGGCTCTCGGGAAGAATTGGTGATTTCCCAGGGTCGGATACTGAGGGTCGTATACCCATCGACCCCCACCATCGACCCTGGAGTGAAAACATAGCATTTTCGACAGAATGATCTGAAAATTTTGAAATTTGCATTTGTTAGTGTATTTAAAATATGAGAATGAAGTATTTAATAATTGTCTCTCGTATTTAATGATTTCAGGCAATCCTACTAACAGATTAATTAATGGCGGGACGCAGAGCAACCAGACAGAGCCGTAACTCTATCCCACCACCACCACCTGTGGGGGAAGACAACCAGACACACCCGGAAACACAGGGGAACATGAACATAGAACCGTCCGTCATAAATGGACAGGAAAATCCTACCAATCTGCCAGCTCCTTGGCCACTGTCGTAATGAACTTGGCCCAATAGCTGCAACAGATGCAACAGGCACAAGCAACTATCCAAGCGGCCATAGGAATAACACTTCCAGCTGTACAAACACCTCCAATGCCAGCTGGATAGGCAAACACAGCACCCGGGGGAAGTAACATAGTACCCCAGGCACCTCAGACTCCTATCATGCAGGCTCAAGTACCGAATCCTGAAATAGCTCAAGGTGGATATCAATACCAACCACCTATATATGGAGCGTATGTTCCGCAACCTCTAGACCACTCCAGACTGGTGGAGCATTTTCTGAAATTAAAGCCCAGAGAATTTAATGGCAAGCCAGCAGATCCTTTATGGCCGACACACTGGATTCGACGAAATGGAAAGAAACTTTATGATGATGACATTAAATGAAGAAGAGAAAGTGTTGTGTGCCACCTTTATGCTGGAAGGAGATGCACATGGTGGAGGTCTACCAGAGCGTATTTACTTACAAAGCACGCCCAACTGACTTGGGATATTTATAAGGAGTCGTTCTTTGAGAAGTACTTTCCAAGAAGTTTCAGAGATTCTATGGAAAGAGAGTTCCTGAGTTTATATCAGGGACAAATGACCGTGGATGCTTATCAACAGCGTTATGAAGAGATGTTCTTCTTCGCACCCACTAGTATGCAAGAGGAAACCACAAAGACCCGAAGGTTCATCATGGGACTTAGGGGAAGCATCCACGAGCACGTTCTGGGACACGAAAAGAAAGTCTATAATGAAGCGGCACAAATTGCTCGAGTTATAGAATCGAGCCAGAAGGAGAGTTATTTCATGCAAAACAGAGGTATAAAAAGGCCAGCTAGAAATTCTTATAATGGAGGGAATAACAAGACATTCAAACCCCTCCATGCTCAAGGCTTTACCGCTGCGACCAAAACTATCCCCGTAGTTCAACAGCAATAGAAGCCAACTACTGAAGGGATAAAATGTTTTGACTGCCACCAAGTGGGACATATAACAAGGGAATGTCCTAAGCCCAAGAAGCAGCTACATCAAGGACGAGTTTATGCGGTTACATCCGAGGATGCTGCCGCATCGCCTGATGTGTTTACAGGTATGACTTACATTTTTGATAGTTTTATTACATTGTATGAGCATGTAGACTAAACCAGAACAAATCAAAGGTATCGTACCTATTAATGGCATTCCCGCCAGAGTACTCTTTGATTCGGGAGCTACTCATTTCTTTATATCTGTGACATTTGGAAAGAAGTTAAATCTACCCCTTAAATCCTTAGACTACAAACTACTTGTACGATCACCTATGGGATTAGAAGTGGAGTTAGAAAAATGTTATGGACCATGTCCAGTTCTTATTGATGAAAAGACCTTGGAT
The DNA here is from genome assembly GCA_028583415.1 of Protea cynaroides. NCBI lineage: Eukaryota > Viridiplantae > Streptophyta > Magnoliopsida > Proteales > Proteaceae > Protea > Protea cynaroides. The sequence continues at coordinate 53,781,818 of CM053276.1, forward strand.
GCGACCTTGATCCAACTTGAGATGGCAGACTTTGACGTCATCTTGGGAATGGACTGGTTAGTTCGGCATTCTGCAAACCTATTGTGTGCCGAAAAGAAGCTGACATTTAAAGACAAGGAAGGAGCCGAGTTCAGTTTTACAAGAACAAAACTTCCCCGAAAATGAAAGCTCATACTCTCGGCGCTAAAGACTAAGAAGTGCCTTGAGAAAGGAGCAGTCGGTTATTTAGTATCTATGGTTGACATTACCAAGGAAGCATCATGAATGGAAGATATTGATGTCGTGCATGACTATCTAGACGTATTTCCTAAAGAATTACCAGGATTACCACCCGACCGAGCAACAGAGTTCGTTATAGATCTTATACCTGGAGCCGCACCAGTATCAAAAGCACCTTATCGAATGGCTCCTACTGAACTGAAGGAATTGAAAGTACAACTACAGGAACTGCTGGACAAGGGTTACATTCGCCCTAGCATATCACAATGGGAAGCGTCGGTTTTATTCGTAAAGAAAAAGGATGGTAGCATTCGCTTGTGTATAGACTACCGAGAATTGAATAAACTGACAATCAAGAATCGGTATCCATTGCCTCGGATCGATGACCTGTTCGATCAGTTGCAGGGTGCCAAAGTATTCTCAAAGATTGATCTTCGGTCAGGTTACCATCAGTTGAAGATTAAGGATGGTGATATCCCCAAGACAGCATTCAGGACCAGATATGGACATTATGAATTTTTGGTCATGTCTTTTGGATTAACAAACGCACCAGCAACCTTTATAGAACTTACTTACCCAAAAAAAAAAAAAAAAAAAAAAAAACCTTTATAGAACTTATGAACCGAGTTTTCCATGACATGTTGGATACGTCGGTTATTGTATTCATTGATGATATATTAGTCTACTCCAAAGATGAGGAAACTCATGTCAAGAATCTAAACGCCGCTCTACAGCGACTACGAAGGGAGAAGCTCTACGCCAAATATACAAAGTGTGAGTTTTGGCTAAAGAAAGTCACATTTCTAGGCCATGTAGTATCCGTTGAAGGAATTAAAGTGGATCCCAGCAAGATTGAGGCTATTGTAAAGTGGGAAGCACCAAAGAGCGTTGCGAAAATTAGAAGTTTTCTGGGTCTAGCTGGGTATTATCGATGATTTTTGGAAGACTATTCCCGAATTGTCGTACCTCTTACCAGTTTGACTAAGAAGGGCGAGAAGTTTGTCTGGACGGATAAATACGAAAAGAGTTTTCAAACCTTGAAAGCTAGATTGATATCAGCTCCAATCTTGACCATCCCGATTCCAGGACAACCATTTATCTTGTACACCGATGCGTCAGGACTGGGATTAGGATGTGTACTTATGCAAGGAGAACAAGTAATTGCATATGCCTCAAGACAACTGAAGACACAGGAAAAGAACTACCCCACTCATGATTTGGAACTAACGGTAGTAGTACATGCTGTCAAAATATGGAGACATTATCTATACGGGGAGAAGTTTCAGATTAAATCAGACCATAAAAGTCTTACTTATCTATTTAATCAGAAGGAGTTGAATATGAGACAAAGAAGATGGCTGGAACTATTGAAAGACTATGATTGTGATATCCAGTATCATCCAGGGAAAGCTAATGTAGTAGCCGATGCGTTGAGTAGAAAGGCAGTGATAAAATCTCAGGGAGAGGTTAGCACAACTGCCGCAATGTATACTACCAGAAAGGTATTCAAGCACGGTAACGAGCAGTTTGTGATAGATGCACAAGATGGATCAACCAACCAAGGGTTTATTCATTGGTTTTCAAACATGTTCGCCGCATTGAAAATTATACCAGATATAGTTGACGAAGTGAAGACAGCTATCAAATCAGACCCCTACCTGAGAACGGTACAAGAAGACATCGAAAAAGGTAGAACTAACCCTGAGTTCACCTTGGACGAAGAAAAGGTATTGAAGTACAAAGGAAGAATATGTGTACCTGAAATAGAAAGTGTGGACATTAGACCCCGATTGATGAAAGAAGCCCATACCACCATCTATTCGATACATCCTGGAAGCACTAAGATGTATCATGATCTAAAGAAATTATATTGGTGGAGAGGAATGAAAGCAAATGTAGCTAAGTTCGTGTCTCAATGCCTAAATTGTCAGAAAGTAAAGGCTGAACGACAAAGACCGACAGGACTGTTACAGCCGTTACCGGAACCAGCATGGAAATGGGACTGCATCACTATGGACTTCGTCATGGGATTACCATTGACTCCTAGAGTAGTTGACGCAGTTTGGGTGATTGTAGACCGTCTGACTAAAATAGCTCGCTTTATACCTATACGACCCCAGTATACACTGGAGAGGTTAGCTAAGTTGTATGTGGATAACATTGTATGATTACACGGTGTACCTGAAAGTATTGTGTGCGATAGAGATCCATGATTTACTTCATGTTTTGGGAAGGATTGCAAAAGGCTATGGGTACAACATTGAAGTTTAGTACTGCATTGCACCCACAGACAGATGGACAGTCGGAGAGTACAATTCAGATTCTAGAAGATATGCTTCGAGCATGTGTAATTGATTTTAAAGGATCGTGGGATGAAAAGTTACCACTGATTGAGTTCGCCTATAATAATAGCTATCAGGCTACTATACAAATGTCATCCTATGAAGCACTGTATGGCAGAAAGTGTCGAACTCCGTTGTTTTGGAATGAAGTTGGGGAACGTAGTATTGTTGGACCGGAATTTGTTGAAGAAACTTGTCGAGTGGTCGACATTATCAAAGAAAGAGTGAGAATAGCTCAGAATCGTCAGAAGCAGTATGCCGATACCCGACGCCGAGACCTTGAGTTCGTCATGAGTGATAAAGTATTCTTAAAAGTATCGCCTATGCGAGGACTGAAACGGTTCGGATAGAAAGGGAAACTAAGTCCAAGATATGTCGGGCCATATGAGATTCTAGCTAAGCGTGGGAAAATGGCTTACCAGTTAGCACTACCACCATCCATGTCAATTGTGCATGACGTATTTCATATTTTCTTATTGAAGAAGTATGTCAAAGATCTAACGCACATTCTGACAGTAGATCTACCTGATCTGACTGATGATTTGACATTTGAAGTGACACCATCTGAAATCACCAGCCGAAAGGTTCAATGACTACGCAACTGAGATATCTATTATGTTAAGGTCAGTTAGAGAAGTAGAGACATGGAAGAAATCACATGGGAAGAAGAGAATGTTATGCGAAAGCAATACCCTCATTTATTCGACTCATAAGGTATGAACAATTTCGGAGACAAAATTTTTATAAGTAGGGGAGAGTTGTAAGACCCGTATCAAACTAACTCGGTCTTACCACCTTGAACCAGGTCTACCCATCATGGTTGAACCAAACGGATCAAGTGTGTGAAAGAGATTACGATCTCAGGTATTAAACTGACCCAAAAACACTAAAAATAGGGGGAGGGTCACATACCCAGTATGGGAGGGTTGGACCCCCCCCCCCCAGTATAATAGTCAGACCCCCAGTTTTATACCGGGGGTCGGACATTTTAAGAACCAGGGGTCGACGGGATCTCTGACCCCCCTATCGACCCCCGGTAATCGGTAAAAACAATACGGACCGAAAATTAAGAAACCTTCCTAATTTTAATGGGATTCCTTCCTAATCTCAATGGGACGTATTTTGGCAGTTTCTACTCTATAAATAAGACGTCCCTAAGCCTCTTTCACTCCTTTTAGAACCCTAATTGGATTGAGAGAAAGAGAAGAGAAGGAGAAGAGAAAGAAAAGAGAAGGAAAATGGAGAAGAAGATCAAGGAGAAGGCTTTAGAGAAACAAGCCTAATTCTCAGGTATGGATACTATCTCCATGAAATTCTACAGACCTTAGAATAGCTAGAGAAGAGGGAATGATCTAGGAGAAACCCAAATCATCCACCCATGGTTAGTTTTCATGGAAAACCATGGGGGAAGTCATGAAAGCTATCTAGGTGAATGAACTACGGTTCTAGGCCATAGAACATGTGTGGAATGGATTGTAGAAGCAAGCCATAGGACCCCAAACACGAAGAATGGACTGTAGGATGAAAAATTGACAAAACCCATAGGGGGTCGCACGGGGGGTCGATGGCCAATCGACCCTACCAGACCCTGATCATCGACCCCCAGTGTTCGAAAAGTCCAGAATAAGGGTGGTCGCACCCAGGGTCGATCAAACCTCCGACCCTAGCATCGACCCCCAGTTATCAGCATGCTTTTAAAAATCAAAATTAATTTTAATTAAATTCTATCGACTTGGTTAGGTCTTCTAGTGATATAATATCGATATATAGTTGATTCTAAAAACTTGAAAGAGGATCTACGATCAAGTAAAGGTGAGGGAACAAGACCTAAACTAATTGGTTAATAATAAACTATCTTTATTCTTGAGTCCAATGCCATGAATGATTTTATCCGTGTATGATTGTTATGCGCATTCAACATGTCATCCAATATTTCTATTATTACTATTCATGCATATTTATTTATTGTTCATAATAATGATGATGATGATGATAATAGGGATAGGCATGTGGATGTATGTGTGTGGTTGGTGTGCTTGATGCAAGCGAGTATCAGGGGGAGGTGTCATAGGCGGGGCCTCAGCACTCTAGCTCTATCTCTAACTCAAGTCTTGTCCACTAACATCGTCGTATCGTCATTACCTTAGCGGAACTAATTCGTCGTAAGGTATCAGGGGGGACGTGACACTGTGGTTCATCCTGGTCACCAGACCCTAGCTCTATCTCTATGGACGTATTGAAGGATGCTGGGGTGAGGCCTTAGATACACTATTTGGCATTAGGATCGATTAGTTGCCAACCCAGTTTGCAAGCCCTCGCCAGCAGGGGCTTACGTGTTGGTATGGCACTGTACAGCAATAAGCGTTAACCTTTGTTGTACAATGTTCATAGTGGGTGCATGTGGGACAACAATAAACGTGAACCTTTGGGCGGCTTCACAGACTCGTGTATAGAGGAGGGGTCAATAAACGTGAACCTTTGACCTCCAACCCTTTCTATAGCACATTGCAAACTTATTTGCCAGACCAAAGATATGAATGGAATGCATGCATATGTTTGTTGCATTGTTTTTTTTTCTCACTGAGCCATGATGTGTGCTCACCCTCTCGACGTCGAATATTTTTAGCTGATGATGCAGGTACCACAGTTGCGGATTATATGGATGATCTGGTGTATGCGCATGTTGCTGCAATGGGAGCTGAAGACTTAGAGGATGCGCATGACCCCTCATGCGAGTGCAACTCATGCATGTTCCATTAGGATTTTATTTGAAATTATACAAGATGTAATTGTTATTTTATTTAGTTATGTCTCAGTTGATACAACAATAATTTGATATTTTAATAGTGGTTATTACATTTAGAATGCTCAGTTCATTTACTATAAGTCTTCCGCTATTATTTATTTATTCTGATTATGGTTGTGGATGTCCGTGGTTTTATTTCTAATGGATACCGCCTACTAAAGATCCTGATTGGACCGTTGGTTTATAGCGGTTCATCACACCGTTCTGAATAGTGCAGAATTGGGGTGTGACAATTACAGAAGGCTATGGGTACAACGTTGAAGTTCAGTACTGCATTCCATCCTCAGATAGACGGATAGTCGGAGCGTACTATTCAGATTTTAGAAGACATGCTTTGAGCTTGTGTTATTGATTTTAAAGGATCATGGGATGAGAAACTACCATTGATCGAGTTCGTCTATAACAACAGCTATCAGGCTACAATACAGATGTCACCCTATGATGCACTGTATGGTAGGAAGTGTCAAACTCCTCTGTTTTGGAATGAAGTTGATGAACGGAGTATCATTGGACCAGAATTTGTTGAAGAGACTTGTTGAGTAGTCGACATTATAAAGTAAAGAGTTAGAACAGCTCAGAATCGTCAGAAACAATATGCAGATACTCGACGTCGAGACCTTGAATTCATTGTAGGTGATAAGGTATTCTTGAAAGTATCACCTATGCGAGGTTTCAAATGATTTGGGCAGAAAGGAAAGCTAAGTCCGAGATATGTCGGGCCATATGAGATTCTAGCTAAACATGAAAAAGTGGCGTATCAGTTAGCACTACCCCCATCTATGTCAAGTGTGCATGATGTATTTCATATCTCATTGCTGAAGAAGTACGTCAGAGATCCAACACACGTTTTAATAGCGGATCCACCAGGTCTAACTGATGATTTGACATTCGAAGTAGCACCAACCGAAATCACCAGCCGAAAGGTTCAACGTCTACGCAACCGTGACATTTATTATGTTAAGGTCACTTGGCGGAGCCAAGATATAGAAGAAATCAGATGGGAATAAGAGAATGCTATGGGAAAGCAATATCCTCACCTTTTCGACTCGGAAGGTATGTGCAAATTTTGAGGACGAAATTTCTAATAAGAGGGGGGGGAGTTGTAAGACCCGTATCGATCTAACCGGTTTTACCACCTTGTATCAGGTCTACCTATCATGGTTGAGCCAAGTGGACCAAGTGCGTGAAGAAATCACAAGACCAGGTATGAAATCAACCCAAAAACAGTCAATTATGAGCGTGTGGTTGCATGTCTAAACAGGTGTGACCGACCCCACCTTAAAAGAGTCCAACCACATGAATTTTGATCGTGTGGTTGGACATTTCAAAAGGTAGGGTCGACAGATTCTGTGACCCCACCTCCGACCCCAAGGAACCCAGTCAGAAACCGAAATTAGGAAACCTTCCTAATTCGAAGGGGGTCTTTTCTAAACTCATTAGGGCATATTATGGAGGGTTTTCCTCTATAAATAGGATGTCCCTTACCCTCTTTCATCCTTTTATAACTCCAATTAAAAGTGAGAGAAGGAGAATAGAAGGAAGAGAAGGAAAATTGAAGAAAAAGAATAAAGAGGAGGAAAATTTAGAGAAAACTCTGAATCTTCAGCAAGCATAAGGTATGAACCTATATTCCATGCTAAATTGAGAGCCTAGGATAGTTCATGAAGAAGATAGGATTAGGAGAAACCCAAATCATCCATCCATGGATAAATTTCAATAGAATCCATGGAGAAAATTATGTGGACAATTGATGGTGTATAAAATAATAGTTTTGAGCCATAGAACAATCATAAGAAGGACCATGATGATAAGCCAAAGGATTCAAATATGAAGGAATGGAATTAAGAGTGAAAGGTCGACCATAACACGTGTGGTTGCACGTGAGGTCGCATGATGTCCGACCCCACAGGACACACATGTCCGACCACATGCCCTCGAAAAATTTCCTGGGAGGGTGTGGTCGCACGTGTGGTAGGAGTATGTCCGACCCTATCCTGCGACCCCACACCCTGTGGTCGTAGAAACTGAGACCCCAGGTGCTGCCCCACCTACGACCCCTCAGTTTCTATTAGTCTAAATATATGGAAATTAATTCTAATTAAAAATCTATGAACTTGTTAGGTTTCCAAGTGGTTTAAAAGTGACTTACAAAACTTAAACAAGGATCTACTATCAATCAAAGGTGAGGGAACAAGACCTAAATTAATTGGCTAATAATAAACTATTTTTATTTATTGAGTCAAATACCATGAATGATTCTATGCTTGTATGCTTATAATGTGCATATCACATGTCATCCAATATTCATGTTATTACTGTTCATGCATATTTAATTCAGTTTATTTATAACATGACGATGATGATGATGCTAGGAATAGGCATCTGAATGTATGTGTGTGGTTGGTGTACTTAATGCGAGTGGGGCATCAGGGGGAGGACGTGACACTGTGGTTCAACCTGGTCACCAGACTCTAGCTCTATCTCTACTCAAGTATTGCCCTTTAACATCGTTGTATCGCCATTACCTTAACAGAACTATTACGTCGTAGGGCATCAGGGGAGGTAGTCTCGGACGGTGTAGTCTCTCACTCTGCCGGGGGGCCTTAGCTCTATCTCTATGGACGTATTGAGGGATGTTGGGGTGAGGCCTTGGATACACTGGATGACATTTAGGATTGGTTAGTTGCGAGCCCAGTTTGCAAGCCCTCGCCAATAGGGGCTTACGTGTTGGTATGGGTAGGGCATCAAGGGAAGTGTCATGCGGTGTGGTCCTAGCACTTTAGCTCTATCTCTATTCCATGGTGGGTGCATGTGGGATGGCAATGGTGTTTGATCCATTGGGCGGCTTCACACACTTGTGTATAGAGGTGCGGCAGCCACCTATCATTTCCATTGCACATTGCAAACTTATGAACCAGACCAAAGATATGAATTGAATGCATGCATATGTTTGTTGCATTAATTTGTTTGCTCACTGAGCCATGATGTGTGCTCACCCTTTCGACGTCGAGTATTTTTAGTTGATGATGTAGGTACTACTGTGGAAGACTATATGAATGCTCTAATGTACGGACATGTTGCGGTGATGGATGCAGAAGCTATGATGGAGTCGCATGACTCGTCGTGCGAATGCAACTCATGCGTCTTTGATTAGATTTATTTATTGGATTATTAAGGACATGTAATTGATTAATTTATTTTATTTTATGTCTTAGTCATTTGAAGATAATTGAATAATTTATCTATGTTATCACTGTTAGACTCTCAGTTCATTAGTATTAAAGACTTCTGCTATTGTTTATTACTCTAATTATGGTTGTGGATGTGTATGGTTTAAGCAAACGGACACAGCCTATTCGAGATCCTGGTTGAACCGTTGGATTATAGATGGTTCATCACACCATTTTGGTTGGTGCAGAATTGGGGTGTGACAAGTACGCTGGAGCATACTGCAAACTTGGCTCCTGATAGAAGTCATTTCGATCCCTACTTGGATATGGATTGACTAAAGGGTTGGACCACATAGGGCTGGGTGATGCTTCCCGAGGGGCAGAACACCTAGAATGCCGAGATCATTGAGGGACTTTTGGAATATCCACGGGTGGAGTAGAGGTTACCAGCACACCCGTAGGTCATTGCTGTAATAAATCCATCAGGGTTGCCAGTTATTGGGCAAGTCGATCGAACTGAGCTCTAGTAACATATTGAAAGGGATCAAGATTGTGACCACCTGTTCCCTTTTTGGATTGACCTTTAGCGGGGATGCCAAGTGGGTTTGGACCTATGGGAATGTCAACACTCTCTTGTCGTACATCTACCCCCACTCGACGAGCATGGGTCTCCCGGAGGTTATAAGTACTCTCCGCTCTTCTTGCTAGATCCATGAATAGGTTTGATAGAAAAAATTTAAAAGGGCAAAAGGGCAAAAGGATGAAATGTAGGACTTTAGTATGATCTTGAGTGAGAATTGTAGAAGAAGAAAAGTCTTAAGAAGCAAAATGTATCATGCCCCATGGTGGATGCCAATCTGTTGTTGATGGAATCTGTTCAATGCATAAGATGACTCCACGTAGCTGTATAACAAAAACAAACTATCAGGTGGGTGTGATCTACCCTAGGATCACTCTGATGCCAAAGTCAGTAGGTTCCATAAATAAACAGAATGGAACTCTTAGTGTAACACTAGAGCTCTTTTAAGAGGGGGTTTCCTAAGATACAAGAGTTCCACTAAGCTTTCCTCCTCCCAGTAAGGAAGATGAACAGTAAAAAGGTTGGATATTCAAAGGGAAATGGAATAAAGCTATAGTATCTCAAGGTAAAAAATCTCAGATCCTTTGCCATTGATAACCTTCTAGTATTTATAGAACCATATTGAAGGTTCATAGATAAGCTTCTTTCCACCTACCCCCATCTCCATCACATGGCAGACAGATAACAGTAAGATAAGTTAGCTACGACCCTCTAGAGTGGCGCTGTAAGACCCGCACTCCACTAACTTGGTCTAACCGTGTCGTGCCAGATCTTCCCACATTGTCGGACCAAGTGGACAGACTGTGTGAAGATGGATCACAAAACCAGGTATGAATCGAGTTAAAATGTTCAAAAGTATGCGTATGGTCGAATACCTGGGTAGGTATGGTCGACCATAAGGTAGGAAACAAAGGTCACTGATCCAGGACCCTACGGTCGATGTTTTCAACCCAATGGTCAACGGATTCTACGATGGTAGGCCATCGACCGTAAGACCCCAGATCAGACTCTGAGTTGGAAACTTTCCTAATTCAAGGGGGGATTTCTTTCCTAATGTTGGAGAACTCTATATAGAGAATTTTTTCTACATAAAGGATGTCCCTCAACCTTTTTCACTCTTTTAGAACTTTAGAAAACCCTAAAGGAAGAGAAAGAGAAGGAAAAAGAAGGAAGAGAAGGATAAGAAGAAAAGACTAAGGAGAAGGTTTTGCTAAAGTATGAATCTAATCTCTGAAGATGTAAATTCTATGGAATAAGGCTTCTATGGGGGATTGGAGATGTCAACCTATTATGATCCATGTGATTCCTTGAGTAAATCCCAAGGTTAATCATGAAGGGTGAGTTTGGTGATAATGGTTGATGAGAAACTACTAATGATGACCATAGAATAACCTTAGTATGAACCCAATAGAAAAGCCGAGGAGTTGACCCAAGAAGAACTTGAATTGAATGTAGTTTATGACCAGAAATCTTAAGGTCGCAGCTACGGTCGACCATAGCATGACCAGCATGATCAAAGTATCGACCATAGGCATTCGGGAAGAATTCAAAAGCCATATGGTCGCAGGTACAGTTGCATATGGTGTGACTGTAGGGTATCGATCGTAGGCAGTAAAGTCGACATAGTATGAGACCATAGGACCAATCAGACACCTATCAGTGCTCTATTTTGATTTATGACTACTGTAATATGTTACATATGAATCCTAACTTAAATTCATATAACTTCTAGGTTATTAAATCAATTCAAAGAGAATTACAAGGCTTGGAAGGAGATCAAGTTTTGTTAACAGGTGAGGAAACAAGACCTAAACTAATTGGCTAATAACAAGTTGTTTTACTTATTGAGTCCAATGTCATAATTGATTCTATGCTTGTATGCTTGTAATGTGCATCTCACATGTCATCTAATATTCTTGTTATTACTACCCATGCATATTTATTTATGTCTATTTATAATATGATGATGATGATGATAATGATGATGCTAGGAATAGGCATGTGATTATGTGTGTGTGGTTAGTATACTTGATGCGAGTAGAGCATCAGGGGGAGGATGTGGCATGGTGGTCTTTGACCTGGTCACCAGACTCTAGCTCTATCTCTACTCAAGTATTGCCCTTTAACATCGTTGTATCGCCATTACCTTAACAGAACTATTATGTCGTAGGGCATCAGGGGAGGTAGTCTCTCACTCTGCCGGGGGGCCTTAGCTCTATCTCTATGGACGTATTGAGGGATGTTGGGGTGAGGCCTTGGATACACTGGATGACATTTAGGATTGGTTAGTTGCAAGCCCAGTTTGCAAGCCCTTGCCAATAGGGGCTTACGTGATGGTATAAGTAGGGCATCAAGGGAAGTGTTGGTAGTATTTGATCCAAACACTTTAGCTCTATCTCTATTCCATGGTGGGTGCATGTGGGACGGCATTGGTATTTGATCCATTAGTGTAAGCACCCTATTTTTGCCACCCTCGGCATAAATGAACCAATATGGCAGGTTTCTGACCTTTAACCCAAAGATTTGTGATTTTTCATTGATCCCCACAGCTGGGTCATGGGCTATTATCTACATAGATGCATAGGTCATAGAATTATCTTCGAAACGAGACCAGAATTGCTCAATTCCGATATGAAATGAGGAAGATATGACCATTTAGTCGGATGATACATATAAGGGAGTTTCTAAAATTATTATAAATAATCCCAGGGGCCTTCATGCAAATTATCCTAAGTCGGATCATTTGAATTTCAAATCATCATATCTTGATCATCCGACATCGGATTCAGATGATTCCAAGACCATTATTCTTCATTCATGATGTTCTACAAAGTGGACGTAAAAAATCCCGGGTAGAACTCACCAGTGGGTCCCATGCAAACTTGCATGCAAAATGATCCTTAGAACTTCAAAGCTTCATATCTTTCCCGTTCTACATCGGATTCAGATAATTCCAGTCTCATTATGTTCCATTTTTAGTGCTCTACAAAGTGGACGTAAAATATTTCCGGTAGAAGCCTCCGAAGGATCTCATGCAGAATGGTCAACCAAATTATCGATAATTGGTCCGCTTAAACTTCAAAAATTCATAAGTTGACCATTTTACTTCCAAATGAGGTGATTCAAGTTCCTATATTCTTCATTTTTAATGTTCTACAAAATGAACACAAAAAATTTGGAATAGAGGCCATCGAAAAATTCCATGCGGGATAACAAATGGGGAATGACCCGTGAAATGACAAGGAGAAAAAACCCAATTAATTCCAATCAGTCCAGTCAACTCAGTTCAAACCAATTTTGGTCCAACCTAGCTCAACCCATATCAGTTGTCAACCTAAGTAAGTCTCAACCCAGTTCATCTATGTGCACAATATTTATATTATATATATATATATATATATATATATATATATATATATATATATATATATATATATATATATATATATTTATATGTATGTATGTTATTAAATATATGTGTATATATGTATATAATATATATTATTATATGTAAATGATAATCCAAAAGATTTTGAGAAGAAAAAGGAAAGAGGGGAGAGAAAAAAAAATTGAAAGAGAAGGGGATTTAGGGTTTTGAGATAATCCAAAAAGATTTTGAGAAGAAAAAGGAAAGAGGGGAGAGAGAAAACGTGAAAGATAAGGGGATTTAGGGTTTTGAGATAATCCAAAAGATCTTGAGAAGAAAAAAGGAAAGAGAGAGAAATAAAAGAAAAAAAAAGAAAAGAAAAAAGGGGAAAAGATTCCCTTCACGTTTTCTAGAAAGAAAACGTGAAAGAGAGAGAGGAGAAAGAAAGAAAGAAAAAAAGGAAGGAAAAAAAAAAAAAAAAAAAAAAAAGAAAAAAAAAAGAAAAAAAAAAGGGGAAATGTTTTCTAAGAAAGAAAACGTGAAAAGAGAGGGAGAAAAGGAAAAAGGAAGGAAAAGAATGAAGAAGAAAAGGAAAGAAGAAAGAAAGGAAAGAGAGAAGGATTTTTCTAGAAGAAGGAAGGAGAGAAAGGAAAGAGAGAAGGGGTTTTCTAGAAGAAGAATGAGAAAAGGGAAAGAAAGGAAGAAGAAAAAACATGGGAAGGAAGAAAAGAAAGGAAAGAAGAAAAATGGAGAGAAAAAAAGATTTTATAGAAAAAAGAAGAAAAGGAAAGAAGGATCTTCTAGAAAATGAGTGAAAAATTATAAATAGGAGAGAGGAGGGATCCTTTTTCTAGACCAGAGAGAGAGGGGAACGTGGGTGAGAGAGAGAAACGTGAGTGGGAGAGGGAAAACGTGAGAGAGGAAGAAAGAAAGAGAGAGAAAAGAGAAAAGAGAAAAGAAAGAAAAGAGAAGAAGAAAAGAGAGAAAGAGAAGAGAGAAAGAAGCAGAAGAGGGGAGAAGGAGGATTCACATTCAAAGGGGATTGATACAACCTCCAATCACCCTTCATCAATGGTTTCGCTCGATTTGAGCCCAAGGTTAGTACTCTAAACAAATTTAGAGGTCATTATAATGCCCAAATGCCAATTTTGCTTGAAAAAGACTAATTTTCATGAAATCTCAATCATGAATGCTCTATTACATGCTTGTTAATGTTAGGATGCCTATGTCTAACATTTTTCATGAATGATAATTTGTCTAAGCTATTCAATGATGAATTTTTGAATGATATACAATGATGTTTGATGTTTTTGCAAATTTCATAAAGTGGTTTTTTGATCTGAAAATTCCAGATTTAGGGTTCAAACTTAGGACGTACATAATATGTATTTTTTCTAAGATTTTGAAGCCCAAAATTTTATGGGAGTCTCTCTGATATGATATAAGACTACCCTAAAAATTTCGTTCCATTTGGAATTGGGTAAATATATCAAAAAAATTTGTCTTTGACATTGCTATTTTTCTCGGATGCAATGCAATCCTCCATCGAAAAGTCTCTAGACAAAGGCCTTATGGCCATAATCAGAGAATCCACTTAACATGATTTTTTTAGACATGAAAGTCTCCTAAAAAATGGCACTGGTTTCATATTTTTTCCATTTTTTCATGAATTGATATCAATTTTTAAGTGCATAGTGCTCTGATTTTAAATTTGTCATGATGTACTGATTTGCATGATTGAAAGAGTCATTTTTCACAAAAAAAAAATACTGTTTTAACATGTTTTTTTTTAATGAAATTTTATATCAGACAGTTATCTACATAGACATATGTCTTTATTTAATTTTTCATTAAGAATAAAATTTTATTTGGAATTTATGGTGCAACTGGTCAAAAATCTGGAACAGATTTGACCAGTGCACATGTTCGCTCTTAGGGCATGTCTTTGACCTATTTTTGCTTTCTGTTTGGGATTCAAATCCTTCATATGAAATATAATATATCAAGTCATATTTCTATGAAAAAAAGTTGAGCTTGATTTGAGTTTTGAAAGACCTACTTATGGTCATTCTTGTATAATGTGACAAATCTGAATACAGTTCATAGTTTTGTCCATTATCTGGAACCTTGTGTCACAATTTTCACATTTTTGAGTCATTAATCTTCCCAAACTCCTTCATAAGAATTACAATTTTCAAAGAACATTGAACATGTGTTTGTTTTGATAATTTTGAATTTTTCAAAAAAAAAAAAAGTTTCATTGATGTCTCATTCATTATAACATCAATGATTGTTTAAATGAATTCTGCCATATTTGGATAAATGGCTATATTTGGAGCATTCATATGCTTTGTTTGGATTGTGCATACCATGTTTGCCACATTCCATGTATTGCTATTTTTGGTAGAATAGATAAATTTTTACTATATTTTAGCAAAATCTTAATTTTTTTTAAGTCTTACTATGCTTAGAAAATAGCATATAAGATCTTTTTCTTTTTTTGAAAAATTCATGTCATATATGCATTCTATGATTGGTACTTTCCATATTGATATGTAGATGCATATTAGATCTTGCATATTAGATCTTGCCATATTAGATCTTGCCATATTAGATCTTGCCATGCTTAGATCTTGCCATATTAGATCTTGCATATTAGATCTTGTCATATTAGATCTTACCATGCTTAGATCTTGCCATATTAGATCTTGCCATATTAGATCTTACCATATTAGGCTCTTGCCTTATTTGCAATACATGTCATATTAGAAAGATTTTTAAACAATCTTACTACATGTTAATTTCTTGTCATAAATATTTTATATGCCATATTTAGATAGAATATTCTATTTTGGACAATAATTTAATTTATGCAACACCCTAGTCGAATTGCCATATCTATACACCTAGCAAACATATTAGGTGTGGGGACGTGAATTTAGGCACCCACATTCTTGGGAAGGGCATAATGGAAATAATAAAATCTTAATAAAGAAAGAGAATTCTTTGCCAAACCATCCAAAATTAGAATTCAGAATGAAAAGGGTAATTTAGGACGATTTGCCCCTCGGCAAACCCTAAACCTATAATAGGTTCTAAACCCTAAACCTAGAATAGGTTCTAAACCCTAAACCTAGAATAGGTTCTCAATCATTAACCTAGAACGGGTTATCCAGCCCCGAGCTACGCGGAATCTGATTCCTAGGGCAGACCCTAGGATACGTAGGCCATTTGGGAGAAACCCAAATTCGGATCCACACCTTAGTCCACTTGGACTATCCATAGATCCACTAGGATATTATCCACATTCCAACCCAAATAAGGTTATTCTTAGATCCACTAGGACTATCTATCAGTCCACATGGACTATCCAGATCCTAACCCATAGGATTTCTCAACCATTCAAGCATAAATTTCAACTTGAACAATGAACTTAATCATGCACAAGCATAAATCACATCCATAAACTTTAATCACACTTGAACTACGATGGTGAACCTGATTTTCGGAATAATTCCGTGATACGTAGGCAATCTGATGGATACAGATTCGGTTCAATGATATCAAACCCCTTGGTTTGGTTTGGCTTAGCAAATAGAGTCTAGCATAGGAAAGGTATAGGAGACTGATTTCGATCGGACGGTTTGGGTGCCTAACCCCTTCCCATAACCGTAACCTGACACTTACCCAATCCCTGATGGACCAGAATTCCAATCTAAGGGTCATGAGTCAATCGAAGTCTTACCTTGGGGTGAGATTTCACATTTCTAAGGTCCTAGACCTAAATCTAGGTGGCGACTTCTAAGGATTTCCATCTTTGTCCTCACAATTAAGTAGATTCACACACTCGTGTATAGAGGTGCGAGGGCCACCAAACCTTTCTATAGCATATTGTAAAATTAAAAACCAGACCAAAGATATGAATTGAATGCATGCATATGTTTGTTGTATTGTTTTGTTTGCTCACTGAGCCGTGATTTGTGCTCACCCTTTCGACGTCGAATATTTAGTTGATGATGCAGGTCCTACTGTTAAAGATTATGTGAATGCGCCAATGTACGGACACATTGTGGCCATGGATATAGAAACTGTAGAAGATACGCATGATCCTTCATGCGAGTGCAACCAATGCATTTTTTATTAGTTTAGTTATATTTGATTATTGGAACATGTAATGGGTTAATTACTTTTATGTCTTGAATTTTGAGATAATTAGATTAATTATTTATCATGGTTAGCGTTCATTATTTATAAAATCTTTCACTTATTTGTTTATTATCTCTGATTATTACTGTAGAATGTGTGTGTGGTTGACATACTACCTAACGGAGATCCTGGTTGAACCGTTGGTTTATTGACGGTTCATCACACCATTCTAGTTAGTTCAGAATTGGGGTGTGATAGGCGCCTAGATGTCTTATCAGTCCTTTACGACCCCTATTCAACCCTCTTCGATCTCTTTATATACACGCCACCTACTTCCTCTAACAACTGTTGCCGCCATTGCTCACTTATCGAGCATAAATCATACTTTAGCTGATTCGGTCCATGATGTGGTGACTTGGCAGGTCAAATCCACCTATATGGCATTTATGGTTGTTGTCGGCATTTATGAACATTAATGACAGAGCAATTAATGTTTAGCTATCTCCATCAATCTGTCTAATCACCGTCCTTTTGCTTAGGGGGGGTCGAACTTGATCCCATCCCCTAATTATTGTTAGAGCAGATTCTTCCCTTATCCATATGCACTTAGCTTAGGTGTGGGCCATGTGTACTCTCCTTTATTGACACATCATCAACTGTCTTCATCTGAGATCTCTTATCAACGGTCTAATTTAACTCAGGAATTATTTTCCCCCAACACCGGCAATAGTTCAAGTGCTAGTGCAAAGCGATGAACACCGATAGGTCTCCAAGAAACCGTCCCTCCATGCTTTTCTTCCTCTAACTCTCTTCCACTCTAAGAATGCATCAGAGTTCTCTTGTGAATGATACATACTCAAGGGAGAAGAGTTTAATTGGGTTGATCAACTAAAGTCTCCTTTGAAGTGGGACTCTTAGGCCCCTTTTGATAACACTCCAGCTCCCCTGGAGCTACTCCTAGTCTAGAGTCGTTGTCTACTTCTTCTCTGGAGTAAGGATTTTTGGAGTAGAATGTTGTTTGATAACGCTGCTCAAGAATCAATTACAGAGCTGATTGGGAGTAGAACGCCATTTGATAAAAATTAATCTAGATTGATTCCAAATTCAACCTGTATTGATCTTAATTTTTGGGGGGAAAATCAAGCAATAGTAGAAAGAGAAATTACCCATGAACTTGAGTTCAATCAAACTTCTGGAAACTAATAGCATCAAATGAACCCAAATAATTAGCTACTGAGTTGCATTAAAAAATTAATCAAAACCATAACTTCATATAAACCCCAAAAACCAAACCAACGGAGCTTGAGTTGTATTAAACAGAGGGGGAGAAGAAAAGTAACAGCTTGAAATCTTCCACCGACCATATTAAGATAAATCAGAGGTCCTAACTCTCCAAAACATATCATGTTTTCCATTAATTCCAAAACTCACAAAATAAAGTAGAGGTTGAGATCAGGCTCTCTCTATCTTTCTCTTTCTGCCTCATTACTTCTTCGCTGCAACTAATTTCATTTTATTTTTAAATTTTCTTCTTCTAAATTCACATATGTTCTTTGACCTAGAATTGGTTCCACACAACTAAGCATTACTGACAATCAAATAAACTTCCACAATCCAAGTTTTATAAATGGACGACAAAGCTTTTGCATCCAAACCTGATTATGGAATTAAGCTTAGAATTCAAGACTCTAGAACATCGGCTAGAATCTGAAATTCTTGGAATTAAAATCGGAACCAAAACTTTTACGACGCTGCCAACATGGGGTTCAGGGTTTTTCAGTAGTAAAGCGAAAGACGAGAAAGGTCAACTCACCTACTTCTTCTCTCCAATGAATTGCCACAAAGGAAACTATCAGCTCACCACGCTCCCTCTTTTTTAATTCCACAGTCCACATTGGTTAGGTTTGTTTCAAAAATAAGTTTACTATTTCTTCAGTTAACACTTCCAAAATCCCAAAAAGGAGAATCAATAAAATAAATTAAACTTGTTTGTAGCTTATTCTTATTCACACATCAAAACCACACCATCAACTGTTCATATAAAACCCAAATAAATACTTAATTCATATCCAAAAGTAAAATTGTAAGAACCATGTTCTGAAAACCCGGTCTAACCCATGGTTCTATATGATGACAGGTCTCCCAATTATAACTGGACCGGAAGGCGAAGCCTGGTGACGAACCACAGGTTTCAGGTACGAGAACCAGGTGTAAAAATATAGATTTTTACATACTGGTCTCACTGTACCACCCAGTGAGACCGGTATGTACGACCGGTATGAGCAATTCCGGCAAGAGACGGACTCCAGCGGGTCCCACACTCCGAATCAAAATTGGAAAGTTTCTAACCATGGGAAACCTTCCTAGAACGGTCTCCCACTATTTATATACACCTTAAACCTCCTTTGATCCTTCTCAAAACCCTAACCGTCTGGAAGAGATCTGAGAAGGAGCAAGGAGGGAGGAGACTGCTCAAGAAGAGGATTTCCATCGGAGGAGCACGCCGCCAACTGACAAACACCGCCAGTAAGTGCTCAATCATCTTAGTAATGATAGGATTTTGGATCGGAGTCGTGAAGCGACGCAGCGATCCAAAATCCTAGGACTTTTAATAAAGCCTAGTTTTCTCGTTTAGATCTAATCTGGTATGATATGGCGTTCTAGTCGAAACCTAGAAGGCCAATAAAGTATTTGGACCTTAGAGTGGGTTAGGAGAAACCCTAGAAACCGAGTCGATGACCGACGAGGAAGGGAGATCTGAGATCGGGTTCTCAGATCCAAACCACGGAACATACCGGTTGGACACAAGGTCCTGCGGTATGGGCCTGCGGTATATACCGCAAGCACATACCTCTCTCACCCTGTGAGACCAGTATATACCGCGACCGGTATGTGCCTACGGTCTCACCCTACTAAGACCGGTATTACGACTAGTATGCCTTCTGAGCCTTGTTTGCTTGACTAAACATGGTTCTGACCAGTTATGACCTTAATAAATGAATTCTAACTTATGGGTATGACTATGTAAGACTTGTAGACAGTGTGAGTAGATCCTGTGACACAGAACGGAATAGTTATCACGTGTCAGGAAAGGGACAACACCCCAAACCCTAATTAATTAAATAACAGTAAACCTTTGTGATTAATTTGTATCTGTATTTATTGTCTGATGTTTGTGTATTTCACATGCCATTGTAGTTGTTTAAATTATTATTATCTGTTCATGCATTTCATATGCTAGGTTGTTGAATGTTTAAGCATGTGGTTGTTTTTAGTTGGTGTGTGGAATGTGAAGGGGAGTGGAGCCCTGGATATATCCACACACTAACACCTTTTTCGTTTCGCCATCTACCTTAGCAGACTTAGTGCGAATAGGGTATCACGGGGAGGACATGGGATTGTGGTTCATCCTGTCCACCAGACTCGAGCCCTATCTCTATGTCGTAGGGAGTCGTGCTGGGGTAGGGCCATAGATACTGTATTGACATATAGGACTGGTTAGAAACGAAACCCACTTGCTAGCCCTTGCCAATATGGGTTTAGGTATTGGTACGGCATAGGGTATCAGGGGGAGGACATGGGATTGTGGTTCATCCTGCCCGCTAGACTCGAGCCCTATCTCTATACCGGAGTGAGTGATATGGGGCAACAGCTGTAGTGTGGTTGGTGTCTGACTGTTGGGTGTGCTCACACTCTCATGCATGGAGGTGCGGTGGCCGCCAAACCTTACCATAGCACTTTGCAAGTTAAACCTGACCCAAATTGTAATGTTATCTCATGCATTTTGTATGTTGCATTGGTCTTGTACTTACTGAGCTAAGTTGTGAGCTCACCCGAATATATATATTCTATTTTTTAGATCTTGATGCAGGGTATACCGTTGAGGACTTTATGACTGCCCCAGCTTACAGTACGGTTGCTGCCCTAGATACACAGACAGTAGAGGACGAGCATGGTGCATCATGCGAGTGCTCATTTTGTGTTTTCCTTCAGTGATGGGTTATTTTCTTTTAATACAATGTAATATTTATTATTTAAATTTTTGAATGATGGAATAATTTGAATATTTATTTTAGTTGCACCATAGTACTCAGTTCATTCATCTACTATTTCCGCTGCTATGTATTATTCTCTGATTAAGTTAGACTGCTTTGAATGATTGGTTAACACGGTCTATTGAGATCTTGGTGTGAAGCGTGGTTTGGAGACGATTCACTCACACTCCTGGTTCAGGCGGAATTGGGGTGTGACAACTTGGTATCAGAGCATTTAGGCTCTGTCCAGCTAACCATTCTGCATCTAACTTTGTCCAATGAGCTGAGATAGGAAATTAAAAACTTTAATAAAAACACACCATAAGCTTGTTTGATGCCTGAGACTTAAAAGAAGATGCATAATATACTATTAATGAAAGAGAAATTTTAAGCACTGAAGTTTTTGAAGAAAACCAATTAACTCTTTAACAATGTGAACATAATAAATACAAAGTGTACGATAGTGAACATAATAAAAATGAAACTAGATCAGACTATGATGGAGTTAAGGACCAGGGTGGATATCAGGGCGCATATCAGGCTGCATATCATGGTGGATATCAGGGAGTGAACCAGAGAGGTTACTCATATCAGCCGCATTGGTATGGTGGGGCACCATATGGACAGAGTAGTCTTTCTAAAGAGGTGGAAGGATTTCTAAAGTTAAAGCCACCAATCTTTACAAGAAAGCCAGGGAAAACTCTATGGCCAGCACAGTGGATAGTCGAGATGGAAAAGAATTTCCGTTTACTGGAGTGTTCTAATGAGAAAAAGGTGTTATACGCTACCCACATAATAAATAAAAATGAAACTAGATCAGACTATGGTGGAGTTAAGGACCAGGGTGGATATCAGGGCGCATATCAGGCTGCATATCATGGTGGATATCAGGGAATGAATCAGAGAGGTTACTCATATCAGCCGCATTGGTATGGTCAGGCACCATATGGACAGAGTAGTCTTTCTAAAGCGGTGGAAGGATTTCTAAAGTTAAAGCCACCAATCTTTACAAGAAAGCCAGGGAAAACTCTATGGCCAGCACAGTGGATAGTCGAGATGGAAAAGAATTTCCGTTTACTGGAGTGTTCTAATGAGAAAATGGTGTTATACGCTACCCACATGCTGAAGGAAGAAGCCAATGGATGGTGGAACTCAACCAGAGCATATCTGGAAATAAAGCACCAGATAATCACTGCCCATATTCAAGGAGGCCTTCTTTGAAAAATACTTTCCCAAGAGTTTCTGCGATTAGATAGAGAGGGAGTTCCTCAATTTGCAGCAATCCCAAATGACCGTAGAGGCATACCAACAGAGGTATGAGGAGTTATTTTTCTTTACTCCAACCAGTATGCAGGAGGAAGAAACTAAGACTCGCCGTTTCACCATGGGTCTTCGGGGTGTTATAAGAGAACATGTGTTGGGGCGAGGGTTGAAGATCTATAATGAAGCTGTACAGGTGGCTCGAGTCATCGAAGCAAGCCAGAGAGATAGCTTCTTTGCACAGAATAGGGGTCTGAAGAGGCCTAACCCTGAGGTCCAAGGTGGAAGAAGCAACAGACCATACCGTCCATTCAGGCCACCAGCTAGTACTGTGCCACCCAGACCTATTCTTGCAGGAACACAGCAGGCAACGGGACAGAACCCCAACGTGAAGTGTTTTAATTGCCAACAGGTGGGTCATTATGCCAGAACTTGTCCACTGCCAAGAAGGGAACAGCAGCAAGGCAAAGTTTATGCCGTTACTACAGAAGAGGCAGCCACATCACCAGATGTGGTTACAGGTATGATTCTATATTCATTCCTTAACTACTGCATTGTTATTTGAGCATTTAAAACTAAAGGAAAAATTTAAAAACCTCAGGTGCAGTAAATATAATAGGATTACCCGCCAGAGTCCTGTTTGACTCAAGGGCCACCCATTCCTTTGTGTCGGTATCATTCGAAAAAGGACTAGATCAACCCATCAAGATTTTGGAACCAAGTCTGTTAGTCCGATCCCCCATGGGAATGGACGTGGTATTAGAAGAATATTATGGGCCTTGCCCAGTGCATATTGAAGGACAAGAATTGGAAGCCAATCTAGTCCAGCTGGAGATGTCAGATTTCGATGTCATTCTGGGAATGGACTGGTTATCTAAACATTCAGCAAACCTGTTATGTGCTGAGAAGAAATTGGCGTTCAAGGACAGTGAAGGGAAGGTGTTCAACTTTAAAGGGGATAAGTTGCCTAGGAAGAGAAAGTTTATCTCTCAACCCTAAAAGCAAGGAAGTGCTTCGAGAAAGGGGGAGTAGGATACCTCGTATCAGTGGTGGATGTGACCGCTGATTTGTCAAAAATGGAGGATATCGAAGTAGTTTGAGAATTTCCTGATGTGTTTCTAGAAGACCTACCCAGATTACCACCAGACAGGGCTACCGAGTTTGTGATAGACCTCTTACCAGGGGTGGTGCCTGTGTCTAAAGCACCTTACAGGATGGCTCCTACTGAGTTGAAGGAGTTAAAAACTCAGTTACAAGAATTATTAGACAAGGGATTTATAAGGCCAAGTATCTCACCTTGGGGAGCACCTGTGCTTTTTGTCAAGAAGAAGGATGGTAGCGTATGTCTTTGTATGGACAATCGATAATTAAACAAGCTCACTATCAAGAACAGGTACCCACTACCAAGAATAGACGATTTATTTGACCAACTGCAAGGGTCGAGTGTATTCTCAAAGATTGATCTGAGGTCAGGGTATCATCAACTCAAAATAAAGGAGGCAGACATTCCCAAGACAGCTTTCAGAACGAGATATGGACACTATGAATTTCTTGTGATGTCCTTTGGGTTGACTAATGCACCTGCATCATTTATGGAGCTAATGAATCGAGTATTCCATGATATGTTGGATACGTCGGTTATCGTATTCATAGATGATATCCTAGTATACTCCAAGGACAAGGGGGCACATGCAATGCATTTAAGAGCAGCAATACAACGACTAAGAAGAGAGAAGCTCTATGCAAAATTCAAGAAATGTGAATTTTGGTTAGATGAAGTGGCCTTCCTAGGTCACGTGGTGTCTGTTGAAGGAATTAAGGTAAATCCTAGCAAAATTTCAGCCATAGTAGGATGGGAGGCACCGAAGACAGTTGCTGAAATACGTAGCTTCCTGGGCTTAGCTGGATACTACAGAAGGTTTGTGGAGGATTATTCTAAGATTGTCGTTCCACTGACCAGGTTAACCAAGAATGGGGAGAAATTCGTATGGACTGAAGAATGTGAGAGATGCATTCAGACACTGAAATCAAACCTGGTCTCAGCACCTATATTGACTATCCGTGCTCCAGGCCTTCCATTCACACTATACACAAATGCTTCAGGTTTGGGACTAGGTGGTGTGCTGATGCAAGGAGAACAGGTGATAGCCTATGCCTCAAGACAGCTGAAGGAGCATGAGAAGAACTACCCTATACATGACCTTGAGTTGGCGGCAATCATTCATGCTATCAAGACTTGGAGGCATTACCTGTATGGTGAGAAATTCCAGATTAAGTCTGATCACAAAAGCCTGACGTATCTTTTCATCCAAAAAGACCTGAACATGAGGCAGAGAAGGTGGTTAGAATTACTTAAGGACTACGACTATGACATTCAGTATCATCCTGGTAAAGCTAATATTGCAGCTGATGCTCTGAGCAGGAAATGGGCATCGAATCTCAAAGCAGGGCCAAGTACAAATGCAGTATTGTGTGCTGTTGTTTCTAGCTCATCAGAGAATGAAGAACAGCTCTTAATAAAGTCAGCAGATGATCCTATTGAGCAAGGGTTGACACACAAATTTACCCTTATGTTTGCTGCACTGAAGATTTTGCCTGACCTGAAGGAAGAAATAAAAGCAGCAGTCCTGCAGGACCCATACCTCAGGACAGTTCTAGAAGATTTGGAAAAGGGTCGAGCCAACCCTGATTTCACCTTGGATGCAGACAAGGTACTCAGATATCGTGGACGTTTATGCATACCTGAGAATGAAGATCTGGAAATCAGAAATCAAATCATGTTGGAAGCTCACTCCACCCCATATTCAGTACATCCTGGGAGCACTAAAATGTACCATGACCTGAAAAGGTTGTACTGGTAGAGGGGTATGAAAGCAGATGTGGCCCGATATGTGTTTCAATGTTTAAACTGCCAGCAAGTCAAAGCTGAAAGATAGAGGCCTACAGGCTTATTGCAACCATTACCTGAACCAGCATGGAAGTGGGAATGCATTACCATGGATTTCGTCACTGGTCTACCTATGACTCCGAGGTCAGTGAATGCTATTTGGGTAGTTGTAGATCGCCTTACCAAAACTACAAGATTTATCCCTGTCAGACCGTAATATACCATGGACAAGTTGGCAAAATTATATGTGGACAATATAGTCAGACTTTATGGTGTCCCAGAGAGCATAGTATCTGACAGAGATCCACGCTTTACATCAAAATTCTGGGAGGAACTATAGAAGGCCATGGGAATGAAACTAAAATTCAGCACAGCCTTCTACCCTCAAACAGATGGTCAGTCAGAGAGGACCATCCAGATCCTAGAGGATATGCTTCGAGCATGTGCTATCGACTTTAAGGGAGCTTGGGATGAGAAGCTTCCACTCATCGAGTTTGCCTACAATAATAGTTACCAGGCTACAATCCAGATGGCCCCATACGAAGCCTTGTTTGGTAAAAAATGTCGGACACCATTGTTATGGGACGAGTTTGGAGAAAGACGGATCATAGGACCAGAATTTGTGGAGGAAACTTGCAAAGCAGTGGATCAAATCAAGAACCGAGTAATGACAGCTCAAGTGTGTCAAAAGCACTATGCTGATAACAGGCGTCGAGACCTTGAATTCACTGTTGGTGATAAAGTGTTTCTGAAGGTGTCACCAGTAAGAGGCCTAAAGCGGTTCATAAATAAAGGAAAACTATGTCCTAGATATGTGGGACCATATGAGATTCTGTCCCGATACGACAAAGTGGCCTATCAACTTGCATTGCCACCAGCAATGTCTAGTGTCCACAACGTCTTCCACGTGTCCTTACTGAAGAAGTACGTGAGAGACCCTTCTCATATTCTTGCTGCAGACCCCCCAGATTTGACAGAAGACTTAACCTTCGAGGTGGTACCAATCAAACTAATCAGTCAAAAGATACAACAGCTTCGAAGGAGAGCTATACACTACATCAAGGTAGATGTAAAAGAAATTACCTGGGAGGAGGAGGATGCCATGAGACAAGAATACCCTCATCTCTTCGACTCTGAAGGTACATACAATTTTGGGGACGAAATTTCTTTTAAGGGTGGGGGGATTGTGAGACCTACATGCAAATTTATGCAAATTTTGGGGACAAAATTTCTTTTAAGGGTGGTAGAGTTGTAAGAACCATGTTCTGAAAACCCGATCTAACCCATGATTCTATATGATGATAGGTCTCCCAATTATAACTGGACCGGAAGGCGAAGCTGGGTGACGAACCACAGGTTTCAGGTACGAAAACCAGGTGTAAAAATATAGATTTTTACATACCGGTCTCACTGATCACTCAGTGAGACCGGTATGTGTGACCGATATGAGCAATTCCGACTGGAGACAGACTCCAACGGGTCCCACACTCCGAATTGAAATTGGAAAGCTTCTAACCGTGGAAAACCTTCCTAGAACGGTCTCCCAATATTTATATACACCTTAAACCTCCTTTGATCTTTCTCAAAACCCTAGCCATCTGGAAGAGATCTGAGAAGGAGCAAGGAGGGAGGAGACTGCTCAAGAAGAGGATTTCCGTTGGAGGAGCACGCCGCCAACTGACAAACACCGCCGGTAAGTGCTCAATCCTCTTAGTAATGATAAAATTTTGGATCAAAGCCGTGAAGCGACGCAGCGATCCAAAATCCTAGGACTTTCAATAAAGCCTAGTTTTCTCGTTTAGATCTAATCTGGTATGATACGATGTTCTAGTCGAAACCTAGAAGGCCAATAGAGTATTTGGACCTCAGAGTGGGTTAGAAGAAACCCTAGAAACCGAGTCGATGATCGATGAGGAAGGGAGATCCGAGATCGGATTCTTGGATCCAAATCGTGAAACATACCGATTGGACACAAGATCCTGCGGTATGGGCCTGCAGTATATACCACAGTCGGTATGTACCGCAGGCACATACCGGTCTCACCCTACTGAGACCGGTACTACGATCGATATGCCTTCCGAGCCTTGTTTGCTTAACTAAACATGGTTCTGACCAGTTGTGACCTTAATAAATGAATTCTAACTTATGGGTATGACTATGTAGGACTTGTAGACAGCGTGAGTAGATCCTATGATGCAGAACGGAATAGTTATCACGTGTCAGGTAAGGGACAAGACCCCAAACCCTAATTAATTAAATAACAGTAAACCTTTGTGATTAATTTGTATCTATATTGATTGCCTGATGTTTGTGCATTTCACATGCCATTGTAGTTGTTTAAATTATTATTATATGTTCATGCATTTCATATGCTAGGTTGTTGAATGTTTAGGCATGTGGATGTTTTTAGTTGGTGTGTGGAATGTGAAGGAGAGTGGAGCCCTGGATATATCCACACACTAACACCTTTTTCGTATCGCCATCTACCTTAGCAGACTTGGTGCAAATAGGGTATTAGGGGGAGGACGTGGGATTGTGGTTCATCCTGCCCACCAGACTCGAGCCTCATCCTGCCCACCAGACTCGAGCCCTATCTCTATGTCGTAGGGAGTCGTGCTGGGATAGGGCCATAGATACTGTATTGACATATAGGACTGGTTAGAAATGGAACCCACTTGCAAGCCCTTGCCAATAGGGGTTTAGGTATTGGTACGGCATAGGGTATCAGGGAGAAGACGTGGGATTGTGGTTCATCTTGCCCGCCAGACTTGAGCCCTATCTCTATACCAGAGTGAGTGATGTGGGGCAACAGCAGTTGTGTGGTAGGTGCCTGACTGTTGGGTGTGCTCACACTCTCGGGCATGGAGGTGCGGTGGCCGCCAAACCTTACCATAGCACTTTGCAAGTTAAACCTGACCCAAATTGTAATGTTATCTCATGCATTTTGTATGTTGCATTGGTCTTGTACTTACTGAGCTAAGTTGTGAGCTCACCCGAATATATATATTCTATTTTTCAGATCTTGATGCAGGGTATACCGTTGAGGACTTTATGACTGCCCCAGCTTACAGTACGGTTGCTGCCCTGGATACACAGACAGTAGAGGACGAGCATAGTGCATCATGCGAGTGCTCATTCTGTGTTTTCCTTCAGTGATGGGTTATTTTCTTTTAATACAATGTAATATTTATTATTTAAATTTTTGAATGATGGAATAATTTGAATATTTATTAACATAGTACTCAGTTCATTCATCTACTATTTCCACTGCTATGTATTATTCTTTGATTGAGTTAGACTGCTTGGAATGATTGGTTGACACAGTCTATTGAGATCCTGGTGTGAACCGTGGTTTGGAGACGGTTCACTCACACTCCTAGTTCAGCCGGAATTGGGGTGTGACAAAAATGGTTATAAAATTAAAGTAAGTGAAATGCTCTATGGCACTTCCTTCACTTGAACACGCATGCATCGCATTCGCAGTCCACATCATGTTTTTCTTCCTCTAGCGGCTACATGCCCAGTTGTACCAGATTGGTGACAACCGACATGTTCATGTAATCCGCAACTATGATACCTGTACCATCATCTTAAAAGAAAGGTGTACGCAAAGATAAGCTCTCCAACTTGAGCTCAGTGAGAAACAGACAAGCAAGCAAGCAATAATACATGATAGATTATTAACACACAACAATGGTCTGGTATAACATATGCCAGTGCTAAGGTAAGGCCTGATCATGCTCACTGAAGCTGACCATAACCTCCATGCACAGGAGAGAAAGGATACTCATCAGCCTGCATCGACAGCCCTAGAGAAGCCGCGCGTCTCCTATTATGAATGTCGATCGATAGAGCAAAGGTCAGGCTAGTGATGCTCTAGTGAACACCACCGCCACCTACTCCTCTTCCCCTATCCATACCAGCACCTAATCCCCTACTGGCTAGGGTTGCATACATGGGATAGTGTCGTTAACCAATCCTACATGTCATCCTATGCACCCCCTTAATACCCTAGCAGGAATCCAAGGCCGTCCATCTACCCCCTAGATGTTGTCATCCCGCCAGGATAAAAGGTGGCACATGGCAAGGTTTGCATAGTGGGTCTAATGTAGCCATCCTCAACCATTTCACAACTTTTCACTTATGCATCAATCATCACACAATTACGAAATTCATATATAGATGCAAATGCATCCAAGATACAGATATTAGATGACATGTTATATAATCAAGAATCCAACACAAGTAGAAAAGTGATTAAAAACACACCAAAATAAAGTTAGGGTTATGTCCCTCACTGTTAATACAACATTTAATCCACTAATGATATGACGACGCATGGCTTAATCGTGAGACGACACGTGGCGCAATCCAGAGATGACAGGTGGCTTAATCCAAAGGCGACACGGATAGTCATTCAAAGTATCCCAATTACTGATACGTGTGTAACACGTGTCATAGCTGCATCCCTTGAGCAGTTCCATACGTGTAGAGGAGGACTCCTCACTCAATCTCCACAACCTATAATAGTGCATCGTGTGCGTTGGACCATGATGGTAACTCTCATGTCTCATCTTGCTGTTGGATTCTTATCCAATAGCAGAAGATCAATGCAGTAGTATTTACAATTGCCCATAGCCATTGCACTACTACCAGCCACTCCGATCAATTATTTCGAGGTCTATAATAGCACCAAAGCACACAGAGCAAGGTAAGTTCAAATTCTTAGTAATCATCCCATTGATAGACTCAAACCTTGCTCTACATCCTAAGAGGTGTCTTCCTATTAGACACTTCATTCTGTTTGATCTAAGGACTGACTTAAGCATTGGAGTGGCCACCGGACTACCCAGTCCACCCCTCTGTGCTTTCTTTCTGTTATTTCAGGTTCCTCTCAGTAAGTCACTTATAACAGAGAATAACTTGTTCATCATCGTGGATCACCCTGTACGTGTTGTATAACTGGCATAAGTTGTGAAGAACTCTACCAACGTGGCATCCCAGTCATACTATCCAGTTTTCAGCATCAACACTCACTTGAAGTATTGTTAATTCTGTAATTAGCACCACGTTAGTCGATCTCGTCTACGCACGTGAGACCTAAGTTTATATGTAAAGTTGTTAGTTATTTATTCATTGAGTTACACTGATATCTGACCTTCTGAAGGTGTTCAATTGTAGTCTTCAGTTGGAGGCTGTGGCCAAATCCACCCTCCGAAGGGGTCAGGATTCCCCTTGGGTGCTGTTCGGTTGTAGCTTTGGTTGCAACAGAAGTACGACCAGTGTTGCTTCCGAATACTTATTGAGGCTTTCTGGGTTTGTCTGATTGCAACTCTGGCTGCAAAAGTAGCGCAACCAGTGTTGTAATTGAACCATCCTAGAGGGATTGGTCTTGATATTTTGATTTAGTCCAAAGTTACGGGTTTCACCTCCGGGCCACCTTCCGGACCTGTCTTGTAACTCTTACTGGGTTAATCCGTTGGCAGATCTCTGGGTTGGAGCTTGGTGGTATCCACCAACACTACTCTAAGGGTCAATGTAGTAAGTTAAGGGTGTACCACCTAGGTCTAGAAATTCATAATCCCTTACCTTCTCATGGTTAGGTTGAGAACTAGGTTATACAGGTTTCAAAAGGATTCTCCTTCAAAAGAAACGAGTGAAGCCACCTCATTCTGCCATTAATGGAAAGTGATGATTCCTTAAGAGTAGAGGGTTAATGTCTTTTTCTCTCTCGGCATTAACCCCTGACAATGAAATCCTACCGAAGTATTATAGGAAGCGGAAGACTAAGGAGGACTTGACAAGTGGCAAGATAAGGAGACGGGAGAGAGATTTCATTCCCTTAATGTAGCCTAGTCAATTTAGAGTGGAATGGAACCCATTGGATCCGTTCGTGGGTCCAAGGAATATCCCCACTTAAGCACAATTATGGATTCGACAAGTGTCAATCTATGGGTAGGCTTTTTAGCTTGTCCGATTGCAGTGTTTGGTCCCACAAGGTCAAGGGTCATCTGATCGGATTGGCTGCAACCAGACCCCTTTTAGAGTTTTAAATGGTCAAAATCATAGTTATAGTCTCCATATTTATGTACCTAGTCCGAGCTTAAACCTTATGTTATCATCATATCGATTTCGTCAGTGGTGGAAAACCCTAACATAGGAAGAAAACCAAATTAAACCAGATTTTTTGGGTGTGGGTTTACATATGATCTTCTTCATGCCTGGACTATCTTCCCTGACATTGAGAAGAAAGAATGTAGTGTCGAGTATCTCCTTATAGAGATGGATCGTATAGTGAGACCTTCTGGTCCTCTACATTTCTTCAAGGTCCAGTTAGCTATTTTCTCACATTCCTGTTGAAAATTCTCCCATGAATGAGTTATTTCTATCTACTGTTTCTTTTGATAATTAAGTAGTGATCTTTGTGACAAATAACACGTCCATGAATGTACTTTTGCTAAAACTGGTTATAGCTGTGATGATAGAGAAATGGGTTATATATATATATATAACAAGATATCGTATGGTGACGTTTTCTAGCAAATGTCGCCATATGTATGTATATTAATAAATGGCGTTTCTTCAACAAACGTCGGCATAGGTATATTAAATGTTTTGTTTAAAAGTTTTACGTTGTGTTGCGGTATCTAACAAAAAATGCCGCTATTGAGTGTGTCATAACGTCATTCATAAAGAAATGCCGGAATATAATCTCTACGTGGCCATTTGCTACAAATGCCATAACTCAACGGCTACGCTACCTTCAGCGTTGGCTTTGCGGCTTTTAAGGATAAGCCGGTTTAGGTTAGTTTATCTCCGACGGGATTTCAAAATGCCGCCATTGGCCAGTATTTTTGTAGTGACTCCTCATTTCACTCTCTCTCCTATTGGATACAAGCCCTCAATGTTTCCAGTGTGGGAGTAATGGGTCCCACAATGGTCTATCACTTAATTAAATTAAAATACATTTGTCTAGCAGATAGACTCATGTCTGTCAAGTGTCAACCATGGGTACCCCCTATGTGAAACCTGCACCCAAAAATACAGACTAATTTGAATTTTTTTTCTCACATAATAGGTTCTCCTGTCGACACTAGCATAGCATCTGTATCATCAATGGAGTGTATGGAACTCTAGTTAAGAGTTAAAACCCTTCTTACTATTATTGTAGAAGCTCTATGTGGAATGAATCAGTTGAGACAATCAAGACCTGGCCATTCTGAGTTAATTCATAGTAGGCGATCAACCAAGGTGGTCGACCAAAATGAGTTGATCGACCGCCTATATTCGATCAACCGCATGAACCAAGAATTGGGCCAGTCCGAGCCTATGTTAGTTGGGCTTGTTTTAATTGGTCCCAATTGGTTCCTAACTGCCCATAATCATCCCTAAACATGTGGAACCTACTTTTGAATGTATTGGAGAGACAATTGACGACCTCCAAGCCTCCTTCATTACACTCATACTAGGACTAGGACTTTCAAGAGAAGAATTACAGTGCAACTCTAACTCTTGTATCAATCCCTTAATAAAAACTCTCTATGAACCCTAATTGAAAACATTAGAACCTTTGACACGTTCTGAGAAAGAGAGAGAGAGAGAGAGAGAGAGAGAGTGGGAGCAAGTTGAAGGAAGAAGAAGAAGAAGAAGAACCATTGAAGGTTCTCCCTTCTCCCTCAAGCTTCTCTCTGCAGTAGCTTGTGTATAAGCATTGAAGTAAGCCTAAAAACTATTCTTACTTGATTTAGATTGAACCCTTGATGATCCTATGAGGTAAACCCAACCTCTGATCATGCTGGAACAAGATTCCAAAAGAAGCCATTAATGGAGAATAGGTAGAACCCTTTCATAATGCTGATAATGAATAAATTGATACAAGCATTAAAATAAGACCTTATGGTGATGTTTAACATTCAAATATGGTTAGAATATGTCCATTAATATTGTTCTAATACTTAAAAACCCTCTGGTGAAGCCTTGGACCCCGTGCTTGGGAGAAAGGACTGAAATTGAATCAGTTCGAGCTCTCTGGTACAAGGCGGTCAACCAAGGAAGTCGACTAAAGCGAGTTGATCGACTGCCTCTACTGTAATCGACCACATGGCTTACAATGAGTTGTATTCTTGGTATTTTTCACCCTAATTGACTATTTGTACTATGTTAGGCACCTCACACCTCAAGAATGACATAATAAACATGTTGGAATGATTGGATTGAGTAAAATATACTCCCAAGTGTATATGTATGTGTGGTTGCAAAGACGATATTTTCTGTCATAGACCACACTTGCACATAGCCTATGGGAACAGGATTCTATCCTAACCAGTGACTTAAACCCATCATAAAACATCTGTAGAAGTTATCCTACAGAGATGCAAGCCTCTGGAACTCATCTAGGCTAAAATTACCTAAGCAATTGATAAAACATAGATGATTGACCACCATAGTTGATTGACCACCTTGATCGACCACCTCATTATAGCAAGCCTGTTTTTGTTGTATTTTCAACCATTGACTTTGAGACTTAACCAAGTGACCCTAGGACATGTTCTTAAGACTAATGAGGATACCCTAAACCTAATGGAAGCAAGAATAAACAATCATAAGTAACATTCATACCTTAATTGTAATAGGTAAGCCGAAGTAAGAAAACAAGGAAAAGGACGTTGTCTACAATCGAGTAAAGCTTAGCTCACTAGATTCATGTGAGGGATTAGTACATATTTTATTTTCTTATTTCTATGCATATGTGTTTGCTACTAGTTTGGATTACTGTGTGATAACATGCCATCCAATACCTGTGATATCTGTTCATGCATTTGCATATTATAACTCTATATTGGATTGGTTGATTATGGAATTATTTGATAACATGTGGATGTTTGATAACATGATTATTTTCCATTCGCTTGTGTCCTAGTAGATCCAAATAACTAGAATGGGTCGCTTTATCTTGGTCCATTAAACTAGGATACGGGTACCTGCATTAGTAATATTTCTTGGTTTAGGTTTCAACATCCTGTGATAGGCAACCCTTGCCAATAGGGGTTTAAGTACTGGCATAAGCTTATTGTGGACCAACTTTGGGTACGCCCCTTTCGTAGTTGGAGCAGGGAAACTGACCGGTTTGGGAGCTAGCCTCTAGTGTCTCAAGTGAGAGCTAGGGATGAGTCTGTTCTATGTGCTTACCTATTCGAGATTGGACAGTGAGTACCCAATGAAGTGGTTAAGGCATAGAATAAGATGCCAGGAGGAAGCCTATGATAGGGGAATACTAGTGCAATGCTAGGTTGGTATACTTGGGTTGTATTCTTCATTCTTTGTGTAATGTATCACATGAGGTGAGGAGCCAAGTGTGTTGTATTTGCCTCACCCGTGCTTACATGTTCATTACCAGGATTTAGGTGTGACGTGACTTGCGCATGCTTATTCACAAACCATTTGGACTTTAATAATTTATCATGCATTGTCTGCTTGAGTGTGCTAATTTCTCAATGAGCACGTGGTTTTACTCATCCCTTTTTACGTACACTTTTTTCAGATTTTTGTGCAGATTATTTATCTGATAATTATGTGATTGAAGATGAAGAACTTGAAGATGATTCGCATGATTCCTCATGTGAATGAGATGATTGTCCTTATGGTTAGAAGACAATGACTTTGGAGAGTAAAAGACTTCTCTGTTTGAGAGAGAAGATTATAGTAGTAGTGTTTATTTCAAATTACAGTTTTGTTTATTTGTTTATTATGGGTGTTGTTTAACCCGTGAGTTTTATTTAATTACTCAGTACCTAGTATTATGTTATTTATGCCTTGGTTTGAAGACAGATAAATCTTTATTATTTAATACAAATAGACTTGGTTTGATGGTTCCTAGTTATTGATTCCGTCATTATTTGATTTGCTCTCTAAATTTCCCATAGTCTGTACTATGATTAATGGAAGAGCTGTGTTATATTATGAACTGTAAATGGATCTTCTTATGGTACTTGCACAGTGAGGAAACCATGGTCATACCAAAACACCAAGGTTTTGGGATGTGACACCCTGGGTCCCACAACCTACGGATGCATGGTGTAGATGTAGTCTACATCCGAATAGGGTATTTTCCTATCCTTTGATTTGTTATCTCTGAGGTTCAAATCCTCCCCTTCTTATATTACTTTTACCCAATTTACATATGATAAATAAATAGTAGATATGACTTACTATTCTTAAAGCTTGAGTGCTTACACAGGTACGGGAGTGAGTCCATAGCATTTCTAGTGAGAAGACCTGTCACTGGCCAAAATCCAAATTAGAACGGGATTTTAGGTATGAATCTTACAAATCACACACTCATCTCATAGAAATTTATTCAGCCTAAATTGAGAAAGAAAGGGTGGCTAAAAATTTGACCCAAAGAGAGACATACAACAAATCAACTTAATTCAATTAAGCATTATCCGATTATACAAAGAGATTGAAATGAAAATAAAATACGATGCAATTTTGCAATTTTGTGCCATTTTCGTGATTCATTAGGGGCTCAAAGTTTAGGAAAAAGATCGTCTACTGCACTTGGGTGTAGCAGATGAGATCTTCTCCATTGTAAGTGCATCTGGCATGTGTCTAGGTGCACTTCCAATGGACAAGATCTCATCTGCTACACACAAGTGCAGCAAATGATCCCGGTCCCAATGTTTAGTAATGCGTCAACGGACTGAAGTACTAAACATTAGTAAGAATATTGATGTCTAAAGTTTTAAATTTAATACATTAAAGATACAAAACACTT
Organism: Protea cynaroides; assembly: GCA_028583415.1. Taxonomy (NCBI): domain Eukaryota; kingdom Viridiplantae; phylum Streptophyta; class Magnoliopsida; order Proteales; family Proteaceae; genus Protea; species Protea cynaroides. The sequence continues at coordinate 53,817,406 of CM053276.1, forward strand.
AAAAGAGTTCCTAATTAGAGATGTAAATGGATGGCATATGGACGGATATGAATCCGAATGCGGTCGAATCTGGATACCTCTGATCACACACAGATACCCCTCAATGGATACAAATAAGAATTATGAATTGAATTTGGATTTTTGACTATCTGTTTAGTTCCCTGACTTGTGTAACTTGACCTTCCTCTCCCTGGTGGATATGATTCACTCTTAATTCTTTTCCTTGAGTTGTTTTATTCAATGATTTTCTTTTTCTCATTCTCTAATCCCCAAATCTTCAACAACCCTCAAGATCATCAGTCACATAATTTTTTATTATTAGTTGGATGTCTTTTCAAATTGGATAGATTCTGTTCCGGGTTATTTTGGATTTGGATCTAGATATCCCTAACCCGTTATAGATACCATCAAATGAATACGGATGCAAATTGAATTTGGATTTTCAGCAATTCGCATACATCCTTATTCCTAATGTTTAATAGAAAACTAAAATGTCAAAAGCCAGTTTCCCATTGTATCTTCCACGTACTTGTTACTATTTGATGGCTGCTTACAGAGAGTTTTTCCCAACAATACCCCTTCTTTAGTAACTCTGCAAACCGAGAGAGGGAGAGGGAGAGGGAGAGAGGGAGAGAGGGAGAGAGGGAGAGAGTCTTAAGTAGCTTCCAAAAACAGTGGCTTTTCCTAATTTAGGAACTGTACGAGGATATCTCTTGTTCATTGCAGAGTTGTAATCTCAAATTTGGAAAGAAACCTAAGGCTTCCATTTTAGGAAACATAACTTCCAAATCTCAGAACTCACTGTCTATTTCAGATTTAGAACTACCCAAACCGTCTTTGGCCATTAGAAACACTTCCTCAAATCTCGAACTTTGATTTCTTCTTCTTTTTAAGTAGCAATGAAGCAGTAGAACCTCTGCTCCAGTAAGGAAGAAAAGATGGGAGAGCGTTATGGATTTCTCGGAAGCAAACAGAAACACAAAAAGGAAAGGTCATCTTCTTCCGCATACCGACTTCTTCTCTGCAACTGCAAACTGGACGTTCTGTCACCAAATAAAGGTTTTTTTCTGTGATCACACTTTCCAATCTCCTTATCGGTTTTGCCCTAGTTTGTTACAATCTAAATAGTGAGAAAAGAATGATTCAAATCCTGATCTGATCGTTTAAACTAAGGATCCGTCAAATCCAAAAGTCTATCTTGTTGACTTTGATGTTCTTGAATGAAAGACCTTTTTAGCCTTAGCTTGATTTTCGATCATACATGCTGGAAGGGCCTATCTTTGTCATAATATTTTGCCGAAATGGGTATTTTCAGCAGACCTGTTAGGCTTATGTGATTAATCGAATGCTTATCGAAATCAGTAAATAGTAAAATTTAGGAATTTTAGGATTTCAAAATCGACAATTCTAAAATTTTATGACCGAATCAAATTCCCCAATTTAAACAAGCCATTGGAAAATCTGTAAGCTTTGGAGAATCAAGGTCCGGTTTTTCCAGTTTAACCATTGGATTTTTTTATTTATTTTTATTTTTTTTTAAGATGATTTACATGATGATCTGAACGGAAAAAACCGCCTTGTTTTCTGGTTTCCTCCACCTTGGGTGAGGAAGAGGAGGTGGGTTGAACTGGTCCAACCAGAATCCACTCTTTGACGGTTCAATTTTTAAGTCCAGTCAGTTTCCAAAACAATGGATCACCCAACCGGTAAGATATTTTCGGAGTATCCACCGTCTCTGGGACGATTTATTTGCATTGTATTTATGGAATCTCAAAAAAATAAAAAAATAACTAAGGAAAGATTTTAAAATTTTGAAATTAATTTGGATTCATCTATTGAATTAGTGCTAAATTGAAATCTTTCTCAAGCTTTTCACAAATTTACTAGCTAACTTCTCGTGAAGCATTTTTTTTTTTTTTGGGACTCAATTTGGTTGCAAGGAAAATTAAATATAAGGAAAATAAAAAAATTTTAAACCTAAAAAAGAAACTTTCATATATGGTAGTTACCTTAAGGCCCTCTTTGATATGCATTATAAAATTAATTATATAATATATTGTGACATTTGTAGTTATTTGATATGATTTTTTATGGTATTTATTTATATTTAAAATAAATAAATATAATATAAAATCTACAAATAGATTAGAAAGCATTTATCATTATTGTGATAATCTATTATTACTTCTTTATATCTAGAGGTATCAAACCGTTATTATTTATGATACATAATTTATTCTCATAAATGCTTTATCAAAAATAGCTCATAAAAATAAATATAAACTATACCAAAAATAACCTAATTTAGTTGTATAAACTATCTAAATTTCTTATTATATTTATTAATAATCCTTTTTAGATGTAATTTTATTTACTTCTCAAATACAAAGAATTTAAATGCAAAGTAAAATGTAAGTTAACAATCAAATATAGATTGATTTAGAATTAATTATAGAGTCATATGATATCATGTGCTATAATAATTACTAAATTTTCTTTTTAAATTTAAAATTTTCACTTCCTGTTCTTTTAATTTCTCTTGCAATCAATCAAAGTCATTTAATGATGTATGTAGTTGACTAAAAAATACAAGTCCTTCACTAGAAAACAACAGCAAAACTGAAATTTGAAATAAAATGTTATCTAATTAAATGTTATATCATCTCTGCCAACCAAACATCGCCCTCTAAATTGAGCTTGGATTATCTAAGAATTAATGGTTCTTGTGCTGTGTATTTGCATTTTAAAGGAGCACCAAGATCAATTAGAGACGCTCCACCTGCACACTATATCTTGAAGATTCGTTCATTTTCGGTACTTAAACAGGATTACAGGTCAGCCGTGTTTGATGCCGGGGGCTACAAATGGTAAGCTTAATATTTCTCTTCCAAGTCCTACCCATGGTTTGAGAACCTGGAATCGGACAAAGGATCGGCCTTAATCTATTGATCATCTCGATCCAGATCTGGTTGAATCAGCCCCCAAATTCCCAGATATCACCTAACCCGTTTCTCAACCGTACCTACTTAATTGGGTACTGCATGGGATTGGCCAGGCTGAACAAAATCCAGATCGGCGGATTCTAGCCCATCCAATCAAAAAGTATAATTACCATTATCGTTATGCGTACAATATGAAATTTGATTGAACATATATTGGTGTATACAGGAACTTGTGCTTTTACCCAAAAGGGAAGAAACATGAAAAAGGAGGATATCATATTTCACTATATTTGGTCATGGCAGATTCCAATTCATTTTCTCTTGGTTGGGAGGTTAAGGCCAGTTTGCGGTTCTCAGTTTTTGATCAAATCCGTGGCAAGTACTTAACAGCTGAAGGTGAAATTTGAAACTAACACTTTGTTAGTATGAGCTTAAGATTCTAATTGATTGGGCCTGAGATGTCACCTACTATACTACTAGATAGGTTCGCTCTCTATTTGGTTTCCAGTGAAAAAATAAAAAATAAAAAATCCCTTTGCAAAATAGTAGAAAAATAAAATTTGTTCGTAAAATAGAATTTTTCACTATTTATCAATGATCTTATTTGTTTCATTGTGAAAATTTTTATACAAATAATATTTTACATAAAAAATTTCTACCATATAAAATTTCCCATTTCTGAAAGGCATTTTTTGCGTTTTACCTTAAAACAAGCCAGCCATGGAAATTCCTATTTTACAGGAAGTTTTTCTTTTCGGGCTTCTTCACATCGATACAACTGAAGCCATGTGGAGGTAATGAAAAAGTTGGAAAAAATTTCAGGCAAAATATAATTTACATGGAAAATTTTACAATATAACAGATAGCCTAAAAGGAAAATTTTCAAGTAAAATCTTAATTTTACCTGCATACCTTATACTTTTTTGTTCATTTTAACTACAAAACTCCAAATGAACAAATTATTTTGGTCTAGCTTGAGCTGATGATGACATGGGATATTAATACATTTTGGGCCAGACCATGAGAAATTAGGACCTTTTTAAATTAAATTAATTCTCCTACCCAACCTGGTCTGAATTTCCTGAAGGCTTCTATTTTAGCACAATCATGTCTCTAACTTACCATTTAATATTCATCAGTTCATGGGAGACGTTTCAATGAGATCAAGAAAGAGTGGGGTTTTGATCAATTCATCTCCCTTAAGACTTTCAAGAAATGTTCTAATGGATACCTAGTCAACGATGAATGCGTATTTGGCGTAGAGGTCTTTGATGTTGAAGATAGACATACCGGCAGAGGCGAGTATTTATTGATGAAAAAAGAACTTGTTAGGTATACATACACTTGGAAGATCCCAAGATTTTCACAGTTAAGAACAGAAAAATGTTCTTCACCTGAAATATTTGTTGTGGAGGACTACAAATGGTTTGTATACTTACGTCCTGTGTAGTTTTAAAATTTTGTTAGCTTCTGTAAGATTGAACCGGTCGATAACTGATATAAAAAATTATTTATATTGCAGGAGAATCAATCTATTTCCTGAAGGAAAAGATGATGCAAAGGGCAATAGTATTTCTCTCTACTTAGACTTGACTAATTCCAGTGACCATCCAGCTGGTTTTAAAGTGAATCTCTATTGTTGCCTACGAGTTATAGACCAAATAAATGGGATAAACAGAAGCCATACCGGTAAGGGTGCATGATTCAAACCTATATTTATTTATTTATTTATTATTTTCATCCTTTGATATAGGTAGGTTTTATTTTTTTTTAAAATTAATATTGTTTTTATATTCGTAGTAACTGTGAATGATCACGGCGTGTCAATCTTATTTGTTGGATGATTGACACATGGTATGGAATATTAAAAAAAAAGGGTATCAAAGCCGACCTAATTCGGATCATATCCATTGATCCAGAATAGTTTCGTATCGATTCTTAAAATCTGTTAGAAGTTGATATTGAATTAGGATCGTCCATGTCCAAAACCAATACTTGAACCATAGTCATCAACCCTTTTCGACACATCATTATCCCAATTTTCGACCAGGCATTGTGTGAATAATTCCGTTTGTGGTTTATCTTGGATCAATTAGTTTATCATAATGATTAAAACAATGGGTCACCGATTGGTTTTTTTTTTTTTTCTTCTTTTTTTCCCGGAAATTACATCGAATTTGTCCTGGTTTTTTTAGATGACAGCTGGGGCTGCTGGCCTAGTCATGCATACAAATTAAAACAATAATTTAACAATTGTATATGGTATATATGGTTCATTGCAGGTAGTGAATGGTTTAGTGAGACAAATAGGTCATGGGGTTTTCAGAACTTCATGCCACTTACCGAATTCAGCAACCCCGAGAAGGGTTTTCTGGTCAAAGATACATGTACTGTGGAAGTAGAAGTTGCCATCATGGGAAAAGCTAATATATTCGCATGAGCAAATGTTGTCTTCTTTTTTTAATATAAATTTTTACACTTGGGTGTCGTAATGTAATTACCAATTTAATTTCAGTCCTCTTACCAAAAACAAATTTTTTTTAACATTTTTTTTTTTTAATTTCAGTTCTAATTTCTTACAACAACTATGTGTCTTTTTTTTTACACGACAACCAAGTGATGTATTGTTGATATAGGTTGCTGCTTATGATATAAAGAAAAAGCAACAAAATTCATTGATTAAATGAATTCAGTTATTTAATTATATAAAGGAGATAAACTGGATTATAATTCCAAGCCATGCCTCTCTCTTTTTTTTTTTTTTTTTTTTTTTTGGGTAAAATACAGTTACTTCTCGTGGTTTGTCTGAAATAAAAATGCCTTTAAACATTTCAAACAATGACAATTGTCCTATTTTTCTAACAGTGTTAAACTTAATGTTTTATGAACAATTCTATCTCTAGACGTTTTGTTAGTTAAAAATCGATTCTATTTTTAAAAGATTAATATAACCCTCTTGTTCCACTTAAAATTAGTTCCGTTCGATGGAGACGACGCCGTCGATCAGCGGTGCCTCCATCCCCTGCGCTGCATTCTCCCTCAGTGTGGAACCTCTCAATTAGATATCGAATACATATTCTCTCACTAAGTTTTAGAGCTGTCTTCTACATTTTGAATTTGAAATGGTATCAGAGCGGATCACTCTTCCTAATTTTTTTTCTCTTCTTTGAGTTTTGCATGTCCTTCGTCTCTGAGTGTACTCTGAGTTTGTTTCATTATGAATTTGCTTGTTATTTCTTCAAATTGGTCTACAACTTCTCGGTTGTTTTTCATTCTTTTTAATCTGCAATTTTTCTTTCTGTAACTAATTCTTACACGATTTACCTTGTACAAATCGTTATACTTAAGTTTCTTGTCCAAAATCACTCTATTTTTTTTGAAAGAATTCCTTCTGTTGCAGTTTTGATTATTCTTAGGGTTTCTACAAGTTCTTGATTCTTGAAATTTCTTGTTGGTTTTATCAACGGCTTCTCTTCCAAATCTCTAATCTCCTTTTCCCTCGTCGTTTTATCTTGCTGACAATCCAGGATATGTGTTAGTTACTTGACGATGATTTGCTTCTCCTTTCTTGATGATGATTTGCTTATTCCTCAGCTAGACGATAAATTGCTTTCTGCAACCTTCAATTTGGTCCTCCCTTGAAGTCCCTTTCTCTTCTTTGCAATCTCTTTTCTTCTTCTTCTTTTTTTTTTTGTTTTTGTTTTTTTTTTTTATCCTCTTCCTCTAGTTACCGCGAGCTTCCTTACATGCAATCTTTGCCTGTTCTTCTTTCTTTTTTTTTCGTCTTTTCTCCTTCAATTTTTTGTTCTACAACTTTTTTCTGCTTTCTTTTCTCTTCTTCTCCTTTTTCTTTTGCGATTTCCTCCCCATCTTGTAGTTGTGGTAGAAGAACGACTGATATGATCATTTACTCAAAAAAAAAAAAAAAAAAAAAAAAAAAGAAGAAAGGTTAAAAATCGCAAAATGAACTGAGAAGAAAGACCAAAAAGATGAAATAGAAATAGGGTAGTTTTGTCCTTTCATCCTTAAATGAGGTTAGTTTGGTCATTCCAAAAATATTGACCATACACCATCAGCATCTAACAGAATATACCTAAAGGGGTGGATTTAATTTTAATTTAATAGTCGTTGTAGGGAAGGTTTCGTCATTGTTTGAAACATATGGGGGCATTTGTATTTTAGGCAAACCACAGAGGATGTAACTGCATTTTTTCCTTTTTTTTTTTTTTTTTTTTGGTAAATCTAAGCCATGTGCATTCTCCACTGAGTCCAATCAAATATTTGACACGAAAGTTAATAATTTTACAACATAAATTCAGGCTTATACGAGGAATTTGTCTTCAGAGAAAATTACACCTCCCCTAAACTTATTCTTAATTTCACGAGCATCACTTGTCTTGATCTCAACTATAGGTGCACCTTTGTCTGTTAACGGTGGTAAGGAAAAAATAGAAATGACAAAATTTAACCTTTTCCTAAATACACCCCATTTTTTAAACCACTTACCCACGTTTCACCTCACTTCTACCGACCTCTCTTCCCAACGACCTTTGTTTTTCGTCGAGACCTCGCTTCCCAAGACCTTCATCAAAGTTCATGACCCAAGTTTCAGCACTACTCCCCACTGAAAATCATTTTGATTTTTGGTAATCTCTCTCTTCTTTCTCTATTCTCTCTCTTTGATTGAGTGAATCCTTTCACTCGTTGATACTTCCCATTAAATATCATTTTGATTTCCGTCACTTGGTCCTTCTTTCTCTATTTACTCCCTTCAATTGAGTGAATCATTCTCTTTCTCTCTTTAATGTACGTGATTCTTGTTGACATTTTTCTTTATCACTACATACTTGATCTCTATATGCTTAGAAACATCAGATTTCTTGTTGTTCTTTGAGAAGAATACAACTAATTTGTTGCATTAATATAACAACAACAGTCTTGAGATGTTATCTACAACATTCAAACTAGAAATATAGTCCCTCAACCAGACCACTTGCGTTGTGGCCTCAAATAGTACCACGAACTCTGACTACACAGTAGAAGAAGCCAGAATAGTTTGTTTTACACTCCTCCATGAAATAGTTCTTACAACCATCACAAAATTATACCCTGACGTGGATTTTCTGTCATCAGTATATCGACTGAAATCCACATCAGGATATCCAACCACCTCTAGGGTATCAATATTGTCACACATACGCATGCAATCTTTCATCTTTTGCAAATAACACAGAACCTTCTTTGCCTCTATCCATTGAGCAATCCCTAAATCTAACTGAAACCGTCCTAGCACACTTACCACAAAAGCGATGTTGTCTACAAAACTGTGCATACATCAGATTTCCTACAGCAGACGCATAAGGGTTGTCCGACATAGATCTCCTTTCAATATCATTCCTAGGGCACTACATATCTTGAGCACACAACCAATGAAGGCCCTCTTAGATAGTCCCAATAGTCTACAATTTTTGTCACACTTGATCTCAATACTAGAAACAAATGATCTCTCATCCATGTCTTTCATCCCAAAATTCTCAGACAGAAAATGCTTGGTCTCTACAAGTAACCATGCCACCACTCACTAATGGTACGACATCAACATACAAGATAAGAAAACTAAACATACTCCCACTGATCTTGGGATATATGCATTGATCTTTGCATTCTCAACAAAACCGAAAGAAGATATAATCTGATTCAACCTGGTCAAACTTCAAACACCACTGTTTAGAAGCTTGCTTAAGACCATAAGTCAAATTGTTGAGCTTGCAAACCAATCCATCTTTGTCCTTTACCTCAAACCTTCTGGTTGAATTACTCCGTTGAGAAAAATGGGTTTTACATTTTATCTAATATAATTCCAAATCAGATACTTCAATTAAGAACAACAAATTTAAAGTCAATGCCTTCTCCCTGCGTGATTCCTCTTTGCTACAAGTTTTACTTTATGGCGATCAATTTTCCCACTAGAAGCATACAGTCTTGTATACCCAATTTGAGGCTACGAGTATATAGTTCTTCGACAAATGCACAAGATCCCAAACCTTGTTGTTGTCAATAGATGGCAACACATCTTTTATGGACATCAATCACTTGAGGGCAATATAACTACTGATAGCTTGCTGAAAACTATTGGGATTTTCCTCTTGTCTAAAGCCAAAATTATCTACTATGAGATACAAAATATGATTGGATGAAATTATAAATTTATGTGGTCAAGTAAATCCTCTCATTGCCTCCTCTAGCTCTACAATTATCTTATCATTCTCTGATAAGATTTTTGTTATCTCAACTAGTTGCTCTATAGCTGTTTCCTAGGGGTCCCATCAAACTCTAAGTTTCTTAGCTGTGACAACCCACTAGCATCATCAATGAATCTAGCATGACTGGTCTCTACTATCCTATTTACTGAGTTGGGATAGTAAAATCAAAATCCTTTGGACCTTATTGGACATTCCAGAAAATAATAGCTCAATGTCTTAAAACCAACCACTCTCTTATGAGGGTTATAAAACCATGTTTCCACTCTGTAATCCCAAGCATGAATTTGCTTAAACTGGGACTGACTTACCTAACACCTATTAATAATATAGGTTGTAGAATTCATTGCTCCTATAGAATCAAATACTCTCATGCTCTTGATCACATCTATTTGCAATTAAATTTCAAACGCGATTCCTAAGCTATAAGTCTTAGCTCTAGTAAATTTTTGGGCAAAAGTACCAGGGTATATATTAGTATGACATGATTTACCTGAACACTTATCTCACTTTTCATATTTAACAATTTTAATCCGTTGATAAAGATTTTCCACCCCTATTTCGAATATTTTCCACCGAGTCTAGCTTTCATTTTTCTTTTCTTTTTCCTTTAAACAGTCCCCACATATGTACATGTTATCAAACCTTGGGGTTTTCAAAATACCACTCTTTACAATCCTCTACAAATTTTCCATAGATCAAGGTCCTAAACATCTATACCAATGATGTAAGTTAAAGGTACATAGTCTACTTCCAAAAATAGATAAACTACCTAAAGTAAAGGTTTTACTATTCTTATAGATTTGGACTATAACACGTATTTAAGTCTCCAATCTCTGACACCTTCTTACTCAGAAGTTTCATAATCCTTATTCTTTTTTAGTTAAGTCTGTCTAGCTTTATAATCTTTCTACACATGTCCCTTCTGAGTCATACTAAAATAATTCTTTTTCCTTGACATAAAGTCTCTGACATTTACTTGAAAGTGTTTTAGTTTCTTTTCTTTGAATTTCCATCCTTATTGCCTTCGCCTCAGTTTTACCTTTTCTTTAGATTGCTATAGGTCACTATGATCTAACTTTGTAGTTCTAGTGAGAAAGCAAAAGTTAAATGAATTACCTTCCGAGGTTTTCTTATCCATGAGCTTATGAGTGTTAGCTGATAGCTCCAACTTGTGCTTCCTCATACTTTATTATCATTAAAAGTGGTACAGATGGGCTTAGGTAATAAAACATTTCTCTACCCCTTTTAAAAATCTCCAATATTCTTTGGATTTCTCTTTGATTAACCTTTCGCAATGTTCCAAGATGTGTTCTACTAATATTGTCACTTCCATCAAATTTTGTTTTAGTCATTTTAAATATAAGATGACTCTTCAACCCTTTTTAATCATGTCAAATTTTTCCTAACTCTCCTTTATATATTCCTTGGGTGTTTTTTTTCCCATCATGATACTACCTTGCATAGCCTCTAGAACTGAATTCCACATAAGCTATAGGGATTTCTTGTTGGAAGATTCCCAATTCTCTATTTTCATAACCTTAGTAGGAGAACGCTACTCTCAAGGGTAAGGGCAATAATTTTATCCTCTCTAAAAACTAGGTCTAAGTCCAGAAATCCTAGTTGTTTCTTAACTGCCTTATACCATTTTTCTATAATTTGATCCATACAAAATAGGAAATGTAGCAAGAGTAATACCAGGGATTGAAATTCTGAGATAGTAATTTCTAAATGAGTTCATTTATAATGCTATACATGTCACACCCCAATTTCGCACATTTCAGAATGGTGTGATGAACCGCTAAATAACCAACGGTTCACCCAGGATCTCGAATAGGCTATCCCCACGTTATCTGAACCTCCATACATCCATGATCATAATCAGAGTAAATACACAATAGCGGAAGTCTTAATAAATAAATGAACTGAGAACTAAAATGATATCCATAAATAATAGCAAATTATTCTGTATTCAACTTGAGACATAAATATTTAAATATCAAATACATGTCTTATAAATCCAATAAAGAAACCTATAAAAATATCTAGTCAAATACACACGAGTTGCACTCGCAAGAGGAGTCGTGTGTATCATCTTCAGCTCCAGCGTCCATTGCTGCTATATTCATGTACGTACACACATTCATATAGTCTTCAACTGTGTAACCTGCATCATCAACTAAAAATATTCGACGCCGAGGGGTGAGCACACAACACGGCTCAGTGAGTAGCCAAAACAATGCAACATTACATATGCATGCACATCAATTTATATCTTTGGTCTGGTTTGAAGTTTGCAGTATGCAATAGAAAGGTTGAGGTAGCCAAAGGTCGCGTTTATTGACTCCGCCTCTATACACCAGTATGTGACGTTACCCGAAGATCACGTTTATCGTCAACTCACATGCACCCAACCATGAACATTATATAACAAAGGTTACGTTTATTGCTATATAGTGCCATACCAACACGTAAGCCCCTACTGGCGAGGGCTGCAAACTGGGCTCGCAACTAACCAATCCTAATGCCAAACAGTGTATCCAAGGCCTCACCCCAGCATCCCTCAGAATGCCCATAGAGATAGAGCTAAGGCCCCCCGGTAGAGTCAGAGACTACAAGGACCGAGACCACCTCCCCTGATACTCAACGACATAATAGTTCCGCTAAGGTAATGACGATACGACGATGCCAATGCACAAGACTTGAGTTAGAGATAGAGCTAAAGTGCTGAGACCCGCCAAAGGTTAACGTTTATTGACGTTCTCATCACACCTCCCCTGATACTCGCTCGCATCAAGCACATCAACCACACACATACAAGCACATGCCTATTCCTATCATCATCATCATCATCATGTTATAAACAATAAAGTAAATATGCATGAACAAATAATAGAAATATTGGATGCCATGCTGTATGCACATAACAATCATATTCGCATAGAATCAAACATAGTATAGGACTCAAGAAATAGAAAACAGTTTATTATTAATCAATTTAGTTTAGAGTTAAGGTTCCTCACCTTAGTTTGCTATATGATGTTTTTCCAAGCTTTAAAATCACCTCTACAGTGTTATTATAATGCTAGCAAACCTAACAAAGTCGATGGAATTTAATTAGAATTAATTCTGAATTTAAAAACCATACTGTTATCTAAGGGTCGATCAGAGGGTCGATGCTCAGAATGCATAGGGTCGATGGGTCTATCGACCCTATCCTCTGTCTGAACTTCCCGAATGCTAAGGGTCGATGGTCAGGGTGCATAGGGTCGATGGGTCTATAGACCCTGTGTGCGACCCTCTGTGCAATCAGGTCCAATTTCCAGTTTTTAATTCATTCTTCATGTTTGGGGTCCTATGGCTTGCTTCCACATTCCATTAAACATTCATTCCATGGTCTGAAACCATGATTCATCCTCTTAAATAGCTTTCATGCATTCTCCTAGGGTTTCCATGAAAACCTAACCATGGATGGATGGTTTGGGTTTCTCCAAAATCCTACACTCAACCATATCTAACCTAAGGTCTGTAGAAACTCATGGAATTAGTATCCATACCTGAGAAGATTACTTTTCTCTGGAAATTCTTCTCCTTTTTGCTAAGTCTTCTTCCTTGCCTCTTTTCTTCCTCTTTTCCTTCTTCTCTCTTTTTCTCAATTCAATTAGGGTTGTGAAAGGAGTGAAAGTGGCTTAGGGACGTCCTTTAAATAGAGTAGGAATGTCCTATAATAGTCCCATTGAGATTTGAAAAGAATCCCAATCAAAAATTAGGAAGTTTCCTAATTTCAGTTTCGGCGGTAAGTGAGGGTCGATTAGAGGGTCGATGATCCCGTCGACCCTGTGGTCCGACACTGTCCGACCCTCTGTCCATTTTTATAGCGGCGTTTGTAAACGCCGGCGTAGATATACTAAACGCCGGCAAAAGGATACACCAGCGTTTCCTCAAACGCAGCATATGACCCGCTAAAGGCAACGTAGGCAATGAATTACGGCGTTTATAGCAAACGCCTGTGTAAATATTATGTGCCTGCGTTTATTAGGAAACGCCAGCATAGTATATTCATTAGAGGCGTTAGCTACCAAACGCCGCCAGAGAATGCGAAACTTTCACACAACCCGGCATTTGGTAAGAAACGCCAGCTTATGACCTATGACCGCATTTCTGGAAGAAACGCCGTTTATGAATTTACGAAGACCTAGCGGCGTTTTCTAGAAAACGCCGCCATAAAAAATGTTTGTTTTTTTTAATATATAAAATCCATTTCTCTATCATCATAGCTCTATTCTGTCAAAACAAAAATAAAATGGATAATCTATATTCAAATCAACCACAATTAATATGTAAAAAATATTACAAACACTAACAAAAGTAGATCAAGAACATGATGACCTAAAGCATCAATTGTTAATTACCAAATCATTAAAGAGTACCTATATAAAGAATACAAACACTCCAAATGCTTTACTAGTTGAACAATTAAAGATATGGATTACAAAAAAAACTTTTATTGCTTCCTTATGGGCTAGAGTTAATGGTAGCTTGAGTTTGCTCTAGTGTTTGGCCCTTTGTTTTGGGCACTAACTTGGTCATGAACAGGATAACTAGAGCATTAATTGCTACGAAGAGGGAAAATGTGCATGTAAACCACAAAATCATACAAATTAGTTAAGCCCAAACTAAGATAATTATGGTTGCAGAACACAGAACACATCAATGGTGTCCTGCAACAGAAAGCACACACAAAGATTTGCAAAAAGAATTCCCCCACCCGTGAATAGATACTAATCATTTCTCATTACCATAGGAGTTCTAACTCATTAGAAAGTTGAAGGCATAAGAAAATTGCCCATGCCCCAATTCAGTTCACCAATGTTGACAAGCTGCCGACTGTTCCTTTAACATTTATTGGGAATATCTGCAACCAAAAGAAATGGAATGATCCAATGCACAAAGATGATACAAATAGAAATACAGGGTTTTGCAAATATGAAAGTACCTCAGACATTATAACCTAAGGGGCTAGTCCCATTCTTTACTGAGAAAGATCCTACATATACCTGAGTTTATATATCAAATATAGGCAAAATTTAAACCCAAATAACAAGAAATAAAAAGAAACAAAAAAAGTTTATGTGCAAGTAATATCAGTATTTTTTTTAAACAAATTTTAGTATTTGAATAGACTATTTTTCATTACCATCATTCCGATTACAGCAAGTAGAGGAGCTGTTATAGGTGCCAATTTTTGGGCCTGATTCACCAAAGCATCTCCAGGCATAAAATTACTTGAAACCAAGGATTTGAAAGTGATTAGAGTTGGTGGTTTGGAAACTACCTTCAAATAAAAGGAAGTACTATGCAGCCTATAACTAGCCCTGAAGCAGAAATCTAAAATGATAAATATAACTTATATCAGTGAAAAGCATTGTCAACAAGAATTGAATTACTAATATGCACAAGTTTTTTATTGGGTTTAAATTTTGTGTATTCCTGCATTTGAATTCTAATAAAATATTCCTTATACAACAAAGAATGAAAATGGCAGTCATAATAGGTTTGTATTGCAATATAAGATTTAAATATTCTATGACAAGCATGAGAAATTAATATATAGCCTTATATAAAAGCCCACTAGCCTTCAAATAAGATAAAGCAATAGAGATTGTCTTCAAGTTATTACCATCAGAAATTTAATGGTACCTAAAAGTACAGTGAAGTCACAAAATATAGTAAATTCTCAATTGACAATCAAAAGAATGTACCAATAACCGGCATTATAAACTTGCACACATCCAAGAAAAGCTTGGTCAGATTTTTTCTTTTTCAGCCTTCACATTTTTCATTCCTTCCAAAGAAGGGGTGAACACAGTCCCCTCCATTCTTACAATTTCTGCACTTAATGGAAAATTAGAAAAAATATTCCAATCACACAAAGCATGGAGCAAATACAAAGGAAACAAATACATGAACATGGTTCTTTTTCTTTACTTGAACATGATTCTTTTTCTTTCCTTTCTCTTTTAATGACTTTGATAAGGAAGATGGGGAGCAATTAGTGGGTTAGTCATAGATAATGGTGTCACCTGCAACACATTAAAGTGTAGTTTAAATGAGCTGCCTCTTCTTATCCTTTTTTTTTTTTTGTGGCTTTGAAAATAAAAAGAGAAAAGGCTAAAAAATTGATAAAAATACCCAATGGGATAAATATAGATGGTAGAAAGATGACTTACAGAGAAAAGAATAGACAGAGGCTTCACATACAAGATTAGCACATAAAAAAGCATAGTCAGGAAAATTGATGCAACAAGCCATAAATTACTCCAAGGAGGAACTACACTGGAATTAGATCATAATATCAATAACCAAGTAACGGAAGGGGATTTGATACTTCAGGAATATGGCAGCTGACACCATAAAAAATTGTATATAGACATCATTCCGAAAAAATTCAAAAATTTTTACGCAAGTACCCAGATCAATCAATTCACTATGGAAAAGAATATAAAATGCATACCTAGAAATTATCCGTTCCAAATTAAAGATACATAACACCTTTTGAAATTATATACTTAAAAAGAAGAGATTGGTTTTCACTGAGGTTATTCAAGGCATTAAACATTTCAACAACAAGAAGCTTTTTTCATTGACACAGTGGATGGATGTCGTAAATAGTCATGAAACATCATTGCTTATATTGGCGACTAGTGAGATTTTCACCTGTAAAAGTAGATTCTGTAAATGATCCATAACCACCATAACCCAGTTGCAGAAAACCATTATAATCTATAAAGAACAAATGGGAAGCATACACACCTGACAACAGTTAACCAAATCAATAAGCTTCTCAGTTTCTATAACCAAGTTAACCAAATCAATAAGCTTTCCTAAATTCCTAAACTTGAGAACCAAGGAATCTGAAAATACTAGAGCTTCTCAGTTTCTATAACCAAATCCAGCAGTATAGAGCGGGATGATTATCAAAGGGGCCTTGGCAACAGAATAGAAGCTTGTTCGAAACCAATCAATAAACTTCAAGCTTCAAGGGGAAATCAATCTTGAGATTAATATTTCAGCCATACCAGGTACTTCTAGCAGATAAGACTCTGAAAAAGGATTGCATGATAACAAGGATTGCATGATGGATGCAATTTAATAACTAATGGAGGTTGGTACCTAAAACGGTCAGATAGCTAGGGTCATAAAAGAGAAACATTGAAAGAAACATAGATGCTAAAATCTTAAAAAGTACTCATTCAACCAAATTAACCATACATGGAGAGAACTGGTTCATCTCTTTAGCTGTCAGCCACAGATATCAAGTGAGTTCAAACAAAAAGAAAACAAAGTTCATAGCCAATTTGGTTTTGAATGACTAAAGTTTTTCCTGGGAATTAGTTTCTCAATGTTCTCTTCTCTTGCTTTTTCTTCATTCTCAATTTTGGCCCTGTGCTTTTTAGTTTTCAGGTTGTTTGGATTGAAATTAATTGTTTTGAATGAAGAAGAAAGCTTAAAAAGTAATAATCCAATTAAGATTGGGTGTTGCCAAAGTTAAAGGACCTAGTAGTCTAGTACCACATCATACCAATTTCTTTTTTCAAGTTATGCCTTGCCTTTTTGTCTTGGTGGAGACTAACAGTTTTTGGAAAATAAAAATTAGAATACCAAATCTTGTTCTTTTAATGCTTTCTCATCTGTCTTCTCCGAAAAAAAATCTTTCTTCTTGAATTATTTCAGCTCTATATAAATAATGTTTCCTATTATTCATGCTTCAATGTAGCTTCCTTTAAAACTCATGTTTAAAAATGGTTGCAATGCTAGCTCCAAAGTCTAGAATCAGTTCTTATCCTCTGTTTCTTGATTTGTAGGAACCGAGAAGGCTGCCACTGTATTGGAACTGAAGCACAAAGATTACTGCTCCGAGTCCGGACTGAAAAGGGATTAGCAGAGCTTCAAAATCGCTTAATTGCTTATGGTATTTAGGTGCATATGATTTTCCTCGGAAAAGAAGTACAAAATGAAATTGGGAGGCTTGGTTCCAGTTGGATTGGTCTTAATTCATGAAGAAATGCACAACTTATATCAAAGGTAATTAACCCAAGAATAATAAATAGTTCCCAAAAAAAAAAAAAAAAAATTTGTTGGCCCTTGTTAAGTGTCAACTATGCATGAGATAGAGCCTTTATAAGAAGGTTAAAAATATGTACTATTTGGCCTCTGCAACTAGAAGGTTAAAAATATGTACTATTTGGCCTCTGCAACTGACCACCATTTCCAACCCAATCTACACAACATTATCAAAATTGACCTAGTGTACTGGAAGATGATTCTAGATAAAACTACAAGAAACAATACAAAGATAATACTTGATGCAGAAACTTGAAAGGTGCTACAGAGACCACCCTGACTTTGTACTGAGAACCAGGGCAAACCAAGAGTTTATGGGAATATGGATTTAGAAAATGAATATGTATTTGTAGGTCTCTAACAGAATATGGATTTAGCGAATGAACATAACTCAGTAAAGTGTGAAACCTATCAACAGCAGATTATGGGAAAGAAAAAAAAAACCTTAACCGATCGGGGATGAAGAAGAAAAGAGGATGAAAGAAGATATGTTCAGTAATCCCACATGAACTGTAGGGCATCCCACCAGTACCCAATCTTGGAATCACCACAAAGGGTTTCCTGGAATCATTACCAGAGAAACCTACTGAATCATCACAGCAGGGTGCTCTGAATCAACACAAAACCAAAAGTCTGACGCCATATTTCATTACTCAAAATCTTTTTATTAAGTCATAGGACTATATACCTTTACAAAGACTCAAAAGCAAGAAAAAAAGATTAATCAAATCTAACTTAATTCTTACCAGCACCACTTGCGTTAAGATCCCACAGGCACAAGACCTTGGCCTTCGCTGCATACACAGGAAAAAAAAAGTGATACCTAACCGGTCCTTGCTAATCCAAACTAGGGTTTGGTTGAGGTTAATGGTGAGAAATATCTATCCTCACCATCACCTCTAATAAAAAATTAAACTTGAAGAAAGGGTTAGAGATAGAATGATAGAGAAGGAGTGAGATAGAAAGAAGAGAGGAAGACAGGTTAGCAGTTGTGAAAAGGAGAAAAGAAAAGGCATTCATACCTGATTGATTCGATGTAGGTAGTATGCAATGACCGGAACAGATGACGACTTCGCAATCACAATAGCTACAATAGATGAAAGAAAACCTAACTGCAAGTACTAGAGTGAATCAGAAAGAAAACGAAATAACAAAGGGTAGAGCTTGCGCGAGGAGAGCAGGAAATGAAAGGAACCAAATCGTGCCGCCTGCCGCTGATCCAAGGGTTTGGGATCAGTCTGGCAACTTGCCAATACATTGGGGGGGTGGGCCGGCTGAAATCCGGCCATTGGCAGGCGGTAGGACCGCAGGAGACGATTTGAACGTGGAAATGAAAACCCTATGTTTATGTACAAACGGAAACAAATCCTCTCCGGCCTGGCTTTGGGCGGGAGAGTCGGCTGCCTAAGGTGGATTCGTGACACCTAGCAATGACTCCATCCAACAATCCCTAATGCAAATTGGAAAAGCATAGGATTAATGCTCTGATTCAAATTTCAGATTTCAGATTCAACTTTCAATTTTCATTCACCCGCCTATTCCTCTACATTCACCCGTGACCTGCAACTCACCCGCGACTTGCAGCTTCACGCCTTCGAGAGAGAAGAATGTTGGGAGAAAGAAAGATATCGTTTCAGAGAGAAGAAAGTTAGGAGAAAGAAAGATATCGTTTCAAAGAGAAGAAAGCGGAGGAGGAGATAGTGCACCAGAGCCATTTAAGGTAATCTCAGAATATCTTAGAGGGGAAATAGGGCTGAAATCCAAAGAAGGGGGAAAGGGAAAGAAGAAAACAAACGCCGTATCCTAACATTTCAATTTCCTAACAAATGTTGTATCCTAACACTTTAATAAAAACAAACGTCGTAACCTACGTATACAGTCCTTGTACAGGCACCGAAAAAGACTTCATCATTTTTCGGTATCGGATCACTTATCAACTAGATCTTCGAACTTAAAATAAGATCAACAACGACAATGATTCCCTTGCATTGTTAGAGAAGGAGAAACCGAGTGTTTGTATGTCCAAATGGGGACCACGTTTATATATCATATTGAAGTTATAAAATGGTATCAAGTTGTCAACTAAATGTAAAAAATATTAAAACCCGTTTAGTGTTTTTAATGGTTTTATAATTTCAAACTGATGAAGGTATTAATTGGTAAAGAAGATAGTCAAGGGGTATGCTCATACGACTGTTAGAGATAAGAACGAGAGCAATTTGCTTATGCATCCATTTGGATTTTAGAAGATCTTTAAAAGCCCTTTGAGCTACAGTATCAAACCTGAAGTGAATAGCGGCGTTTCATAACAAAACGCCGCATCATCATTATAAATTGCTGCGTTTATTAACGAATGTCGCATTGAAAAATAACAATAACTGCGTTTTATTATAAACGCCGCAATAGACTCCACCAATGGCTGCGTTTAAGATAAAACGCTGGCGTTGACTCTACCTATGGCTGCGTTTAATATAAAACGCCGGCGTATGTCTCCGCCAGAATGGCAACAGCTGCCCTTCATAGAGAAACGCCACAGTAGACATTATCAATGGTTGCGTTTCTTATAAAACGTCGCATGGTTTCCATTAATAGTTGCGTTTAAAAGAAAACGCCGCGGTAGAATCTACTAATAGCAGCGTTTTCAATTAAACGCCGCTGTATAAACCCAGCCGTAGGCTCACATTCTTGTAGTGTGAAGGCTTCTATTTTAGCACAATCATGTCTCTAACTTACCATTTAATATTCATCAGTTCATGGGAGACGTTTCAATGAGATCAAGAAAGAGTGGGGTTTTGATCAATTCATCTCCCTTAAGACTTTCAAGAAATGTTCTAATGGATACCTAGTCAACAATGAATGCGTATTTGGCGTAGAGGTCTTTGATGTTGAAGATAGACATACCGGCAGAGGCGAGTATTTATTGATGAAAAAAGAACTTGTTAGGTATACATACACTTGGAAGATCCCAAGATTTTCACAGTTAAGAACAGAAAAATGTTCTTCACCTGAAATATTTGTTGTGGAGGACTACAAATGGTTTGTATACTTACGTCCTGTGTAGTTTTAAAATTTTGTTAGCTTCTGTAAGATTGAACCGGTCGATAACTGATATAAAAAATTATTTATATTGCAGGAGAATCAATCTATTTCCTGAAGGAAAAGATGATGCAAAGGGCAATAGTATTTCTCTCTACTTAGACTTGACTAATTCCAGTGACCATCCAGCTGGTTTTAAAGTGAATCTCTATTGTTGCCTACGAGTTATAGACCAAATAAATGGGATAAACAGAAGCCATACCGGTAAGGGTGATTCAAACCTATATTTATTTATTTATTTATTATTTTCATCCTTTGATATAGGTAGGTTTTATTTTTTTTTAAAATTAATATTGTTTTTATATTCGTAGTAACTGTGAATGATCACGGCGTGTCAATCTTATTTGTTGGATGATTGACACATGGTATGGAATATTAAAAAAAATGGGTATCAAAGTCGACCTAATTCGGATCATATCCATTGATCCAGAATAGTTTCGTATCGATTCTTAAAATCTGTTAGAAGTTGATATTGAATTAGGATCGTCCATGTCCAAAACCAATACTTGAACCATAGTCATCAACCCTTTTCGACACATCATTATCCCAATTTTCGACCAGGCATTGTGTGAATAATTCCGTTTGTGGTTTATCTTGGATCAATTAGTTTATCATAATGATTAAAACAATGGGTCACCGATTGGTTTTTTTTTTTCTTCTTTTTTTCCCGGAAATTACATCGAATTTGTCCTGGTTTTTTTAGATGACAGCTGGGGCTGCTGGCCTAGTCATGCATACAAATTAAAACAATAATTTAACAATTGTATATGGTATATATGGTTCATTGCAGGTAGTGAATGGTTTAGTGAGTCAAATAGGTCATGGGGTTTTCAGAACTTCATGCCACTTACCGAATTCAACAACCCCGAGAAGGGTTTTCTGGTCAAAGATACATGTACTGTGGAAGTAGAAGTTGCCATCATGGGAAAAGCTAATATATTCGCATGAGCAAATGTTGTCTTCTTTTTTTAATATAAATTTTTACACTTGGGTGTCGTAATGTAATTACCAATTTAATTTCAGTTCTCTTACCAAAAACAATTTTTTTTTAACAATTTTTTTTTTTTTAATTTCAGTTCTAATTTCTTACAACAACTATGTGTCTTTTTTTTTACACGACAACCAAGTGATGTATTGTTGATATAGGTTGCTGCTTATGATATAAAGAAAAAGCAACAAAATTCATTGATTAAATGAATTCAGTTATTTAATTATATAAAGGAGATAAACTGGATTATAAATCCAAGCCATGCCTCTCTCTTTTTTTTTTTTTTTTTTTTTTGGGGTAAAATACAGTTACTTCTCGTGGTTTGTCTGAAATTCAAATGCCTTTAAACATTTCAAACAATGACAATTGTCCTATTTTTCTAACAGTGTTAAACTTAATGTTCGTTTTGTTAGCTAAAAATCGATTTTATTTTTAAAAGATTAATATAACCCTCTTGTTCCACTTAAAATTAGTTCCGTTCGATGGAGACGACGCCGTCGATCAGCGGTGCCTCCATCCCCTGCGCTGCATTCTCCCTCAGTGTGGAACCTCTCAATTAGATATCGAATACATATTCTCTCACTAAGTTTTAGAGCTGTGTCTTCTACATTTTGAATTTGAAATGGTATCAGAGCGGATCACTCTTCCTAATTTTTTTTCTCTTCTTTGAGTTTTGCATGTCCTTCGTCTCTGAGTGTACTCTGAGTTTGTTTCATTATGAATTTGCTTGTTATTTCTTCAAATTGGTCTACAACTTCTCGGTTGTTTTTCATTCTTTTTAATCTGCAATTTTTCTTTCTGTAACTAATTCTTACACGATTTACCTTGTACAAATCGTTATACTTAAGTTTCTTGTCCAAAATCACTCTATTTTTTTTAAAGAATTCCTTCTGTTGCAGTTTTGATTATTCTTAGGGTTTCTACAAGTTCTTGATTCTTGAAATTTCTTGTTGGTTTTATCAACGGCTTCTCTTCCAAATCTCTAATCTCCTTTTCCCTCGTCGTTTTATCTTGCTGACAATCCAGGATATGTGTTAGTTACTTGACGATGATTTGCTTCTCCTTTCTTGATGATGATTTGCTTATTCCTCAGCTAGACGATAAATTGCTTTCTGCAACCTTCAATTTGGTCCTTCCTTGAAGTCCCTTTCTCTTCTTTGCAATCTCTTTTCTTCTTCTTCTTTTTTTTTTGTTTTTGTTTTTTTTTTTTTTTTTCCTCTTCCTCTAGTAACCGCGAGCTTCCTTACATGCAATCTTTGCCTGTTCTTCTTTCTTTTTTTTTGTCTTTTCTCCTACAATTTTTTGTTCTACAACTTTTTTCTGCTTTCTTTTCTCTTCTTCTCCTTTTTCTTTTGCGATTTCCTCCCCATCTTGTAGTTGTGGTAGAAGAACGACTGATATGATCATTTACTCAAAAAAAAAAAAAAAAAAAAAAAAGAAGAAAGGTTAAAAATCGCAAAATGAACTGAGAAGAAAGACCAAAAAGATGAAATAGGAATAGGGTAGTTTTGTCCTTTCATCCTTAAATGAGGTTAGTTTGGTCATTACAAAAATATTGACCATACACCATCAGCATCTAACAGAATATACCTAAAGGGGTAGATTTAATTTTAATTTAATAGTCGTTGTAGGGAAGGTTTCGTCATTGTTTGAAACATATGGGGGCATTTGTATTTTAGGCAAACCACAGAGGATGTAACTGCATTTTTTCCTTTTTTTTTTTTTTTTTTTTGGTAAATCTAAGCCATGTGCATTCTCCACTGAGTCCAATCAAATATTTGACACCAAAGTTAATAATTTTACAACATAAATTCAGGCTTCTACGAGGAATTTGTCTTCAGAGAAAATTACACCTCCCCTAAACTTATTCTTAATTTCACGAGCATCACTTGTCTTGATCTCAACTATAGGTGCACCTTTGTCTGTTAACGGTGGTAAGGAAAAAATAGAAATGACGAAATTTAACCTTTTCCTAAATACACCCCATTTTTTAAACCACTTACCCGCGTTTCACCTCACTTCTACCGACCTCTCTTCCCAACGACCTTTGTTTCTCGTCGAGACCTCGCTTCCCAAGACCTTCATCAAAGTTCATGACCCAAGTTTCAGCACTACTCCCCACTGAAAATCATTTTGATTTTTGGTAATCTCTCTCTTCTTTCTCTATTCTCTCTCTTTGATTGAGTGAATCCTTTCACTCGATACTTCCCATTAAATATCATTTTGATTTCCGTCACTTGGTCCTTCTTTCTCTATTTACTCCCTTCAATTGAGTGAATCATTCTCTTTCTCTCTTTAATGTACGTGATTCTTGTTGACATTTTTCTTTATCACTACATACTTGATCTCTATATGCTTAGAAACACTAGATTTCTTGTTGTTCTTTGAGAAGAATACAACTAATTTGTTGCATTAATATAACAACAACAGTCTTGAGATGTTATCTACAACATTCAAACTAGAAATGAAGTCCCTCAACCAGACCACTTGCGTTGTGGCCTCAAATAGTACCACGAACTCTGACTACACAGTAGAAGAAGCCATAATAGTTTGTTTTGCACTCCTCCATGAAATAGTTCTTACAACCATCACAAAATTATACCCTGACGTGGATTTTCTGTCATCAGTATACCCACTGAAATCCACATCAGGATATCCAACCACCTCTAGGGTATCAATATTGTCACACATACGCATGCAATCTTTCATCTTTTGCAAATAACACAGAACCTTCTTTGCCTCTATCCATTGAGCAATCTCTACATCTAACTGAAACCGTCCTAGCACACTTACCACAAAAGCGATGTTGTCTACAAAACTGTGCATACATTAGATTTCCTACAGCAGACGCATAAGGGTTGTCCGACATAGATCTCCTTTCAATATCATTCCTAGGGCACTACATCTCTTGAGCACACAACCAATGAAGGCCCTCTTGGATAGTCCCAATAGTCTTTTTGTCACACTTGATCTCAATACTAGAAACAAATGAACTCTCATCCATGTCTTTCATCCCAAAATTCCCAGACAGAAAATGCTTGGTCTCTACAAGTAACCATGCCACCACTCACTAATGGTATGACATCAACATACAAGATAAGAAAACTAAACATACTCCCACTGATCTTGGGATATATGCATTGATCTTTGCATTCTCAACAAAATCGAAAGAAGATATAATCTGATTCAACCTGGTCAAACTTCAAACACCACTATTTAGAAGCTTGCTTAAGACCATAAGTTGAATTGTTGAGCTTGCAAACCAATCCATCTTTGTCCTTTACCTCAAACCTTCTGGTTGAATTACTCCGTTGAGAAAAATGGGTTTTACATTTTATCTAATATAATTCCAAATCAGATACTTCGATTAAGACCAATAAATTTAAAATCAATGCCTTCTCCCTACGTGATTCCTCTTTGCTACAAGTTTTACTTTGTGTCGATCAATTTTCCCACTAGAAGCACACAGTCTTGTATACCCAATTTGAGGCTACGAGTATATAGTTCTTCGACAAATGCACAAGATCCCAAACCTTGCTGTTGCCAATAGACGGCAACACATCTTTTATGGACATCAATCACTTGAGGGCAATATAACTACTGATAGCTTGCTGAAAACTGGGATTTTCCTCTTGTCTAAAGCCAAAATTATCTACTATGAGATACAAAATATGATTAGATGAAATTATAAATTTATGTGGTCAAGTAAATCCTCTCATTGCCTCCTCTGGCTGTACAATTATCTTATCATTCTCTGATAAGATTTTTGTTATCTCAACTAGTTGCTCTACAGCTGTTTCCTAGGGGTCCCATCAAACTCTAAGTTTCTTAGCTATGACAACCCACTAGCATCATCAATGAATCTAGCATGACTGGTCTCTACTATCCTATTTACTGAGTTGGGACAGTAAAATCAAAATCCTTTGGACCTTATTGGACATTCCAGAAAATAATAGCTCAATGTCTTAAAACCAACCACTCTCTTATTAGGGTTATAAAACCATGTTTCCACTCTGTAATCCCAAGCATGAATTTGCTTAAACTAGGACTGACTTACCTAACACCCTATTAATAATATAGGTTGCAGAATTCATTGCTCCTATAGAATCAAATACTCTCATGCTCTTGATCACATCTATTTGTAGTTAAATTTCAAACGCGATTCCTAAGCTATAAGTCTTAGCTCTAGTAAATTTTTGGGCAAAAGTACCAAGGTATATATTAGTATGACACGATCTACCTCAACACTTATCTCACTTTTCATATTTAACAATTTTCATCTGTTGATAATGATTTTCCACCCCTATTTCGAATATTTTCCACCGAGTCTAGCTTTCATTTTTCTTTTCTTTTTCCTTTAAACAGTCCCCACATATGTACATGTTATCAAACCTTGGGGTTTTCAAAATACCACTCTTTACAATCCTCTACAAATTTTCCATTGATCAAGGTCCTAAACATCTATACCAATGATGTGAGTTAAAGATACATAGTCTACTTCCAAAAATAGATAAACTACCTAAAGTAAAGGTTTTACTATTCTTATAGATTTGGACTATAACACGTATTTAAGTCTCCAATCTCTGACACCTTCTTACTCAGAAGTTTCATAATCCTTATTCTTTTTTAGTTAAGCCTGTCTAGCTTTATAATCTTTCTACACATGTCCCTTCTGAGTCATACTACAATAATTCTTTTTCCGTGACATAAAGTCTCTGACATTTACTTGAAAGTGTTTTAATTTCTTTTCTTTGAATTTCCATCCTTATTGCCTTCGCCTCAGTTTTACCTTTTCTTTAGATTGCTATAGGTCACTATGATCTAACTTTGTAGTTCTAGTGAGAAAGCAAAAGTTAAATGAATTACCTTCCGAGGTTTTCTTATCCATGAGCTTATGAGTGTTAGCTGATAGCTCCAACTTGTGCTTCCTCATACTTTATTATCATTAAAAATGGTACAGATGGGCTTAGGTAATAAAACATTTCTCTACCCATTTTAAAAATCTCCAATATTCTTTGGATTTCTCTTTGAATAACCTTTGGCAATGTTCCAGGATGTGTTTTACTAATATTGTCACTTCCATCAAATTTTGTTTTAGTCATTTTAAATATAAGATGACTCTTCAACCCTTTTTAATCATTTCAAATTTTTCCTAACTCTCCTTTATATATTCCTTGGGTGTTTTTTTTTTTTTTTCATCATGATACTACCTTGCATAGCCTCTAGAACTGAATTCCACATAAGCTATAGGGATTTCTTGTTAGAAGATTCCCAATTCTCTATTTTCATAACCTTAGTAGGAGAACACTACTCTCAAGGGTAAGGGCAATAATTTTATCCTCTATAAGAACTAGGTATAAGTCCAGAAATCCTGGTTGTTTCTTAACTGCCTTATACCATTTTTCTATAATTTGATCCATACAAAATAGAAAATGTAGCAAGAGTAATACCAGGGATTGAAATTATGAGATAGTAATTTCTAGATGAGTTCATTTATAATGCTATACATATAGTGATAGAGCCATGACTCATACATGTAAGGAAATAAATTAAGCTATCAAAACATAATAAGCAAGTAATTATTTCTTTTTTCAAGAGTCAACTGAACTATATACTTATTCTTTGGGACAAGGATGCACTGGTCCTCTTAAATATCTGGGCAAAATTACCAAACAATTATTATCATTTTTCAAGAGTCAACTGAACTACACACTTATCCTTTGGGACAAGGATGCACTGGTCCTCTCAAATATCTGGGCAAAACTGTCAAAGAATGATGGTGTCGGAAGTCACACCACCTTTGGGTCAATGAAACCCCTAAGCCAAACATCTTTATTTTCCAAGTGCATGTAACCTTTTAATCTTGACAATTCCACCTTTCGGTGGACAATGCCATTTCTTGCTGCAACCACAAAAGTGAGAATTTTTGACAATGTCACCTATGGGTGAGCACTGTACTTCTTTGCTGTAGTTTGTAAATACATAAATAGTGGATTTGAGTATATTATGATAGAACCAAGTGTGTCACTTTTGTGGTCATAAAAATCCTTACATAACAGCTACAAACCCTACTTTAAACAAACTTAGATAATGTCACCTTTGGGTGAACACTATCTTTCTAAAGCATTTACAAACACAGACCCTTGAATTTGAACACATCATAATGAAACAAGGTTGTCACTTTGGTTGTCACACCCCAATTCCACACTGTTCAGAATGGTGTGATGAACCGCTAATAACCAACGGTTCAACCAGGATCTCGAATAGGCTATGTCCGTTTGTTTAAACCATACACTTCCACAATCATAATCAGAGTAAATACACAATAGCGGAAGCCTTAATATTAAATAAACTGATAATCTAAATGTGATAATCATAAATAAAATATCCAATTATCTTGCATTGACTGAGACATAAGTAAATAAAATAAAATATCAAATTACATTTCCTCAATAATCCAAATAAAAATCTAATCGAAAATGCATGAGTTGCACTCGCATGACGAGTCATGCGTCTCCACTATATCTTCTGCATCCATCGCCGCAACATGTCCGTATGCGGGAGCACTCATATAATCTTCCACAGTCATACCTGCATCATCAACTAAAAATATTCGAATTTGAAAATGGTGAGCACACATCACGGTTCAATGAGCAAACAAAACAATGCAACAAACATATGCATACATTCAATTCATAATTGTGGTCTGATATATGAGTTTGCAATGTGGTATAGAAAGGTTCGGAGGCCGCCTCACCTCTATACACAAGTGTGTGGAGCCACCCAATGAATATCAGCATTACCGTCTCACATGCACCCACCATGGACAAGTATACACCCAATGAAAATGGCATTGCTGTACCGGCTGTCCATACCAACACGTAAGCCCCTATTGGCGACGGCTTGCAAACTGGGTTCGCAACTTACCAATCCTAATGTCAAACAATGTATCCAAGGCCTCACCCTAGCATCCCTCAATACACCCATAGAGATAGAGCTAGGGTCTGGTGACCAGGACACACCACAATGTCACGTCCCCCCCTGATGCCCTACGATGTATTAGTTCTGCTAAGATAATGGCGATACGACGATGTTAGTAGAAAAGACTTGAGTAGAGATAGAGCTAGAGTCTGGTGACCAGGACACACCTCGATATCACGTCCTCCCCCTGATGCCCTACTAGCATCAAATACACTAACCATACACAAACATTCACATGCCTATTCCTAAAATCACCATCATCATCATGTTATAAACATACGAAATTAAATATGCATGAACAATAATAGCAGGAATAGAAGATGACATGTTGAATGCACATTACAATCATAAAATCATAAAATCATACATGGCATTGGACTCAATAAATGAAAACAGTTTATTATTAGCCAATTAGTTTAGGTCTTGTTCCCTCACCTTTGCTTGAGTGTAGATCCTATTTCAAGCTTTAAGAATCACCTTTATATTACTAGAAAAACCTAAAGTCGATAGATTATTAGAATTAATTCCAACAGTTTTAAGCTTGCTGTAAAGCTAGGGTCGCAGGATGGGTTGCAGATATCTGAGACCCCAGGGTGTAGGGTCGGTCATAGGGTCGGTTACCTATCAACCCTATGTACGACCACAGCCTCCCTGGACTTCCCAAGAGCATGGGGTCGATCCTATAGTCTCGTAGGTCCATTCTAAGAATGTTCTATGGCACATAGCTATGTTTTTTACACACTTTCCATCGCCTATGATGATTACCTTCATGGATTCCTTCGAAACTCATCCATGGGTAGTTGATTTGGGTTTCTCCCAATCCTAACTTCTTCATAAACTATTCTTAGGATCTTACATAGTTCATGGAGAATGTATTCATACCTTAGGGTTGCTGAGATTCAGAGATTTCTCTGAATTCCTTCTCTTTAGTTGTCTTCTCAAATTCTCCTTCTCTTCTTCTTCTCCTCCTTCTCTTCTCTTTCTCTCACTATCAATTGGGGTTTTAAAAGGATTGAAAGAGGCTAAGGGACGTCCTATTTATAGAGAAAAACCTCCCAAAATCCGTCCCAACGAGTTTAGGAAAGGTTCCCTTTGAATTAGGAAAGTTTCTTAATTTTTGGTTTCTGCCAGTTTGCCTAGGGTCGATGCTAGGGTCGCAGAATCCGTCAACCCTAGGGTCTCAAGTCATCCGACCCTAGGACCTGAAAATCATGGGTTGGATTCTGTTGAGGTGGGGGTCGACTCTACCTGTTTAGGCATGCGACCTACCCTCCATTTTACTGTTTTTGGGTCAATTTCATACCTGGTCTTGTGATTTCCTTTACGCATTTGGTCAATGTGGCTTGACCATGATAGGTAGACCTGGTACAAGGTCGTATGACCGGTTAGTTCGGTACGGGTCTTACATTGGTGGTCACACTAAATTCCACCATGATATGAACAAATCTAAACCTGTAGCTCATGTGGGATATTTATTTAATTATGAATGTTTTAAAATAAAACTTTACAAGTCTAAACATTAATATGAACAAGCACATTAGCTCAATTATTAATTTGGTACAATAACTTTAAGAAAAAATAGTAGAAAAACTACAAATCGGGTTCTAATAGGGTATTTTTCTATGATAATACGTTTCCCAATGTATCCAAACATACCAAACTAGAAAAGAAAAAGAAGAAGAAGAAGCAGAATGAAGAATGAGGAAAAGAAGAGAAAAAGAAAGAAGAAACAAGGAAAAGAATATGAAATAAGAAGAAGAAAGAAGAAGAAATAGGAAAAGAAGGCCAAAGAAGAGTTAGCAAGAGCTTATCTGATCAAGGCGCTGACATGTCTGGTTTCCTTCGGTGACAGCTAGACCTCCATCCCTCCCCTCCCTCCCTTCCCCGACTTCCCTACCCTTCCTTTGTCCGAACATGGTATCGGTCGGCCCTGCCGTGGTCCAGGCGGCCCAGTGTTCATTAACCCCTGACCCAAAAGACACCCCATCCCCATCTACCCTACCTTCTGTTAACTTCACTTCCCTCGCCCCTTCCACCATTGCTGAACCTAAGCCTGTGTAGTCTTGCGAACTGTCTTCATCCACCATCTCCCAAAACACTTCCCCTTTTCCTATTCCTGGACATTCTGAATCACCTATTCGTGTATATTGTCCTTGCCCATATCAACGTCCTTTTTTCCCCCTTAACCTGGTGTTCTTGAATCTAAACCATTAAGTATTGGGAATAGTCCCACATTGCTAATGAGACTGGAATCCTGTTGTAAGACCCGCATGCCACGAACCAGGCCTAACCTTATATTTTGTCATATCATGGTTGAGCCAAGTGGACCATGTGTGTGAAGAAAAACCAAGACCCAATATGAAAATTTACTCAAAAACAGTCAAAATGAGGGTAGGGTCACAGGTTTTAACAGGAAGGTCCGACCCCCCCATCGACCCCTCCATCGACCTGTGACCAGGGGTCGCAGGGGGTCTATGAATTTTCTGACCCCCCATCGACCCCCCCATTGACCCCCGGTAATCGAGAAAAACAGCACGAACCGAAAATTAGAAAACTTTCCTAATTTCAATTGGAACCTTTCCTAAACTCAATGGGACTTATTTTGGGAGGTTCTACTCTATAAATAGGACGTCCCTAAGCCTCTTTCACTCCTTTTACAACCCTAATTGGATTGAGAGAAAGAGAAGAGAAGGAAGAGAAGGAGAAGAGAAAGAGAATTGAAGAAGAAGACCAAGGAGGAGGAAATTCAGAGGAAACTCTGAATCTCAGCAAACCTATGGTATGAATACATTACCCATGATTTATTTAAGACCTTAGAATGGTTTATGAAGACGGTATGACTTAGAAGAAACCCAAATCACCCATCCATGGTTAGGTTTCAATGGAAACCATGGAGGAGAACATTGAAACCATGTAGGTGAATAAAGAATAGTTCTCAACCATAGAACATGTATGGAATGGATTATAGAAGCAAGCCATAGGACCCCAAACATGAATGAATGGAAGAAATTTGATATTTTCGACTCAAACCATGGGGGGTCGCACCTAGGGTCGATGGAACCTCCGACCCTAAGCATCGACCCCCAGTTAACAGCAAGCTGTAAAAATTAGAATAAATTCTAATTAAATTCTATCAATTTTGTTAGGTCTTCTAGTAATATAATATTGATATAAAAGTGATTCTTAAGGCTTGGAAAGAGGATCTACAAACAAGCAAAGGTGAGGGAACAAGACCTAAACTAATTGGTTAATAACAAACTGTTTTTATTTCTTGAGTCCAATACCATGATTGTGATATGCGTGTGTGCTTGTAATGTGCATTCAACATGTCATCCAATATTTCTATTATTACTGTTCATGCATATTTAAATTTATTGATTATAACATGATGATGTTGATGATGGTAGGAATAGGCATGTGAATGTTTATGTTTGGCTGGTGTACATGGTGCGGGTAGGGATGGTATCAACCGGTACTTCGATGCCGTTCTCATCGGGGTATATTGTGCCATGGTCTATTCAAGTCATGTCCACTAAGCAAGTGTTAATGTGCTTGATGCGAGTGGAGTATCAGGGGGAGGACGTGACATTGTGGTTCAGCCTGGTCACCAGACTCTAGCTCTATCTCTACTCAAGTCTTGTCCACTAACATCGTCGTATCGCCATTGCCTTAGCAAAACTAATATGTCGTAGGGCATCAGGGGGGGGATGTGGCATTGTGGTTCAGCCTGATCACCAGACCCTAGCTCTATCTCTATGGATGTATTGAGGGATGCTGGGGTGAGGCCTTGGATACATTGTTTGACATTAGGGTTGGTTAGTTGCGAGCCCAGTTTGCAAGCCTTCGCCAATAGGGGCTTGCGTGTTGGTATGGGCAACTGGTGCAGCCATGCCATTTTCATAGGGTGTATATTGTCCATGGTGGGTGCATGTGGGGCGACAGTGCCGTTTTCACTGGGCGTTTCCACACACTCGTGTATAGAGGTGCGGCGGCCACCTATCCTATCTATAGCACATTGCAAACTTTAAATCAGACCAAAGATATGAATTGATTGCATGCATATGTATTGTTGCATTGTGTGTTTGCTCACTGAGCCGTGATGTGTGCTCACCCTTTCGAATTTGAATAGTTTTAGTTGATGATGCAGGTACCACC
Source organism: Protea cynaroides (assembly GCA_028583415.1). Classification (NCBI taxonomy): domain Eukaryota; kingdom Viridiplantae; phylum Streptophyta; class Magnoliopsida; order Proteales; family Proteaceae; genus Protea; species Protea cynaroides. The sequence goes on from CM053276.1 coordinate 53,849,952, forward strand.
GTTGAAGATTATATGATCGCTCCTGTGTACGGGCATGTGACGACAATGGAAGCCAATGATTTAGTGGATATGCATGACTCCTCATGCGAGTTCAACTCATGCGTATTCGATTAGATTTTATTTAGATTTTATTAAAGACATGTAATTGATATTTATTTTATTATGTCTCAGTTGATTTAACAATAATTTGATATTTATTCATGGTTATCACAGTTAGATTCTCAGTTCATTTTCTGTAAGACTTGCGCTTTTTATTTTATTACCTCTGATTAATGTGGAATGTGTTTTGGTTTATCATATGTGGGATAGCCTATTGTGAGATCCTGGTTGAACCTTTGGTTTATTGATGGTTCATCACACCAATCTGGTTGGAGCAGAATTGGGGTGTGACAACTTGGTATCAGAGCTCTCGTAGGCCTTACCCATTAAACCTGAATACTACCAGTGGAGTCCATGAACTGAGTTAGGATAAATTAAAAGCTTTAATACAAACACACCATAAGCACCAGTGTTGGTTGAGATAGAACTTAACAAGACAATAATGTACATATAAAAGGTGGAACCATATATATACAATCAAATAGAAAGAGAAGACCAAAATTCATCCTGATAAACAAATAATATAGGGTATTATCTATAAGTCGGGCAGTTATCTAGGAATACAAAGGATATAGTACAGTAAGAAGAAGGAAGCATCTGTAAAGCAGAAAAATTAAATGCCGAGATGGTACTCACAAGATGTGAAACTCGACGTATGACAAAGGAAGAAGAAAATGGCTAGTAATGCCTAATTCCCTGCGAAGGTAAAGGGAAAGGACTCGGGCTAAATCCAAACAGAGATAAGAGAATAATGGCCACACATTAAGAATAAGAGCAACTATAAAGAAGCTTAAGCTATACTCCTGGGTGACGTGGAGACTCAGAGTGAGACCCATTACAAGCTGATCTATTGCCCACTAAGTAAGAAGAGGATGTTGCAACTTGACCCCACCACTACTGGGTCAAGAATGGGTAATGAAAACTCATCTGAGTAGATGCTAAATAATGATAATTAGATTGGAGCAAATCAAAAGAGGTGAACAACTAGGCCACTCCAACCAATCACCTGGACTACCAAGTACCTTAGCCACGATTGTAATAAACTTGGTCTGACAAAATACAAGAGCAACAACAAAGAAAAATAGATAATGGCTTAGTAGAAAAGAAAAACACAAAATTTTGACATTATAACGACGTAAATTGGTCAAAAGCCTCACTTTTCACTTAAACACGTAGGCAGGAGGACTTAAGTAGATTCTAAACTATCCTGTAAGACTCATACCGTTGGAAATGTTAGCTAATGGTATTCAATTTAAAGAAATTTCAAGATATTCAAAATTTTTGACAAATTGGGCAAAAGAGAAAATCTCAAGTTTCTCGATAACCAAATGATGAAACTCAAATATTTTGAGGGCTTTCCTCCATTGACCCACCAACAACAAAAGCCCCCAATAAAAATCAAATTTTTACGATTGGAAAAAGTTTAATTAGAAGAAAACGAGATATATGAGCAAAAACCTAGGTAAGGAAACCTAAAAACATGAAAACGTAGAAGATATACCTGTAGAGGAGGTATAGTCGTCAAAACAAGAAGCACAAACCACCAACGGATCGGAGTTGCCACTGTAGCAACTCAGAGGGACGAGACGAGTCGAAACGAAGGAGGAAGAATGGGAAATGGACTCAAAATCAGAACTTAAAAATCTGATTTTTAGTCCGGGGGTCGGAGAATTCGACCAAGACCATCGACCCACCCATATCGACCCCCGCATCGACCCTCGGCTCTTGGGAACCTGACAGAGAACCAGGGGACGCACCCTGGGTCGGACATACTCCGACCCCCCCATCGACCCCCGGCTCTCGGGAAAAATGGATGATTTCCCAGGGTCGGATACCCATCGACCCCCACCATCGACCCTGCATAGAAAAAACAGTATTTTTCATTGAATGATCTGAAAAATTTGAAAATACCATTGGTTAGTGTATCCAAATATGAGAATGAAGTATATAATGATTGCCTCACGTATTCTATGACTTTTCAGACACTACACCACCAGAATAGGAAATGGTTGGGCGAAGAGGGAACATACGAGGACGTAACCAAATTCCACCACCACCACCGGTAGATGAAACTAGTCATGAAATTCCTGAAGTACCAGAGAATCCAAACGTGGCACCGCCAGGAGATAATGGTCAGGCAAATCCTACAAACTTGCCAACCCTACCTATAGATTTAGTTACAGTCGTAATGAACTTGGCACAACAACTGCAACAAATACAACAGGTGCAAACTAATATGCAAGCTGCCATAGGCGTGGTTTTTCCAGTTGCACATACGACACAGATGCCAGCAGGACAGGCAAGCACAATACCAGGGGAAATAATGCAGTACCCCATGCACCTCAAACACCAGTCATGAAAGCTCCAGTGCAAAACCCTGAGATAGCTCAAGGTGGTTATCAATACCAACCACCTATGTATGGTGCCTATGCTCCGTATCAGCTGGACCGCTCCAGACTGGTTGGGCATTTTCTTAAGATGAAGCCCAAAGAATTCGATGGTAAGCCAGCAGATCCTTTGTGGCCGGCACACTGGATTGATGAAATGGAAAGAAATTTTATGATGATGACCGTAAATGAGGAGGAGAAAGTGTTGTGTGCCACATTTATGCTCAAGAGCGATGCACACCTATGGTGGAAGTCTACCAGGACATATCTATTAACCAAACACGCCCACTTGACCTGGGATATATACAAAGAGGCATTCTTTGAGAATATTTCCCTAGAAGTTTTAGAGATTCTATGGAGAGAGAGTTCCTGAGTTTATATCAGGGGCAGATGGCTGTCGACGCATATCAACAGCGTTATGAGGAGCTGTTTTTCTTTGCACCAGTCAGTATGCAAGAGGAGGATACAAAAACCCGAAGGTTCGTCATGGGACTTAGGGGAAGCATACGCGAACATGTTTTGGGACTGGAGAAGAAAATCTACAATGAAGCTGTACAAATTGCTCGAGTGATAGAGTCGAGCCAGAAAGAGAGCTATTTTACTCAAAATAGGGGAATCAAAAGGCCAAATGAAAATTTTTACAATGGAGGGAACACCAAGGTATTCAAACCCTTCCGTACCCAGGGCTTCAATGCTGCAACCAAAACCATTTTAGCAACCCCACGACAACCAAAGCAAAATGGTGAGGGGATCAGATGTTTTAACTGCAACCAAGTAGGGCATGTCTCAAGAGAGTGTACTAAGCCCAGAAAACAACTACAACAAGGAAGAGTTTACGTTGTTTCAGCCAAGGATGCTGCCGCATCGTCTGATGTGGTCACAAGTATGACCTGAACCTGTCATTTTATGTTACATTGCATGAGCATGTAGACTAAATTAAAACAAATCATAGGTATCGTACCTAGTAATGGCATTCCTGCCAAAGTGCTCTTTGATTATGGAGTTACTAATCCTTTTATATCTGTGTCATTTGGAAAGAAACTAAATATACCCCTTAAATCTGTAGATTACAAACTGCTTATACGATCGCCGATGGGAATTATGAAGTCCAAGGAAGGACCCAGTATAAATGCTACCTTGTGTTTCGCAGCAATAGATTCAGATTTGGATGGAGAGTAACATATAATTGAAACTCGTGATGATCCAATTAAGCGAGAATTTATGGATGAACTTATGGAGCAATAGTTCGTCGGTTGCGCTTGTGGCATTAAAGATCATCTCTGAATTGATGGATGAAGTAGAAGTAGTAATTTTGTTAGGTCTGTATATAGGAACAGTGTAAGCAGACTTAGAAAAGGAAAACCAAACCCTAACTTTTGTTTTGGGAATGGAACTGTAGTATCGTGAACTATGTCAATGATTTGCCACTGACTCCCAAATCGGGTGACATGGATGGGTGATTGTTGATCGCCTTATGAAGATAGCTCAGTCCATTGCTATACAACCTCGGTATGCTTTGGAGCAGCTAACTAAGCTATATGTGGATAGTATTGCTAGATTGAATGTTATGCATGAGAGCTTAGTGTCGGTCAGAGGCTTATGCCTTATTTCGAAGTTTTGGGAGGATCTACAAAAAATAATGGGGACAAAGTTGAAGTTTAGCACCGTAATTTACCTTAAACCGACGGACAGTCGGAGTAGACTATACAGATCCTAAGAGATATGCTCCGAGCTTGTAAAATTGATTTTAAGGAACTTGAATTGAGAAGTTACCGTGAATTGAAGTTGCTACTAAGCTACCATGTAAATGTTACCTATGAAGCATGGTACGGTAGAAATGTCAAATTCCTTTATTTTGAATAAAGTCGGTGAATGAAGAATTTTGTGACCTAAGTTTAATGAAGAAAACTATCGAGTGGCAGACATGATAAAAAAAAAGGGGCAGGATAGCTCAAGATGTCAGAAGAGACTGTGAGGACAAAGATGGATAACTTTAGAAGTCGCCACCTAGATTTAGGTCTAGGACCTTAGAAATGTGAAATCTCACCCCAAGGTAAGACTTTGATTGACTCATGACCCTTAGATTGGAATTCTGGTCCATCAGAGATTGGGTAAGCGTCAGGTTACGATTACGGGAAGGGGTTAGGCACCCAAACCGCCCGATCAAAATCGGTCTCCTATACCTTTCCTATGCTAGACTCTATTTGTTAAGCCAAACCAAACCAAGTGGTTTGATATCATTGAACCGAATCTGTATCCATCAGATTGCCTACGTATTACGGAATTATTCCAAAAATCAGGTTCACCATCGTAGTTCAGGTGTGATTAAAGTTTATGGCTGTGATTTATGCTTGTGCATGATTAAGTTTATTTGTTCAAGTTGAAATTTATGCTTGAATGGTTGAGAAATCCTATGGGTTAGGATCTGGATAGTCCATGTGGACTGATAGATAGTCCTAGTGGATCTAAGAATAACCCTATTTGGGTTGAAATATGGATAACCCATTCTGGGTTGGAATGTGGATAAATATCCTAGTGGATCTATGGATAGTCCAAGTTGACTAAGGTTTGGATCCGAATTTGGGATTCTCCCAAATGGCCTACGTATCCTAGGGTTTGCCCTAGGAATCAGAATCCACGTAGTTCGAAATGGATAACCCTATTTGGGTCAAAATGTGGGTAAGTATCCTAGTGGATCTATGGATAGTTCGAGTGGACTAAGGTTTGGATAACCCTTTTTGGGTTGGAATATGGATAGATATCCTAGTAGATCTATGGATAGTCCGAGTGGACTAAGGTGTGAATAAATATATCCTAGTGGATCTATGGATAGTCCGAGTGGACTAAATTGTGGATCCGAATTTGGGTTTCTCCCAAATGGCCTACGTATCCTAGGGTTTGACCTAGGAATCAGAATCCATGTAGTTCGGGATTCTATTGCAATGATTGGGTATCCTAGTGGATCTATGGATAGTCCGAGTGGACTAAGGTATGGATAACCCTATTTGGGTTAAAATATGGGGGATATCCTAGTGGATCTATGGATAGTTCGAGTGGACTAAAATTATGGATCTGAATTTGGGTTTCTCCCAAATGGCCTACGTATCCTAGGGTTTGACCTAGGAATCAGAATCCACGTAGTTCGGGATTCTGTTGCAATGATTGGGTATCCTAGTGGATCTATGGATAGTCCGAGTGGACTAAGGTATGGATAACCCTATTTGGGTTAAAATATGGGGGATATCCTAGTGGATCTATGGATAGTCCGAGTGGACTAAAATTGTGGATCCGAATTTGGGTTTCTCCCAAATGGCCTACGTATCCTAGGGTTTGACCTAGGAATCAGAATCCTCGTAGTTCGGGCTGGATAACCTGTTCTAGGTTAATGATTGAGAACCTATTCTAGGTTTAGGGTTTAGAACCTATTCTAGGTTTAGGGTTTAGAACCTATTCTAGGTTTAGGGTTTGCCGAGGGGCAATCGTCCTAAATTACCCTTTTCATTCTGAATTCTAATTTTGGAAGATTTGGCAAAGAATTCTCCTTCTTTATTAAGATTTTTTATCATTCCCATTATGCCCTTCCCAAGAATGTGGGTGCCTAAATGCACATCCCCACACCAACATTGTCTTCTAGAAGTGTGCATATATGGCAGTTCAACTAGGGTGTCGCATAAAATAAGTTATTGCCAAAAAATAGAATATTCCATCTAAATATGGCACATAAAACATTTATGACAAGAAATTCACATACAATAAGATTGTTTAAAATCTTTCAAATATGGCATGTATTGCAAATAAGGCAAGAGCCTACATGGCATGATCTAGTATGCTATTTTCTACCCTAATTGTTATTTTCTTTCCATTTTAGGGTTTTCTACCCTAAATGTTACTTTATTTCCGTTTTAGGGTTTTCTATCCTAATTGTTATTTTATTTCCATTTTTTAGGGTTTTCTACCCTAATTATTATTTTATTTCTATTTTTTTAGGGTTTTCTACTCTAATTGCTACATTCTTTCCATTTTAGGGTTTTCTACCCTAATTATTATTTTCTTTCCATCTTAGGGTTTTCTATCCTAAATGTTACTTTCTTTTCATTTTAGGGTTTTCTACCCTAATTATTATTTTATTTCCATTTTTTTAGGGTTTTCTACCCTAACTGTTACTTTCTTTCCATTTTAGGGTTTTCTACCCTAATTATTATTTTATTTCCATTTTTTAGGGTTTTCTACCCTAATTGTTACATTCTTTCCATTTTAGGATTTTCTACCCTAATTGTTATTTTATTTCCATGTTTTTAGGGTTTTCTACCCTAATTGTTACATTCTTTCCATTTTAGGGTTTTCTACCCTAATTATTATTTTCTTTCCATCTTAGGGTTTTCTACCCTAAATGTTACTTTCTTTCCATTTTTGGGTTTTCTACCCTAATTATTATTTTCTTTCCATCTTAGGGTTTTCTACCCTAAATGTTACTTTCTTTCCATTTTAGGATTTTCTACCCTAATTATTGCAATAAGCATCCAACTATGACAATGAGCATTCAAACATGGGAGTGTATCTAAAAAAAAAAACTCATGATGAAAAATTCAATGGTATAAATCAATATTAATGGTAATCTAACCGTTCAGATGCTTTGAAATCAATCATGATGATAATCTAATGGTTTAGATGCATTTAAAACATTCATAGTGAAGATCCGACGGTTTAGATTCATTTAAGACACTCATAATGAAGATCCATTGGTTTGGATCAAGCATCAACATATCTAAAATCAATGGTCCAGATTTGCTAATTCAAACATCCAAGATCAATGACCCGATTTTATTATTAAAGCATCCGAGATCGATGGCCAAATTTTATCTCATAAAAATTCATAATCAGAGGCCATGATCAATCACTTAAGGAAAATCTAAATCAAAGGCTAGATCAATCACCTTAAGATTTCGAATCATATGGCTCACAATTGATCAAATTAAAATTCATTCAATATCAATGGCTCAAATTACATCCTCATCAGATTAACATCAATGACTCAAATCATATGACCATTTCATGGCATCATATGATCAAACAAAAATAATCATCCAAAAACTCAATTTCATGGGAGAGAAGATTAGGTGATAAATTTACGGATCAAGGGGGATTGCAATGGATATGGAGTAGCGAGTTGGGATAATGGCTGCGGGTGATAGGATGTTACAAGTGGTACACCGAATCGGTAAGTGAATGGTGGTATTGATAATAAAAAGAATAAAAGAGGAGAGGGTTTACCCGGTTTGCAGATCCCCCGAACCTTCTGCTCTTCTTCTTCTCCTCTCTTCAGCTTTCTTTAGCTTTCGGATTCCCAAAACCGAACCCCCCTAAGAAAGCCCACGTTTCCTCCTTTTTTTCTCTCTTCTTCCCTTCTTTTTCTCCCAAAACCTAGCCCCAAAAGAAAAATCCCAAAACCCCTACTAATTCTCCTTTTTCTTTCCCTCTTTTCTCTCTCTTCTCCCTTTTTTTCTCCCAAAACCGAGCCCCCCTAGAGAAGCTCACGTTTCCTCCTTTTCTTTCTCTCTTCTTCCCTCCTTTATCTCCCAAAACCTAGCCCCAAAAGAAAAACCCTCCTTTTTCTCCCAAAACCTAGCTCAAAAAGCCTTTCCACGTTTTTCTTTCTCTTTCCCCTTTTTTTTTCTCTTTGGAAAAAGTCTCCTTCTTCTCTCTCTCACGTCCCTTTTATCTTCTCCCTCTTTCCCTTAAAAAAAACAATCTAGAAACCCTAAATCCTCTCCTTTTTTTTTCTTTTTTCTTTCTTTTCTTCCCTAAAACCGTCCCTCCTAAAAACCCCCACGTTTTCTCTTTCTTCTTTCCTTTTTTTTCTCCAACAAAATCCTTTGGATTGTCTTAGAAAAAGTGACGTTTTTCCTCTCTCCCTCTTTTTTTTTTTTCTCAAAATCTTTTGGATTTATCCCCAAAATCGGAATCCCCATTCTCTTCCACGTTTTTTCTCTCCCCTCTTTCCTTTTTCTTCTCAAAAATCTTTTGGATTATCTCCAAAATTGAAATACCCCTTCATTTTCACGTTTCTCTCTCCCCTCTTCCCTTTTTCTTCTCAAAATCTTTTGGATTATCTCCAAAACCAAGATCCCCATTCTCTTTTACATTTTTTTCTCTCCCCTCTTTTCTTTTTCTTCTCAAAAATCTTTTGGATTATCATTTACATATAATAATATATATTATATACATATATTTAATAACATATATATATATATATATATATATATATATATATATATATATATATATATACACAATATATATAATATATAAATATTATGCACATAGATGAACTGATTCGAAATGGGTTGAGACTGACTTAGGTTGACAACTGATATGGGTTGAGCTAGGTTAGACCAAAATTGGTTTGAACTGAGTTGACTGGACTGATTGGAATTAACTGGGTTTTCTCTCCTTGTCATTTCACGGGTCATTTCCGCTGTCATCCCGCATGGAATTTTCCGATGGCCTCTATTCCAAATTTTTTGCGTTCATTTTGTAGAACATTAAAATGAGGAATATAGAAACTTGAATCACCTCATTTGGAAGTAAAATGGTCAACTTATGAATTTTTTAAGTTTAAGCGGACCAATTATCGATAATTTGGCTGACCATTCTGCATGAGATCCTTCGGAGACTTTTACCAGAAATATTTTACGTCCACTTTGTAGAGCACTAAAAATGGAACATAATGAGACTGGAATCACCTGAATCCGATGTAGAACAAAAAAGATATGCAGCTTTGAAGTTTTGACGATAATTTTGCATGCAAGCTTGCATGGGACCCACTGGTGACTTCTACCCGGGATTTTTTTACGTCCACTTTGTAGAACATCATGAATGAAGAATAATGGTCTTGGGATCATCTGAATCCGATGTAGAACGGGAAAGATATGAAGCTTTGAAGTTCTAACGATCATTTTGCATGCAAGTTTGCATGGGACCCACTAGTGACTTCTACCCGGGATTTTTTACGTCCACTTTGTAGAACATCATGAATGAAGAATAATGGTCTTGGAATCATCTGAATCCGATGTCGGATGATCAAGATATGATGATTTGAAATTCAAATGATCCGACTTAGGATAATTTGCATGAAGGCCCCTGGGATTATTTATAATAATTTCAGAAACCTCCCTTATATGTATCATCCGACTAAAATGGTCATATCTTCCTCATTTGATATCGGAATTGAGCAATTCTGGTTTCGTTTCGAAGATAATTCCATGACCTATGCATCTATGCAGATAATAGCCCATGACCCTGCTGTGGGGATCAGTGAAAAATCACAAGTCTTTGGGTTAAAGGTCAGAAACCTGCCATATTGGTTCATTTATGCTGAGGGTGGCAAAATGGGGTGCTTACAGAGACACCATGACCTTGAGTTCGCCATAAGTGACAAAGTGTTTTTGAAGAAATCGCTTATGCGTAGTTTGAAACGATTAGACAAGAAGAGAAAGTTGTATTCTATATATGTGTTAGATCTTATAAACTTTGGGGAGATGTAGAAAAGTTGCATATCAATTAGCGTTACCACTATCCATGTCTAGTGTGCATGATGTATTTCGTGTCTCTATTGAAGAAGTACATTAGAGATCCATATCAAAGGTATTAACCACAGAATCACTGGATTAGATAGAATGTTTAACTATTGAAGTGGTACCAGCCTAGTTCACTAGTGGGAAGGTACAATGTTTCCAAAGTCGGGATAATTATTATATGAAGGTAACCTGGCAAAGACAAGACGTGGAGAAGAGTGCATAGGAGGAAGAAGATGCAATGCGGAAATAGAATTCCCACCTACTGACTCCAAAGTAAATTCAAAATTTTGAGGACAAAATTTATTTTAAGGATGGGGGAGTTGTAAGATCCGTACTTTCAAATTTCGAGGACAAAATTTCTTTTAAGGGTGGTGGAGTTGTAAGACCCGCACGCCACGAACCCGGCCTAACCTTATATTTTGTGTCGGGACCCATCTACATATCATGGTTGAGCCAAGTGGACCAAGTGTGTGAAGAAAAACCAAGACCCAATATGAAAATTTACTCAAAAATAGTCAAAATGAGGGTAGGGTCGTAGGTTTTAACAGGCAGGTCCGACCCCCCCATCGACCCCCACTATCGACCCATGACCAGGGGTCGCGGGGGTCTATGAATTGTCCGACCCCCCCTCGACCCCGATAATCGGGAAAAAGAACACGAACCGAAAATTAGGAAACTTTCCTAATTTCAATTGGAACATTTCCTAAACTCAATGGGACTTAGTTTGGGAGGTTTTACTCTATAAATAGGACGTCCCTAAGCCTCTTTCACTCCTTTTATAACCCTAATTGGATTGAGAGAAAGAGAAGAGAAGGAAGAGAAGGAGAAGAGAAAGAGAATTGAAGAAGAAGACCAAAGAGAAGGAAATTCAGAGGAAACTCCGAATCTCAGCAAACCTAAGGTATGAATACATTCCCCATGATTTATTTAAGACCTTAGAATAGTTTATGAAGAGGGTATAACTTAGAAGAAACCCAAATCACCCATCCATGGTTAGGTTTCAGTGGAAACCATGGAGGAGATCATTAAAACCATGTAAGTGAATAAAGAATAGTTCTAAACCATAGAACATGTATGGAATGGATTATAGAAGCAAGACATAGGACCCCAAATATGAATGAATGGACGAAATTTGATATTTTCGACTCAAACCATGGGGGGTCGCACCTAGGGTCGATGGAACCTCCGACCCTAGGCATCGACCCCCAGTTAACAGCAAGCTGTAAAAATTAGAATAAATTCTAATTAAATTCTATCGACTTTGTTAGGTCTTCTAGCAATATAATATTGATATAAAAGTGATTCTTAAGGCTTGGAAAGAGGATCTACGAACAAACAAAGGTGAGGGAACAAGACCTAAACTAATTGGTTAATAACAAACTGTTTTTATTTCTTGAGTCCAATACCATGATTGTGATATGCATGTGTGCTTGTAATGAGCATTCAACATGTCATCCAATATTTCTATTATTACTGTTCATGCATATTTAAATTTATTGATTATAACATGATGATGTTGATGTGAATGTTTGTGTTTGGCTGGTGTACATGGTGCGGGTAGGGATGGTATCAACCGGTACTTCGATGTCGTTCTCATCGGGGTATATTGTGCCATGGTCTATTCAAGTCATGTCCACTAAGCAAGTGTTAGTGTGCTTGATGTGAGTGGAGCATCAGGGGGAGGACGTGACATTGTGGTTCAGCCTGGTCACCAGACTCTAGCTCTATCTCTACTCAAGTCTTGTCCACTAACATCGTCGTATTGCCATTACCTTAGCAGAACTAATATGTCGTCGGGCGTCAGGGGGGGGGGACGTCGATTGTGGTTTAGCCTGGTCACCAGACCCTAGCTCTATCTCTATGGATGTATTGAGAGATGCTGGGGTGAGGCCTTGGATACGTTTGACATTAGGGTTGGTTAGTTGCGAGGCCAGTTTGCAAGCCTTCGCCAATAGGGGCTTACGTATTGGTATGGGAAATCGGTGCAGCCATGCCGTTTTCATGGGGTGTATATTGTCCATGGTGGGTGCATGTGGGGCGACAGTTCTGTTTTCATTAGGCGTTTCAACACACTCGTGTATAGAGGTGCGGCGGCCACCTATCCTTTCTATAGCACATTGCAAACTTTAAACCAGACCAAAGATATGAATTGATTGCATGCATATGTATTGTTGCATTGTGTTGTTTGCTCACTGAGCCGTGATGTGTGCTCACCCTTTCGAATTTGAATACTTTTAGTTGATGATACAGGTACCACCGTTGAAGATTATATGAACGCTCCTGTGTACGGGCATGTAGCGACAATGGAAGCCGAAGATTTAGTGGATATGCATGACTCATCATGCGAGTGCAACTCATGCATATTCGATTAGATTTTGTTTAGATTTTATTAAAGACATGTAATTGATATTTATTTAATTATGTCTTAGTTGATTTAACAATAATTTGATATTTATTCATGGTTATCACAGTTAGATTCTCAGTTCATTATCTGTAAGACTTTCGCTATTTATTTTATTACCTTTGATTAATGTGGAATGTGTTTTGGTTTATCATATGTGGGATAGCCTATTGTGAGATCCTGGTTGAACCGTTGGTTTATTGACGGTTCATCACACCATTCTGGTTGGAGCAGAATTGGGGTGTGACACCTATGGTCTTATATATGGAGAGTCCCTACACTTACCAGTTCGAACTTTTGAGTTGGAAACCTGACATGGTATTAGAGCTCCAGGTTCCCTCTCATAATAACCCTAAAAAAGAAAAAGAAAAAGAAAAAGAAGGGCCAAGTCACCAAAAGAGGGACGCCAGTTGCACAGAATAGGGACTATGGTCTCCTAAAGAGGGACGATCACCCAAAAAGAGAAACTATATGTCACCCAAAGAGGGACGATCACCCAAAAGAGGGACTATATGTCACCCAAAGAGGGATCAGTCACCCAAAAGAGGGACTATATGTCACCCAAAGAGGGATCAGTCACCCAAAGAGGGACCAGTCACCTGAAAAGTGCCATGTATTGCCACATATACTACCACATATATACCACCTAACGGTGGGGTTACATGTGAGGGGGAGTATTGGGAATAGTCCCACATTGCTAATGAGATTGGAATCCTGTGGTCTTATATATGGAGAGTCCCTACACTTACTAGTTCGAACTTTTGAGTTGGAAACTTGACAGTAAAGAACCCCATATCGACTGTAATCCTTGGGTTAAATCCCCTGTTTCCTCTCCAGATCCTACGCCTAGCCCTAAGCTTAATCTGAAGTTCATTCATCCGGTCTCCAGAAATTCCCTGAAGGTAGGGGTATGTCCTGAGTCGGCTGTCATCGGTGAGTTACCGTCGCTGGAGAATACCTTGGTAGGATTCGTCCTTGGTAAGTGACCTGGGTTTTCTTTTGTTCGTTTTGCCTTACTAATGTAGTGGAGGACGATTGGCTCGATGGAAGTGCTCATGCTCCTTCATCGGGGATTCACTTTTTGATTTTTTGATGCTAGTGATAGGGAGCGAATCCTCGAAGCAGGAATGCATTTCGTTGGTGGCTAACCCATCTTCATTCGCCGATGGAAGCAAACCCTTATTCTAGGATTATTGGGCTGAATAATATCCCCCTCTGGGTGACCCTTTCAAGGTTGCCACTTCATTTGTGGGGTGATGATTCCCTCAGCACAATCTGTTCGGTGCTGGGGAGGCCATTGTACTCAGACAAAACTACTGCATTGAAGACTCGTTGGGGGTTTGCCCGTGTGTGTATGGAATTTTCTGACAGCGAATGTAAGACCCGTACTCCATAAACCCGGTCTAATCCTTGATTTAATGTCGTAGCAGGTCTTCCGATCATCACCAGGCCAGACGGGACGAGCGGATGACAAACATGTACGAAATCGAACCAAAGACGGTCAATTTATCATTATTTTATGTTGACCGGTCGATGGTACCGGTCGATCGGTGTAGTCTGCGCAGCAGACTACTGTAATCCAGAAATCAGATTCTGCGGGTCCCACTTTCCTAAACCCTAATTCTAAGACCTTCCTAGTCCTAATAGACTTTCCTAAACCCTAGTCCTAGCCTATATAAACACCTTTAAACCTCTCAAATCCTTTCCATTATTTCTCACAAACTCTAGAGAGGAGAAGGAGGTTGGAGAAGGAGAAGAAGCTAGGAAGAAGAAGGAAGTGCCGCCATTGCCGTTCGATGACGCTCACCTTACGCCAGTCGACGGTAAGTGTTTTAATCATTCTTCTTACTCTATGACTCTAGGATAGTTGTATAGTTGGATCAATACCATGCAAAGCAGGTATTGTTCTAAAACCCTAATTGGCCATTAAACCTTAATTTGTTGTCAAACCCTAGATTCGAGTTCTAGGATGATTATCATCAAAACTAGACTTGAATGAGTTGGAGATAACTCTACTCAAAGCTCAGACCTAGAATGGGTAGGGGAAAACCTGGAATCAATAGAGAATGATCGACGGTAGTCGAAAAACCAAGTGTATGGTCTTTCAGAGACATACCGGTTGACCATACCGGTCGCAGGTCATGCGACTGGTACTGGGACCGGTATCTCTCGGGGAGTAGCCTATGGGGACCGGCTGACCATACCGGTCGCCAGTTTTTCCCACAGAGATGCGACCGGTACAAGCAACCGGTTAACTCTGTAAGTGTAATTTTGTAACCCTGTTGGTTTTCCGACCAACGTGAAACCCTAAGAACTATTCTAATGCAACCCTAATATTATGTAGGACTCTGTGATAGCATGTTTGGATCTTGCGACGTGGAGCAAGCTATCAAACGAGCGTCAGGTAAGGGAATCTGACCTAAACCCTAATAATTAATGGACAGTAAATCATTGTTAATAACCCTGAATATATATGATGTGATGTTTGTGCATATTCACATGTCATCATTTATTTCCAATTATTATTATTGTTCATGTATGATAGGATGTGATTGTTAGGCATGTAATTGTTTTCGTTGGTGTGTGGAGTGGGAAAGGCATGGGGCCTGGGATTATTTCTCACACTGGCATCTTTTGTAGTATACTATCCTAGCAGGCTTGGTACGGGTGGGGTATCAGGGAAAGGTCGTGGCACTCTGGTCTATGTCATGTTGACGCTGACCTGGCCATGATGATGTGGCCCGGTGGTCTCCGATATGGGCGCTGGCCTGGCCACGATGCTTTAGCTCTATCTCTATGCCGTAGGGAGTTATGTTGGAATAAGGTCTACCTGCGTATTGTTCTGTCTTAGTATGTTTGATGCGGATAGGGTATCAGGGGGAGGTGAGGTATTGTGCTCTCTAGCCCGGCCTGCACGCTCTAGCTCTATCTCTATGTCGTAGTCAGCGGTACTGGGATGGACCCTACATTGGTGACATATAGGATTGGTTAGTCGAGCCCAGTTTGCAAGCCTTAGCCAATAGGGGCTGATGTATTGGTATGGGTAGAGTATCAGGGGAGGTGCGGGTATACCTTAGCTCTATCTCTATTCCATGTTGGGTGCATGTGGGTCGGTGGTGGTGTGATCTACTGTGCGATGCCACACACTCGTGTATAGAGGTGAGGCGGCCTCCGAACCTTTCTATTGCACATTGCAAACTTAAACCAGACCACAGCATAAAATGATTGTTACTCATGCATAATATTATGAAATTATTTGATTGTCTTACTGGGCTAAGTTGTGAGCTCACCCTTTTGTACGTACATTGTTTTTAGAAGTTTATGCAGGTTACACGGTGGATGACTATATGAACGCGCAGGCGTATGGTGGCGTGGCTGCTCTGGATGTACAAGCCGGAGAGGACGAGCATGACGCTTCATGCGAGTGTTCTTTCTGCGTGTACCTTTGATTGGATTTTTATTTATTTTAATTATTTTCAGTTGGATTAAAGTGATGTAAAGATATTTATCTTATATTTGGAATTTTGGATAACTGGTTATGTTATTTAAATTTATCAATAGATACTCAGTTCATTTATTTAAAGACTTCCGCTGTATTTATTATATTCTGATTGTGGTTATGTGCAATGGTTTGTATGAGTGGACACGGTCTTATTGAGATCCTGGTGTAAACCGTTGGTTCAATGACGGTTCACTCACACCATTATGGTTGGTTCAAAATTAGGGTGTGACAACTTGGTATCAGAGCTCTTAGGCTCTGTCCAACAGACCATATTGCACTTAACTAAGTCGATGAACTGAGTTAGGAGAATTAAAAAATCTTAATATAAAGACACCCTAAGCATTGTTTGATACCTGCAACTGATTAAGAAAGAGCATAATGTACTATATTAAATATGGAATTTAAGACTACACATGCACTAGTTAGGGTGAACCATAAAAATTTTCATTAAACAGAAAGAGAATATCAAATGTAATAGTGCTATAGGGTACAGTCCACAAACCGGACAGTTATCCTGATACATAAACCTATCAAGAAGGAAAGGAAAGAAATAACACTCTATCATGGAGTGGGGGGCATAGGAGGAACTAGGTCAGTGATATCATGATCTCGCTCGTAGACGGCCATGAGCCAGTGCACCTGCTCCTGGGTGGCTCTGAGGCGGCGAGATTTACGCTCCAAGCCACGGTTCGTCTCATTCTGATCTTCCCTGAGCTCCGTGAACATGCCCATGACGGTCTCGGGAGTAATCTGAGACGGTCCTGCTGTAGGTGTAGGCTATGGTGCTGCAGGTGTAGGCTGTGGCGCCGGCACTGGTACATCCTCCGCCCTATCATCATCACCCCCATCATCACTCGCAGCCTCTGCTGCATGTGCCGCATTGGCTGCTGCTGCTGCGGCTGCTACCCTCCTGAGTGGGCGAGGGCGAGCCTCCATCTCATCATCACTAACAGGCAGGTTATCCATCTGCATCCTAAGAATGGCATCCCAGTCGATGTCGGAGGTCATGGTATCCTCAACAACCATCTCGCCCCTCATGCTCACTCGTAGGCGCCGCAGAAGAGTGGTGATGAGACGGCCATATGGGAGGTTACTGGCCTGATCAGCCAGAGTCACCTGATGCATAGTCCGAATGATGAGGTAGGGAAGAGAGACCCGCTCCCCGGTGCAGACACAGTAGGTCAGGTACTGAGTGAGCTGGGATAACTCACTGTAGTGACTGCTCTAGGGCACGATGTTGTGCTGGATGATGCGACTGTATACCCTAGGTGCTGGTCTCAAGCTAGCCGCCTTCATAGGAACCCCTGGGTTGAGTATCTGCTCCGCTATCTCTCGGCGTAGATCCTCGCTCAGATAGCCCTTCACTTTTGAAGGGCAGTATACTAAATCTCCATCATTGGGGACCCCCAGCAGGTCAGCTAGTTGATGAGTATCAAAGGAAATATCGACGCCCTTGACGAGGCTGGAAATGCGCAAGTCCCTACCCTGATTAGGATCATTTACATCCCCCTCAATCTCCAAGTTGGCATAGAAGTGCTTGACCAGGTTGGGGTGAGTGGTCTCAGTGTAAGTGAAGACAGGCAACCACCCAAGCCTGTCAAAAGCTGCTCGCACGTCAAATTGTTGTAGCTGCTCCAAGTTGACACACCGGCCAGACTCGATGTTCTTCCTATCAAACCAAGGAAAGCGGGCTTGTGCCGCCTCCGAACGGAACCACCGCTCATCAAGCTGTGGAACTGGTGGGTGAGGGAGATGCATTCCGAGTCCATAGGAGCGCTTGCCAAAACCTCTACGTGGAGCCATTGGAACTGTAAAACAAAAGAAAAACAAGAAGAAAGTGTTATAATTGTCGAAATTTCGGTAGCATAACAACAGTAATTTCAGAAAAAGCCTCGAACTCACCCAAAACATGGGGAGGAGGACTTACGTAACCCCCGCACTCTTCAAACAAACAAATCATATGCAATTCAAGAAAAAGATTTGAGAAATTAAGAAAATTTCAAGAAAATTCAAAATTTATGCAAAACCTAGGTTAAAAACTAGAAAATTTTGATTTTTACTAAAACCATTCAGTGGAAGTCCAAATTTGTTGAGGGTTTTTGCTCTTAGGGGTCTCTAAACCCTTTCTATGGCGAAGGAAAGTAGTTCCTACGGTTAGAATCTTTTAATCGAAGAAAAATCAAGAATTTTAGGTAAAGACGATATAAAAACTATGTAAAAATTTGATAATGAAGGCAGAGGCTTACCTGGAAATGATGTGCTGAGTCTGGATCGGAAGGAAATCACTCCCAAGATGACCGGTTGGACTGTAGCAACTCAGAAGCCAGAGGAGAATCGCCATTGGAGAGAAGGAAGGAAAGAAAAGTGAGAAAAATCTCACTTTTCGCGATTTTAAAAGCTTTTCTGGGCATACCGGTCGACACTTTTACCATACCGGTCGACCGGTGATCCCTGGTATAGTCGACCGGTACCTCTTGGTCAGATGGGAATTCTGACCAGTCGACTATACCGGTCGCTTCATTTTCTACAGAGTAGCGACCGGTCAACTATAAAAAGGCCAGAAAAATTTATGAAAAATTATAAAAATTTGCAATTTAAATTTCCTTTTCAACTTATCGCCTTACATTGTTCAAGACTAACATGATTATTCGACTGTATCTCATGTGTTATGTCTTCTTCTCAAATCCAGACAAGACTAATCTGAGATGGTAGGTGGGAACGGTCGTAGGGGTGCTAGAAAACGTCACCACTCCAGGGTGCGTTAGGTAGAGGAAAATGTGGAAACCGGCTATGTTGAAGAGCCAAACCCGGTAGCTGATCAAGGGCAGGTTCCTAGGGCACCAACAAATTTTCTCGGCCCTCCTTACACAAACTCTGAGACAATTGTGACCAATCTGGTTATCAAATGGAAGCTCAGCAGAATGCATTCCTGGGCGAGATGTTAAAGATGTTCAGGGCACCGGGTTATGTTCCCACTGAAGGTACGCCTGAATCTGGGGGGAATAATGCGACACTGCCGATGCATGGTAGCCTAGGGCCGATGGGCCAAGCTCAAAATTTGCAACCACCGCATCAGTTCTCGTCGTCTTCTACTTATCAGGGAGTCTACCCGTATCCACCACCATGGTACAAAATGAATATACATGGGCAGCACGATCTGAGTTGGGCAGTGGACAAATTCTTAAAGCTGAAGCCTTCTACATTCACAGGTAAGACAGGTAAACCATTGTGGCTAGGACAGTGGGTTACAGAAATGGAGAAGAATTTTTTCCTGATGACTTGTACAGAGGATGAGAAGGTACTGTTTGCCACTCATATGCTAAAGGAGGATGCGAATGCTTGGTGGAATTCTACACGGGCATATCTGGAGACGAAGCATACACAGGTGGATTGGGCAGTGTTCAAGGTAGCCTTCTTTGATAAATATTTTTCGAAGAGCTTCAGAGATCAGATGGAGAAGGAATTCCTAATTCTGCAGCAGTCTCAGTCGACTGTGGATGCTTACCAGCAGAGGTATGAAAAGTTATTTTTCTTCGCACCGGCAAGTATGCAAGAGGAAGAGACCAAGACACGTAGGTTCACCATGGGACTGCGTGGAAGCATCAGAAAGCATATCTTGGGTCTAGACAAGAAGGTTTATAATGAGGTTGTACAGGTTGCAAGAGTGATAGAATCTAGTCAGAGGGACAACTTCTTTGCACAGAACAGGGGATTAAAGAGACCTGCTACGGAGATTTCAGGTGGCGGTAACAGTAGACCATTCTGCCCATACAGGGCTCAGTCCACTACAGTTCCTGCAAGGAACAATACGGCACCACCTGTGCCACAGTTCACTGGACACAACCTGAATATCAAATGTTATAACTGCCAGCAACTGGGTCATGTTGCAAGGAACTGCACTCTAAATAAGAAGCAACCTCCACAGTAAGGAAAAGTATTTGCTCGCATCACCTGATGTGGTCTGGTATGACTCTACCCCTTACTATTTAGCTTGCTATTTCATTGTGTGTATGAGCATGTAGAACTAAGGGACAATAAAATTTCAAGAATTGTAAATGTAGCTGGTATACCTGCCAGAGTACTCTTTGACTCTGGGGCCACGCACTCCTTTGTTTCTATTTTCTTTGGGAAGCGAATGGAATTACCGATCAAGCACTTGAACCCAAGCTTGATAGTTCGCTCTCCGCTAGGAGTCGAGGTGGCTTTGACTGAATACTATGGGCCATGTACAGTTTGTATTCAGGGCCGAGACTTAGAAGCAAGTCTGGTACTACTCGAGATGGTAGACTTTGATGTCATCTTGGGAATGGATTGGCTAGGCCATCATTTAGCTAGCCTATTATGTGGTGAAAGGAAGCTTGTGCTTACAGACAAAAAGGGAAAGGAGTATAGCTTCACTGGGACCAAGTTACCTAGGAAGCGGAAGCTGATCCTCTCTGCCCTAAAAGCTAAGAGGTGCTTAGAAAAGGGTGGAGTGGGGTATCTAGTATCTATAGTCAACATCACTGTGGAGTTACCAAAGATGGAAGATATAGATGTGGTACGAGAGTTCTCAGATGTATTTCCAGAGGATCTCCCAGGTCTACCATCAGACAGGGCTACAGAATTTGTGATAGACCTTATGCCAGGTTCGGCGCCGGTGTCTAAAGCACCATACAGGATGGCCCCTACCGAGTTAAAGGAGTTGAAGACCCAATTACAAGAATTGTTAGATAAGGGTTTCATAGGACCTAGCATATCACCTTGGGGAGCACCTGTATTATTTGTCAAGAAGAAGGATGGAAGTGTACGACTATGTATCGACTACCGTGAACTGAACAAATTAACGATCAAGAATCGGTATCCTTTGCCTAGAATCGATGATCTGTTCGATCAATTGCAGGGTGCAAAGGTTTTCTCGAAGATTGATCTCCGATCAGGGTATCACCAATTTAAGATCAAGGCCGGAGATATTCCAAAGACTGCTTTCAGGACAAGGTATGGGCATTATGAGTTTCTAGTTATGTCGTTCGGGTTGACCAATGCCCCAGCGTCGTTCATGGAACTGATGAACCGAGTGTTTCATGATATGTTGGACACTTCGGTCATCGTATTCATCGATGACATATTGGTCTACTCAAAGGACAGGGAGGCTCATACAACACATTTGAGAGCAGCCCTACAACGGCTGAGAAGGGAGAAGCTTTATCCCAAGTTCAAGAAATGTGAATTTTGGCTGAAGGAGGTGGCTTTCTTGGGCCACGTAGTATCTGAAGACGGTATCAAGGTAGATCCAAGTAAGATAGCTACTATAGTAGGATGGGAAGCTCCAAAATTTGTTACGGAGATTTGTAGTTTCCTTGGATTGGCTGGTTACTATAGAAGATTCGTAGAAGACTACTCAAGGATCGCCATTCCACTTACCCGACTAACCAAGAAGGGAGAGAAGTTTATATGGTCAGAGGAGTGCGAGAAATGCTTTCAGAC
Organism: Protea cynaroides; assembly: GCA_028583415.1. NCBI lineage: Eukaryota > Viridiplantae > Streptophyta > Magnoliopsida > Proteales > Proteaceae > Protea > Protea cynaroides. The sequence goes on from CM053276.1 coordinate 53,871,384, forward strand.
TTTGAAGTCAAGACTAGTCTCTGCACCTATCTTGACCATCCCAGCACCAAGCTTACCGTTTACCTTATATACGGACACTTCAGGGTTGGGTCTTGGATGTGTATTGATGCAAGGAGAACAGGTGATTGCCTACACATCAAGACAGTTAAAAGAGCATGAGAAGAATTATCCAACGCATGATTTGGAGTTAGCAGTGGTTATACATGCCATCAAAACTTGGAGACACTACTTGTACGGTGAAAAGTTTTATATTAAGTCAGATCACAAGAGCTTAACTTATCTTTTCACTTAGAAGGATCTGAATATGAGGCAGAGGGATGGCTGGAGTTATTAAAAGATTATGACTGTGACATCCAGTACCATCTGGGTAAAGCAAATGTTGTGGCTGACGTCTTACGCAGAAAGTGGGCATCGAAACCTGAGGCAGGACCAAGTACAAATGCCGCATTATGTGCTGCAGCCTCAAGTTCAATTGAAGGCGATGAAGAGTGTATAATAGAGACTGCAGAAGATCCAGTCGAGCAAGGCTTAATTCATAAGTTCACCATGATGTTCGCAGCTTTGAAGATCTCACCGGATCTAGTTGATGAAGTCAATGTAGCAATCCTACAGGATTCACACCTCAAGATAGTACAAGAAGACCTAGAGAAGGGTACGAGCAATCCTGACTTTACCTTGGATTCAGACAAGGTACTCAGGTATCGTGGGCAGTTATGTATACCTGAGAGTGAAGGTTGCAATATCAGAGATTGAGTTATGACTGAAGCTCATTACACTCCATATTCGATACATTCAGGAAGTACCAAAATGTACCATGATTGAAGAAGACTACATTGGTGGAGGGGTATGAAAGCAGATATAGCTCGTTTCGTGTTCCAATGTCTGAATTGTCAACAAGTTAAAGCAGAAAGGCAGAGACCCGCAGGTTTGCTGCAACCACTATCGGAGCCTGCATGGAAGTGGGATTGCATCACTATGGATTTCGTCACTGGCCTACCTTTGACACCAAGGTCAGTGGATGCAGTTTGGGTAATCGTCGATCGACTCACCAAGACAGCTCAATTTATTGCGGTCAGACCTCAGTATACCATGGACAAGCTGGCCAAGTTATATGTTGATAATATAGTCAGACTTTATGGCGTTCCAGAAAGTATAGTATCTGATAGAGACCCTCGTTTTACATCAAAGTTTTAGAGATGATTACAGAAAGCTATGGGAACCAAGTTAAAGTTTAGTACAACATTCCACCCTTAGACAGACGGGTAGTCAGAAAGGACTATTCAAATTTTAGAAGATATGCTCCAAGCTTGTGCATTAGATTTCAAGGGAGCTTGGGACGAGAAGCTATCACTTATCGAGTTTGCTTATAACAACAGCTATCAGGCTACAATTCAGATGGCTCCATATGAAGCACTCTATGGGAAAAAGTGTCGAACACCTCTATTATGGAACGAGGTGGGAGAAAGAAGAATTGTAGGACCGGAGTTTGTTGAAGAAACTTGTCGAGTGATTGATTAAATCAAGGAAAGAGTAAAAACAGCTCAAGTTCGACAAAAGCACTATGCGGATAATCGACGTCGAGATCTGAAGTTTGCAGTGGGTGACAAAGTATTCTTGAAGATATCACCGGTGCGAGGTCTGAAAGGTTTGGTAAGAAGGGGAAGCTAGCCCCAGGTATGTGAGACCATACGAGATATTGACCAGACGTGGTAATGTAGCATATCAATTGGCTTTACCACCATCTATGTCAAGCATTCATGATGTGTTCCATGTATCATTATTGAAGAAGTATGTCAGGGATCCATCGCACATCTTGACAGCAGACCCCCCAGACTTGACAGAGGACTTAACATTTAAAGTGGTACCTGTGATGCTCTTAAGCCGAAAGGTACAACAACTTCGAACCAAGGATATCCATTATGTGAAAGTGCATTGGAAAAGCCAAGATGTCGAAGAAATTACTTGGGAGGAGGAAAGCGTGATGAGGAAGGAGTACCCTAACCTTTTCGACGATCAAGGTATGTTCAAATTTTGAGGCCGAAATTTCTTTTAAGGGTGGGGGAGTTGTGAAACCTACATGCAAATTTCGAGACGAAATTTCTTTTAAGGGTGGGGGAGTTGTAAGACCCGCACTCCATAAATCCGGTCTAAACCTTGATTTCATGTTGTAGCAGGTCTTTCGATCATCACCAGGCCAGACAGGACGAGCGGATGACAAACGGTACGAAATCGGACCAAAGACGGTCAATTTATCATTATTTTATGTTGATCGGTCGATGGTACCGGTCATGTACCGGTCGATGGTACCGGTCATGTACCGGTCGACCGGTGTAGTCTGCGCAGCACACTATTGTGATCCGAAAATTAGATTATATGGGTCCCACTTTCCTAAACCCAAATCCTAGCACCTTCCTAATCCTAATAGACTTTCCTAAACCCTAGTCCTAGCCTATATAAACACCTTTAAACCTCTCAAATCCTTTCCATTATTTCTCGCAAACCTTAGAGAGGAGAAGGAGGTTGGAGAAGGAGAAGAAGCTAGGAAGAAGAAGGAAGTGCCACCATTGCCGTTTGATGACGCTCACCTTACGCCAGTTGACGGTAAGTGTTTTAATCATTCTTCTTACTCTATGACTCTAGGATAGTTGTATGGTTGGATCAATACCATGCAAAGCAGGTATTGATCTAAAACCCTAATTGGCCATTAAACCCTAATTTGCTGTCAAACCCTAGATTCGAGTTCTAGGATGATTATCATCAAAACTAGACTTGAATGAGTTGGAGATAACTCTAACTCAAAGCTCAAACCTAGAATGGGTAGGGAAAACCCTGGAATCAATAGAGAATGATTGACGGCAGCCGAAAAACCAAGTGTATGGTCTTCCGGAGACATACCGATCGACCATACCAGTCGCAGGTCATGTGACCGGTATCTCTCGGGGAGTAGCCTGTGGGGACCGACTGACCATACCGATCGCCAGTTTTTCCCACAGAGCTGTGATCGGTACATGCAACCGGTCAGCTCTGTAAGTGTAATTTTGTAACTGTGTTGGTTTTTCGACCAACGTGAAACCCTAAGAACTATTCTAATGGAACCCTAATATTATGTAGGACTTTGTGAAAGCACATTTGGATCTTGCGACGTGGAGCAAGCTATCAAACGAGCGTCAGGTAAGGGAATCTGACCTAAACCCTAATAATTAATGGATAGTAAATCATTGTTAATAACCCTGATTGTATATGATGTGATGTTTGTGCATATTCACATGTCATCATTTATTTCCAATTATTATTATTGTTCATGTATGATAGGATGTGATTGTTAGGCATGTGATTGTTTTCATTGGTGTGTGGAGTGGGAAGGGCATGGGGCCTGGGATCATTCCTCACACTGGCCTCTTTTGTAGTATTCTATCCTAGCAGGCTTGGTATGGGTGGGGTATCAAGGGAAGGTCGTGGCACTATGGTCTATGTCATGTTGACGCTGACCTGGCCATGATGATGTGGCCCAGTGGTCTCCGATATGGGCGCTGGCCTGGCCATGATGCTTTAGCTCTATCTCTATGCCGTAGGAAGTTATGTTGGAATAGGATCTACCTGCGTATTGTTCTGTCTTAGTATGCTTGATGCGGATAGGGTATCAGGGGGAGGTGAGGTATTGTGGTCTCCAGTCCGGCCTGCACGCTTTAGCTCTATCTCTATGCCATAGTCAGCGGTACTGGGATGGATCCAACATTGATGACATATAGGATTGGTTAGTTGCAAGCCCAGTTTGCAAGCCCTAGCCAATAGGGGCTGATGTGTTGGTATGGGTAGAGTATCAGGGGAGGTGCGGGTATACCTTAGCTCTATCTCTATTCCATGTTGGGTGCATGTGGGTCGGTGGTGGTGTGATCTACTGTGCGATGCCACACACTCGTGTATAGAGGTGAGGCGGCCTCCAAACCTTTCTATAGCACATTGCAAACTTAAACCAGACCACAGCATAAAATGATTGTTACTCATGCATAATATTATGAAATTGTCTGATTGTCTTACTGAGCTAAGTTGTGAGCTCACCATTTTATACGTACATTATTTTTAGATGTTGATGCAGGTTACACGATGGATGACTATATGAACGCGCCGGCGTATGGTGGCGTGGCTGCTCTAGATGTACAGGCCAGAGAGGACGAGCATGACGCTTCATGCGAATGTTCTTTCTGCATGTACCTTTGATTGGATTTTTATTTATTTTAATTATTTTTAGTTGGATTAAAGTGATGTAAAGATATTTATCTTATATTTGGAATTTTGGATAACTAGTTATGTTATTTAAATTTATCAATAGATACTCAGTTCATTTATTTAAAGACTTTCGCTGTATTTATTATATTCTAATTGTGGTTATGTGCAATGGTTTGTATGAGTGGACACGGTCTTATTGAGATCCTGGTGTGAACCATTGGTTCAATGACGATTCACTCACACCATTCTGGTTGGTTCAGAATTGGAATGTGACAGCGAACCTTTGCATGATGTCGTGGTTGTGGAAGATGACCTCGACAACCTATTCCATCAGCCAGTTAAGTACGACTAGAGGCCTCCCCTTTGCTCAATGTGCGGCATCTTCGGCCATGATATTTTTGCGTGAAGTCAAAATTTTAGCTCTGTCGAAGCTGTGTGTTCTGGAGTAGGTGTTGCCGAGCATGAACCTTGCGTCTCTATAGGAGGCTCTGGAGTTGGTGTTGTCGGAGCAGTGCCTTCTGGTAGCACTGCTGTCAATGGCGGTGATGGCTCTAGGGTTCACGAGTGGAGGACTCGTCGGGTGAGAAAGAAGGGTCTGAATCAAGCTATTTCTGCCCAAACCCTTGACCCGACCCACCTACCACTGCCTGCTCTAGCACGTCAGGTCCCAGGTGACATGTCAACCTTTGAAGCACCTGATAGTCTACCTTTTAGCGGATTCAAATCGTCTCCTACGAGGGTATCCGCAGGAGACGTAGCTGCTATTCTCAGATGCGCATCACTTGGAGATCTTTCATCTAACATCTTACAAAAGCCAGCTGTAGTAGACACAATCCTCAACCATAAGCATCATATCAAATGCCCTTTTTGAATTGGAAAAAGGAGAAAGCAGACCAGTCACGTTTCAGAGGGACGAGAGAGGATTGAAAGAGGAAGAAGGGAGAAACGAGTCAGCGAGAGAAGAGAGAGAGCGGCGGAGGAATGGGGATAATACCTTGGAGCTTCCCTTTCTGAGTTTCAGGCTTCTGAGTTTCAGGCTTCTCCCAGCTCTCAGATCTCTCCCCTCCGATCTCGGCTCCCATCTCTGATCTTCCTCTTCTTTTGTCTCACCCTCTCACTATCTCCCCGATATGGCTGAAGCAATCTCAAGCCCTCCTCTCCACCCTCAAAACCCGCTGGCCTCTTCTTAGCTTCCCCTCTCTCTAACTTAACCGAAGTCCAGAAGACCCATCTGAGAAACCCTAAAAGAAAACCCTGATAACTCCTTACCAGATTCGAGCTCCTCCCTTCGGTTTTCTCCCTTCCCGATCTTCGCCGCTCTGCTTACTCACTCACTCACCCTTCAGTGATTTTCTCCAAAACCTTCCCTTCAGTTATTTCGGGTGAGTGTATCGCAGTGAAATTCTCCATGTCCTACTGCATAATGTCTGGAGACGTCGCATACGAGGTGTTCCACGTGGCGTGCATCAATTCAATGCAGCCACCTCTCCTGCGAAAAGCCTCGCAAGAGACAATTTCAATCCCCTTTTAGCCCTGCAACCAACTAGAAACACCCTTTCCATTCCCTATTTAGAAATTCAAAAACCAAAAGCCAGCCTCCCGATTTCTGTTCAACCAACCCAGCCGTTGTCCCTTGACCTAGAGCCTAATCGGTCTGTCACACCTGCTAGCCCCCTTGCTCCACCTGCCACCTCAGCCTTTAGACCCTCTTTTGTTGAACACACTCCCTATACCAGCCGTTTCTCCTCCCTTTCTCGGTCCAAAGAAGATAATGCTTTGACCATCTCCCCTCCTTCCTGCAACCCTGGTTCCCTTATTCTTCCCTCTGTCTAGTCATCTGTGGGAGCTTATTCACTCCCCATTTCCCTTAGACCCGTAATCCCTACCGTCACCCATAAACCCAACCGTATCCCACACTCTGATCCTTTAGATGTCCTTTCTAACTTGGTGACGGTTGGGGATCTTGGACCATTCCCTTCTCTCTCTGTGATTCTTCCCGCTTCAGGCGGTGTGGACCTGGGTACAGCTATTCGTCGTTTACCATGGGATGAAGACAAATCTGATAGTAATCATATGCTGATGGATGGTTTGTGGTACAAAACACCTGCTAGTAGATAAGGAACTAAGTTTTTGAAATCACACGGCCATGGGGAAGATTCTAATATGGAAAATGATCTGAAACAAATGAATGAAAATGAGGATGGTGTAGAGGAGTGCTGGGAGGATGAGGGGACTGATGGAGGTGTTCCATTCCATTGATCGGACTATGAATTGTGTTGTCTGGAACACAAGGGGTTGTAACAACCCCATTAAGAAAGCTGCTATCAAAAACCTTATCAAGAAGTATAAATCTAGAATTTGTGTAATTATCGACTCTAAGTTCAATGCTGGGTCTGTTGGGGAGCAAGTTTCTAAAATGTTCCAAGGTTGGAAAGTGTTGCATAATGGATCCAGTTCTGTCAATCCAAGAATTATTATTTGCTGGGACCCCTCCTGTTGCAAGATAGAAAATTTGTTTGGAGGCCCGTAGATTCTCCACAGTCGAGTTACAAGTCTGGTTTCAGGCTACCATTTCCTCTGCTCAGCGATGTATGGGTCCAATGATCTGTCGGCTAGATCATTTCTATGGCGGGACATGGAATTGGTTGCTTCTGATTTGTCTCCCTGGGAAGTCTTCGGGGATTATAACGTGGTTGGTAATGATGCCAAAAAGATGGGGGGCAATCAAATTAATTCCATTCATACGAATGCTTTCAATGACTGAATGTTCGAATGTAGCCTTTCTGATCTGAAGTGAGTGGCCAATTTTTCAGCTGGACCAATAATCAAATTGGGGTTGATAGGATTTGCTGCTAGTTAGACCGAGTTATGATCAATCCTTTGTGGTAATCCAAATTCCAGCAATCTGAAGCGACCTTCTTGAGCCAAGGGATTTCGGACCACAACCCCATTATTCTGAAGATTCAAAATGGATTAAACTTCGGCCCCAAGACTTTCAGATTCTTTAACACTTGGACTGATAGGCAGGATTTCCTCCCTCTGGTTGAGTCGGCCTGGAAAGATCCCATCCGGCCAGGATTAAATCCCCTCTCGGCTCTTGCTGCGAAGTTGAAGAATGTTAAGAAGTCCTTCAGAGAGTGAAACAAGACTAATTTTGGTGATGTTCATAGTGCAGTGTCCACAACAGAAGAGATTCTTGAAGAGATTCAGGAGAAGCTTGATTCCAACTCATTGAATGTCGCCATAGTAGAAGAAAAAAAAGTAGCTCGGATTGCCCTCATTAGGGCGATGAAATCTGAAGAAAATTTCCTTAAGCAAAAATCCAGAATTCATTAGCTCAACCTCAGAGACAAAAATAACAAATTTTTCCATCACTCTGTACAAAGTAAGTAGCATCACAATTTGATTGCTTCCATTGTTTTAAGGGATGGAAGAAGAATTGTGGATCCTGTCCTGATAAAAAATGAAGCTGAGATTCACTTCAAGGCTCTTTTCTCTCTTGACTCGGGGGAGGTAATGGAGGACAGTTTTGAATTTTTGGAGATGAGTTTTTCGAGATCATTGAATGATGTGCAAAGGAGAGCCTATTGAGTCATGTTTCTGTGGAAGAAATTAAAAGTACAATCTTCTCCTTTGATAGCAACAAGGCTCCAAGCCCGGATGGTTTCAATGCTAAGTTCTTTAAGACTTCTTGGAGCATCGTCATAGTGGAGGTAATTGAGGCCATTTAGTGGCTTTTAGTAACCCATTTGTGCCCAGGGACATTAATGCCACTTTCATTTGTTTAATCCCTAAATCCCCCAATTCCAACTCCTTCGCTGACTTTAGACCAATTGCTCTCTGCAATCTTATTTACAAATTTATTGCCAAGATCATAGCTAACAGGTTGCAGCAAGTGATGGGAAGCTTGATTGCTCATAACCAATCTACTTTTTTAAAAGGTAGATCTATTTTCGACAATATCCTTGTCTGTCATGAGATTGTCAGGGGGTGGGAAAAGGCAACTGTTCTCCTTCAGCTGTGATGAAGATAAACCTCCATGAAGCCTAAGATTAGTTAAATAGAGATTACCTTTTGACTGTCATGGAGAGGATGGGTTTCCCCACCTTTTTTTTGCAATGGATTAGTGTGTGCATGTTAAGGTTGTAGGGATAATTGATCACTTCGAGGGTGATCACCTCCTAAGAAGAAGAGCACAGAAGAGAATTTGTAGTTCAGTGCCTTTTCTCATTCCTTCATCATGCCTATATATAAAGAGTGTTACAACGGATATATGACACCTGGCCTTTGAGCCATAACAAACTCTAACACTCTACTGGACTACGTACAGCCATTCTAACAAACTTGTACACGTTGAGCCTTTACAACGGTCTAATGAAATCATCCCCTACTGTAACATTCCCCCATTCTAGCCACGTCATTATTCTTCTTAAACGAAATCATCCAGTGCGTGTGGCCTTGATCTGATACGACTCCCTCGTCGTAATGGCGTGGTCCCTTCGACCTTCTCCTAGTCATTCCTATCCTGTCGTGGCTGTGTCGTATCATCACCATTCGCTCCCTCAAGAACCTTGTCCTCAAGGTTCAGATTGGGGTACAGGCATTGAAGGAGCAATAAATCCATCCAGGAGGTTTCTTCCAAAGGTAACCCAGTCCATTGGACGAGAACTTGGGGGACCCAATGATTCTGTTGACGAACACACCTGTGATTAAGGATGGCCAAGGGGGAGAGCAGACTGTGATCATCCACAGGGCGAATTGGTATCGAGGGTGTTGGTAGCAGTGGATCTCCGTAGCATTTTTTTAAGAGAGAGACATGGAAGACGGGATGAATTCGAGCCTCGGGTGGAAGATCCAATTTGTAAGCGACTTTTCCGATACGAGACAGGACGCGAAATGGGCCAAAATAACATCGTCCGAGCTTCGGGTGATTCTGGTGAGCTACTGTAAGTTGCCTGTATGGCTGTAGCTTGACAAAGAGCCAGTCACCTATCTCGAATTGTCGATTAGATCGATGTTGGTTCGCTTGAGTTTTCATTCGATTCTGAGCGCGAGTAAGATTGAGCTTGAGAGTACGTAGGATCTCATCTCGCGACTCCAACTCCTGATTGAGTGCTTCGTTGTTGGAGGTGCCTGGAAGATACCGATGGAGGGCAGGAGGGCCTCGACCATATATAGCCTTAAAAGGAGTTGTGCCAGTGGCTAAATGATAGGAAGTATTGTACCAGAATTCTGCCCATGGTAAGAATCGAAGCCATTGTTGGGGAGAGTCCATAACAAAACTCTGGAGGTAGAGCTCGAGACATCGATTTAAAACTTCAGTTTGGCCGTCTGTCTTCGGATGGTACGAGCTACTCATGGCTAACGTTGTCCCTTGCAAACGGAATAGCTCCTGCCAAAAATGGCTGACAAAAAGTGGGTCGCAGTCGCTAACGATGGACCGTGGCATACCATGAAGGCGGACGATGTTGTGGACGAATACCTCCGCAATTTTCAGACTAGTGTAACCAGACGACAGAGGACAGAAATGAGCATATTTAGAGAGTCGATCAACAATGACGAGAATAGCAATTTTTCCAGCCGACACCGGTAAGCCGGTTATAAAATCCATCGAGATATCTTCCCAAATATGTGAGGGATGGGCAATGGTTGTAGGAGTCCGGCGGGTGTAGTAGTGAAAGTCTTCACTTGTTAACAGATTTGGCATGCTGCAACATACTGTCTTACACTCCGTCGAAAGCCCTTCCAGAAGATGTTGGAAGATATTCATTGGTAAGTGCGCACAAATCTAGAATGGCCGCCTGTAATCGAACTATGGAACTCTTTCAATAGCTGGGAGCATAGAGGGGAATCAGATGATACCATGACTCTGTTACGAAAAAATAGAAGGCCATTGCACATGGTATGATGAAGGAACATGGTGGGATTACTTAATAGACCATCGCGAATGTGGCGCAATTCAGGGGAGTTGGAGACCTCATCCCGCAACTGTTCCCAGAGCTGATGGTTGAGACAGCTAAAGGCGAATAGAGTACCGGTTGCCATGGGAAGTCGTGACAATGCGTCGACTGCGACGTTGTCCTTGCCGGGCCGGTAGATGATGTCAAAATCGTAACCCAACAACTTAGTTAACCAAAAATGCTGCTCGGGGGTTTGGATGACCTGGCTGGCCAACTCTTTCAAGCTACGCTGACCAGTTTTGATAAAAAACTTATGACCAAGGAGGTAAGGTCGCCACCGTCTCACCGCCTCAGTGATAGCGTACATCTCGTGCACATAAACAGAGGCCGCCTACATTCGAGGAGAAAGCTTTTGACTGTAGAACGCAATGGGGTGTTGCTGTTGGGAGAGGATGGCTCCGATGCCGATGCCGGAAGCATCGGTTTCCACTGTAAAAGGAAGCTGGAAATTTGGTAACTGGAGCACTGGAGCGGTGGTCATTGTAGCCTTCAAGGAATCAAATGCGGTTTGAGCTGTCGTGTTCTAGTCGAATGGCCCTCGTTGAAGGAGATCGGTTAATGGAGATGCAATTCGAGCATAATGGGAAATAAAGCGCCTGTAATATCCAGTAAGCCCCAGGAATCCGTGCAATTCACGAATAGAACTTGGTATTGGCCACCGTAGTATCGCGGCAATTTTTGAAGGGTCCATGGAGACACCGTCGACTGAAACAACGTGTCCGAGATAATCAATAGTGTGCTGGCCGAACGTACATTTGGACTTCTTGGCAAAAAGTCGGTGGGCTTGGAGGGTCTCAAGGATTTGCCGAAGATGAGTAAGATGCTCGGTCCAAGTGGGGCTGTACAGAAGCAAGTCATCAAAAAACACAAGTAGGAATCGACGAAGAAAAGGTTGAAATACCGTATTCATCGTGGCCTGAAATGTTGATGGGGCGTTGGTAAGCCCGAAGGGCATAACCAAGAACTCGTAATGCCCATCATGAGTGCGGAAAGCGATTTTGTGAACGTCTTCGGGTTGGACCCGGATTTGATGGAAACCAGACCGCAAATCCAACTTAGAAAAAAATTTAGCGCCATGGAGCTCATCGAGAAGTTCATCAACAGTAGGGATCGGGAATCGATCGCGTACCATAATGGCGTTCAACGCATGGTAGTCGACACAAAACCGCCACGTGTCGTCTTTCTTTTTGATAAGGAGAGCCGGTGAAGAGAAGGGGCTGATACTTGGACGGATGATACCATCATGTAGCATGTCGGCAACCAAACGTTCGATCTCGATCTTTTGAAAAAAAGGATACCGATATGGTCGGACGTTGATTGGTTGGGCACCCGTATGAAGGTGTATTGCATGGTCTTGGCAGCGTGGCGGGGGTAGCCCAATTGGGTGAGCAAAAACCGATTCGAAGGAATCTAAAAGCTGTTGTAGGTCTGCACGATGTGGCTGAGGGGCTGGGTCGGTGGTTGGCAGAATAGCTAGACCAAATCACTCGGCCACCAAATTTGTAGCGACAAGTCGTCGAAGCCCTTGGAGACACAGCTGTGTGGGGACATTGGAAGAGTTGCCGGATAAACAGACTTTGGTCCCACCTTCCTCATATTCCAGAGTCATTTTATTATAATCGAGCAGAACTGGCCCGAGTTGGCGCAACCATTGTACACCCAAAACAATGTCAACCCCAAATAATGGGAGAACCAGTGCATTGACCTGTGTTGAGTGAGTGGGGAACTGGACCCTTAGATTCTGAACGATCCCTTCGCTGTGTAACTTAGTACCGTTGCCGACCAGTACGGGAAGGGTAGCCGTGGCTTCAACAGCGAGACTAAGGTGGTGCGCAACTCGACTTTGGATGAAGTTGTGTGTGCTGCCACTGTCGATCAAAATTTGAACTAGGGAACCGTGGACATAGCCATGGAGCCGTAGCGTTGATGGAGAATGTTGCCCGACCAAGGCATGGTAAGACAACTCAGTAGAAGTCGGAAGCTTTGGATCATCAGATGGCTCCTCATCTGCTAGACCTGCATGATCCTCGGCCCCATCGCCGTTTTCATCAGCGTACTCCAGGAGGAAGAGTTGGCGTGTTTTGCAGCGGTGACCTGGTGCGAACCGTTCATCGCAATTGTAACAAAGGCCTTTGTCTCGTCTTTGTTGCATCTCAGCAGGGGTTAATCTTTAAATGGGAATACGGGTTGGAGGAGGAGGAAGGATGGCAGGTACTGGTGATGGGGGTGGAAGGGGTAAGATGGGAGGTCGGGCCGAGGGAAAAGAGGCGGGGTTGGAGGGTCGTGGCCATGTCTGACGAGTGTCGTGGAGTTTAGCCTCCTGTAGTCGTGCTAAGCCCACCGCATGCGCCATGGTAGTAGGACGAAAGGCAAGGACCTCACTCTGGATTGCTAGGAGGAGACCGGAGATAAAGCAACTGACGAGGAACTCCGGAGTTGCGCCTGTTGTCTGGTTAGTGAGTGCCTCGAACTGGGACTGGTAGTGAGCGACGGTTGTCGTCTGGGTGAGTTTGGATAAAGAGCCTTGAGGATCGTCATAGTCAGTGGGGCCAAAGCGGACCTCTAGAGACCGAGTAAAAGCAGGCCAAGTTGGAAATTGAGTGGTTTTATGCATCCACTGAAACCATTGTAACGCAGGGCCGTCCATGTGGAAAGAGCATATGGTGAGTCGTTGATCATCAGGGGTGTGGTGGAAGCCGAAGAAGCGTTCCGCTTTGAAGAGCCAACCGACTGGATCGTCACCATCGAAGCTGGGAAACTCCAGACGGATGTTGCGGGGTTGAGGGAAGGAGAAGGTTGAAGCGCTGGTAGAGTCGAAAGTGGGGGTAGGGGTAACAGAGCCTGGTTGCGGGTCCGTCGGGGCTGTCGTCACACGCAGGCTTTGTTCCATCATACCAGTCAACTCGGTGACACGAACAACCAGGTCAGAAATGGTAGATTGAAATGTATCCAAGCGAGTGGCATGGGCTGCCAAGGTGTCACTGAGTTTCTTAACAGCCTCATCGAGATGGCGGAATCGAGTGCTGTCCGCCATGGATCAATGAAAGCACCAGTGTTAAGGTTATAGGGATAATTGATCACTTCGAGGATGATCACCTCCTAAGAAGAAGAGCAAAGAAGAGAATTTGTAGTTCAGTGCCTTTTCTCATTCCTTCATCATGCCTATATATAAAGAGTGTTACAACGGATATATGACACCTGGCCTCTGAGCCATAAGAAACTCTGAAACTCTACTGGACTACGTACAACCATTCTAACAAACTTGTACTACCCACGTTGAGCCTTTACAACGGTCTAATGAAATCATCCCCTACTGTAACATTCCCCCATTCTAGCCACGTCATTATTCTTCTTAAACGAAATCATCCAGTGCGTGTGGCCTTGATCTAATACGACTCCCTCATTGTAATGGCGTGGTCCCTTCGACCTTCTCCTGGTCATTCCTATCCTGTCGTGGCTGTGTCGTATCAGTGCATTTACACCCCAATGCTTTCTATTCTGGTGAATGGTTCTCCTGTTGGATACTTCAGAGGCTGAGGTTAGAGGGGAATCAGACAAGGAGACCCTCTCTCTTCATATCTTTTCACTTTGGCTATGGATCCTCTTACCATTATGATGGATAACGCTGTTCGAAACAAGGAAATTTCTATGATTCACAGATGTAAGTCTAGCTATTTCCCATTTGATGTTCGTTGATGATCTTATGATTTTTGTGAAGGAAAAAAGGTCCTCTATATCTGCTGCGATGAAGGCCCTCAATCTCTTCAGTAAGGTGTCTGGTTTGTCCATTAGCAATAGCAAATCGACCATCATATTGGGAGGAGTCAATCAAAGATATAAGGCGTACTTGATTGATTGTAGTGGTTTTGCAAAAGGCATATTACCTACGTAGTACTTAGGTGTCCCTCTTGTGGCATCTGGAATTTCTCATAGAGATTGTGGGCCCTTAGTGGACAAGATTCTGAAGAAAATAAAAGGATGGAAAAGTCAATTCCTTTCCTTGTTGGGAGGGTTCAACTTATTACTTTGTGTTACATGGAACTTATTTCTATTGGGCAGGTATGTTCGTTCTTCCTATAAAGACAATGAGAGTCATCGCGCTTTCGCCAAGTTTCTTTGGTTTGGTCCTGAGTTGTAAAAAAGATTCACTATGTCAACTGGATTAAAATTTGTTTTCCAAAAGTAGAGAGGGGTTTGGGAATCAGAAGAGTTAAGGATGTGGTTATATTAGAGGCTCTAAATCACATCTGGAATATCATCTCCAACAAAGATTGTTTATGGGTTAGATGGATCAAGAAGTTTCATTTGAAAAAAGAATCCATTTGGAATGCCAGCTCTTCTAAGAATTTTTCTTGGATGTGGAGAAATATTTTGAGACTGAGAGATTGTTTGAGGAGTAATGTTTCTTACTCTATTGGGTCAGGAGCGAGGACCCTCTTTTGGTTGGATCCATGGCACCCCTTGGGGGTTTTGTGTGAGAGAGTCAAGGCAGCATGCTTCTCCATTCCCGTGGCGGAAAAGATTGCTCCTATTAGTTGCTATCGGGAGAATTTTGGGTGGAAATCTAGCCCCTACACAAACACTCAAATCATTCGTGAGATTTGGAACGACAGTCAGCATTTCAACCTTCTTCATACAGCGGGAGAAGATAAAGTCTTATGGAAGAAATATCAAGGCTCCTCCCCTTCCTTCACCAATAAAGAAGCTTGGAATTCAGTGAGAGTCAATAATCCGATAGTGGAATGGGGGAAGCTAACTTGGTTTTTGTCCAACATTCCTTTACAGTTTAGAGAGGGTTTCTTAACAGCCTTACAACTATGGATCAATTAGCTATCAGAAGAATCATTATCACCCCTATGTGTTGCTTTTGCTGGAACGAAAGGGATTCCAAAGATCATCTTTTCTTCAACTGTCCATTCACAAAGGAAATTCGGTTGCTTTGTTTGTCCCATATCCGTCCTTCTCCTCTACCTTCTGGTTCCTTGGAAAGGGATGCAGCTTGGCTGAATAGGTCGTTCAGAAATCTGAGCTCAATTCGATATATCGCTTACCTCATTTTCTATGTAGTGTTTTATCATATCTGGAAAGAGAGAAATTCCAGAATCTTTGCCAAATCAGCCACGCCTAAGAGTCGCATTATTGATGACATCATTAAAGAGATCCAAGACAAAGTCTTTACAATGCAATTCAAAAGCCCTAATTCTACCTTTGAGTCCTTCATTAAGTCTAAATGGGACTTTGATGTTCATTAGTTGTTAGTCTTCATAGGAGGCCTAAAGTTAGGTCTCCCGTCTTGTATTTCCTTTCTTGGGTTGTCGGTTGTAAGGCTTTTTGCCGTATCTTTGCCCTCTCCTATTTGAAGGGTGCGTGTTGTGTTTCCTTATTTTCTTGGGTAATCAATAAAGTATTTATTTACCCAAAAAAATATACCAAACTATATACCAGATTGAAGAGCATTAAAAATAGAGTATACTACAAAAAATCGTGGTCCAAATGGACCTCCCACGCACCCGTACCCGTGGATTAATGCTTTTGTATTAAAAATAGTAGCCAAACAGGCCCTTAAGAACTCAGTCAAGGTCGGGTCAGTTTGCATTGGTTTGATCAAATTTGGATCGGTTCAGTCATATAGAATATATAAATTTTTTTATTTATAAAATGTCTTTAGACCGAACCATTGGTCTGTCTGGGAAGAACTACCGAATTGATTCACTGGTTCGACCACCAGTCCAACTTGGTCACCCAACTGAGTTGTCGGGTCGACTAGTCAGTGTTCAGGGAAATCAATGGGCCAAGTTAACCAGGTCCTTGGGTTGGTCAACGGGTATGTTGACCAAGTCTTAGGGTAGGTCATAGGGTTAGGTTGCACATGTTAATCCACAAGAGCAACAACTGATCTGCACCCTTGGTCAACTCGGTCTGAGTCAAACCATAGCTGAGCTAACCTGTTAAGGTTTTCGAGTTGACTGCCATTTTTTTTTTAACAAAATAGAAAAGAAAGAAAGGGAAGATGGAGAGAATGGAGTAGAGGGAGAGAGAATCAATGTGTTTCTCCTCTCCTTATGTGACTATGTCCTTGTATTTATAGAGAAAATAGGTAACAAGATACCACTCAATCTCTATGTCTTAGAGATGTACTAAAATACAAAGATTAACAAAGGAAAAAAAATAAACAAACTTAGGAAAGAGATAAACTAACTTAGGAAAGAAAAGATAGCTTAGTCAACAAGACTAAGACTTTTTCTAATTACTAACTAGACAACTAGACTATTTACGAAACTATCTTAACACCTTCCCTCAAGCTGGAGCATAAGGGAATGTGAGAGCTTTAGCTTGGAACAATGTAGCAGCGGAAGCAGCAACAACAATAACTATAGTTGTGACTGCAGTAGAAGTAGTAGTGGCAGTAGAGGTCGCATCACATGTGACCACTAATAAAGGTTGCATCACGTGCAAGGTAGTATGAGCAATGTAGTAGTAGGCTCCGATACGAGCAAGGTAGTAGTAGGCTCCAACATGAGCAAGGATAATAGTAGGCTCCAACATGAGCAAGGTAGTAGTTGGCTCCAACATGAGCAAGGATAGAGAAAAGTGTCTCTTCCATGAGTAGACATGAACCAACAAATAATAATAATCTTCAACTGATGACTTGAGCATATAAGTTTTTAACTGATAACTTGAACAGATAAGAATCTCCAATCTCCCCTTTACTTAGAGCATGTCACGTAAACAAATAATACATAGGATACAAATAATACCAAATAAAAGAAGCAGTGGCAGAGTTGTAAATAAAAAGAACTTCAGAATGACCATTAAGGGAAGGCAGACAAGACCTTAGGACTGAATAGGGTTTATATTTAAAGAGATGCGGATAAAATTAGGATTAAGCACAAATAGGGAGATCTTAAGGAGTAAAAGATTAAAGTAGGGGGTAGTATTGGAATACAAGAAAATAAATGTTAATGCTAGATTTGGTAAATAGCCAGAATTATGCAATAACTTGAGGCCACAAATAGACCTTTAAGATGAAACTGAAATTATGTTTAATTATGTGAGGGTACTGTAGGTGTTAAGTACAAATAGAGATAACTTTAAAAATAAAAGGGAAAGAAGGGGTAAAATAGGAAAATAGGAAAATAAAGGTAATAAAAGGATTCATGACTTGAAGGTTGTCGTCAACATTTCGTAACCTAGAACTAGCGGAACCTAGGCAGTTCTCAAGTGAGAGAACTCACTCAACTTAGTCACGTTCTTTCTAAAATTTCAGGGAGAAGATCCTTACAACCATACCTCAATTAAGTCATGAATAAAAGGTTGGAAGATTAAGCATTGCAACAACAGTATTTCCTGTAGATAGATTTTGGCGATAGAGAAGGGAAAGGTAAGTTGCAGGTTTTGATTCTTCACACAATAATGATTTTCAGGTCTTAGGTTTTGGGGTTTTGTCGCCCTTATGAGTTGAAGGTGTAAAACCCGCACCCTGAAAATCCGGCCTAACTCGGATTTTCTTTCGTGCTAGGGTTTTCCACCATAGATGAACCATATTCGATGCAAATTTGATCACCAGCATGACAGGTACCCTTTAAACACTTTCTTGCCACATGTAAATGTTCAATCTTAAAGGGGGCTGGTCTGTACTAGGCGGTTGGGAAACCCGATAGAGTAAAGACCGGGACCATCGATTGGGCAGGCCAAAACTGACCTATCCTCTAGATTTACAGTTAATTTCATTTTGGGAAACTATTTAAGATATTCCTAGGACCCATAGACAAATCTAAAGGGGCCCACACCTATCCTAACTACCTTTGGAGTTGTATAATGGAAGGAGTCCCTCTCTAATTTAAACTCTTGCCACTTGGCAACTCCTTAGGAGTTTTTCTCCATTTAAACTAGGAGTTTTACTCCAAAGAAGACACCTAAATAGAATAAACCTATCTTTTTACCCTCCTCAGAGTAAGTATCCATCTCAAAAAACTCTAACGCATTTTCAAAGAAAGGGAGGGAGTTGAAGGAAGGGGAAAAGTTCAACAGCACTAGTGTTTAGATATCTATCGATGACATACACCAATAGTGATTAAGAAATCATCGGTAAAACTCTTAACTCTCTGTAGAACGTGATAAAGTCCCATACCTTGTAGAATATCATTTTTGAATGGGTGATGATCATTCTCTATCAATGGTAGAATTACTTTATTATTCCTTGATCCTGAGAATGCACATTCTCAATGAATGATTGAGGTTAAGCCCTAGAATTCATCCTTGTTATGTTGATACTTAGACCTAAGAGGTACCCTAACATTGGACCACACTAGGATAACAATGTATGGATTAAGTGTATAGTAAAATTTTAATCTGGAAGACCATTAATTGACCTTCGAAAGGAGGTTGGATGATGCACCGGAGAATAGACTGTAAGAGCTAGCATAGCGACCGACCAATCCCAGAAAGGTCTCTAGAAGTTATCGAACGATGAAGCAATCATTGACACTATCGATTGACGCCATGATCAACCCTTGGCAGAAGGTTCTGACCTCTGTCGGACATTACGATGGTCGCTATAGTAGTGACTGACGCACCGACCGATGAACCCTAGACTTCTATGATTAGATAATGAATAATGTAGAAAATACAACTAATAATCCCACACTTTATATAGAGGTAGAGCACGTCCAGAACACTGGTTATTCTAGCATGGGAAATCACAATCTCGTAATTTCAGGTGAGGAATAGAACCCCTAACGAAATTTTGGAGTGTTTATAATATATGTTTGTTGTGCCACATGCTTTTTGTGATAATATGTCATTTAATAATTTCTTTGAGCATGCATTGCATTTATAATATATGATTGATGTGTAGATATATGTAACTGTGATCTAGTAGGTCGGGGACCGCTGAATCCAACCTGCTAGGTAATTATTAACGAGTATGTCACTCACCCCTAGCTATATAGATAGCATCTTAGGGGGGCAAAATGGATGGTCAGGATTCCTTCTGGGATTGGTAAGAGGGATATTTCGGATGACATGTAGGATTTGGTTAGTGGCACTACCCCTATATGCAACCTTGGCCAATAGGGGTCAGGTACTGGTAAAGTGGAGTGATGAGGGGGAAGGGTCGACAGTGTTCATTAGAGTGTCATTGGCCGGACTTACTACCCAATCACCATTCTGATTGGGATGTAGTGTGGGAGCACCAGGGCTATTGGAGTAGACTGGTGAGTATCCAACATTCCCATGCCTGGAGGTTGTAGTTGTCACGCCCTAATTTTTAGACTAATCAATGGTGTGATGAACTATCATAAAAACCAATGGTTCAAATCAAGATCTTGTATAGGCTATGACAAACATATTAAACCAAAATACATTCCACAATAATAATCAGAGTAAATAAATAAATAGCAGAAATCTTATTAATAATGAACTGATAGTCTACAGTGATAATTAAATATTTAACAAGTTATCTTCAAGTAACCAAAATATAATTAATACTGATTACAAGTATCACAATATGAAAGTTAACCACTAAGCATAAACATAGTTGAAATACTAGCTTGACAAGCCATTTTCGTCCTCCACAGCTTGCACATCCATAGCCGCTGCATGTCCACACGTTGGCATATTCATATAATCTTCAACCGTAACACCTACAACATCAGAAACTAAAAAGAATTACGCGTGTGAGGGTCAGCTCTCCAACTTGAGCTCAATGAGTGAACAAAACAATGCAATAAACATATGCATGCATTCAATTCATATCTTTGGTCTGGTTTATAAGTTTGCAATGTGCTATAGAAAGGTTTGGTGGCCCCCACACCTCTATACACGAGTGTGTGAATCCACCCAATGGATCAAACACCATTTCCGTCCCATATGCACCCACCATGGAATAGAGATAGAGCTAAAGTATCTGGATCACACACCGCCAATACTTTCCCTGATGCCCTACCCATACCAACACGTAAGCCCCTATTGCCGAGGGCTTGCAAACTAGGCTCGCAACTAACCAATCCTAATGCCAAATTGTGTATCCAAGGCCTCACCCCAGCATCCTTCAATACATCCATAGAGATAGAGTTAAGGCCCCCCGAAAGAGTTAGAGACCACATGGTCCAAGAACACCTCCCCTGATGCCCTACAACGTAATAGTTCTGAGGGGTAATGGTGATACGACGATGTTAGTGGGCAAGGCATGAGTAGAGATAGAGCTAGAGTCTGGTGATGAGGTCAAAGACCACCATGCCACGTCCTCCCCCTGATGCTCCACTCGCATTCAACACACCAACCACATACATACATTCACATGCCTATTCCTAGCATCATCATCATCATCATCATCAAGTTATAAATAAACAGAATTAAATATGCATGAACAGTAATAGCAGGAATATTGGATGACATGTGAAATGCACATTACAAGCGTATAAGCATAGAATCAATCATGGCATTGGAGTCAATAAAGTAAACAGTTTATTATTATTCAATTAGTTTAGGTCTTGTTCCCTCACCTTTGATCGATAGTTGTTTATCTTTCAAGCTTTGTAAATCACTTTTGGACCACTTGAAAACCTAATAAAATTATGGATTCTAAGTTAGAGTTCATATTCATTAATTACAATATTTAAATGTCCCATCTGGAATCAATCAGACCTCCAGAAGCTAAGTGGTCGCAGGTGTGGCTGCACCTGTGGTCTCAGTTTCTGTGACCACAGGGTGTAGGGTCGATACGTGTGGTCGCATATCATGCGACCACACACATACAACCACATCCTCCCTGGAACCTTCCTGAGGGTGTGTGGTCGAACTTATGTGCCTCGTGTGGTCGATCAAACTGCAACCCCATGAGTGCTGGTTGATTTTTCACTCTTAATCCAATACTTTCATGTCTTGATTCCTTGGCCTATCATTGTGATCCTTCCTATGATTGTTCTATGGCTTAAAATTCACACTTTTACATAATTCTTCATTTTAATCCATTCCCCAAAGATCCCTTAGAGTTTTGTCCATGGTCTTAGGATTTAGATTTTATTTTGAATCACTATCTCCTCCATGATCTATTCTAGGCATTCAACTTATGTAGGGGATATTTTCATACCTTAAACTTGTTGAAGAATCAGAGCTCTCTATGAAATTTCTTCTCTTAGTCTTCCTCTTCAATTCTCCTTTTCTTCCTCCTCCCCTCTTTTTCTCTCTTTTAGTTTGAGTTCTAAAAGAATAAAAGAGGATAAGGGAAGTCCTATATATAGAGGAAAACCCTCCATATAGAGTCATACTTTGATTAGGAAAGAAACCCTTTCAGATTAGGAAGGTTTTCTAATCATGGAGTTGGTTATAACATCGTGTGGTCGCACGTGGGGTCACAGAACCCATTGACCGCACTTCCAAAAACTGCAACCACATGTCCCAGACTCCAGTGGTCTCATTATTCTGAGATGTGGTCGACCCCACTTGTTTAGGTATGCGACCACACGCTCCTAATTAGATGATTTTGGGTTCAATTTCATACCTAGCCTTGTGGTTTCTTCACTCACTTGGTCAGCTTGGTCTGACCATGATAGGAAGACCTGATACAAGGTGGTAAGATCGGGTTAGTACGATACGGGTCTTACAACTCTCCCCCTCTTATATAAATTTCGTCCTTGAAATTTACACATACCTTCCGAGTAAAAAAGGTGAGGATATTGCTTTCACATAGCATTCTCTTCTTCCCATGTGATCTCTTCCACATCTTGGCTCCTCCAAGTAACTTTAACATAGTAAATGTCACGGTTGTGCAGACGTTGAACTTTCTGACTGGTAATTTTGATTGGTGCTACTTCGAATGTCAAACATCAGTTATACCCAATGGATCCGCTATTAGGACGTGTGTTGGATCTCATATGTACTTCTTCAGTAATGAGATATGAAATACATCATGCACACTTGACATGGATGGGGGTAGTGCCAACTGATACGCCACCTTCCCACGTTTAGCTAGAATCTCATATGGCCCGACATACCTTGGACTTAGCTTTCTTTTCTGTTCGAACCGTTTTAAGCCTCGCATAGGTGATATATTGCTAGGAATACCTTATCACCTACGATGAACTCAAGGTCTCAACATCTATTATCTGCATACTATTTTTGATGATTATGAGCTGTTATAACTCTTTCCCTGATTATGTCGACTACTTTGCAAGTTTCTTCCACAAATTCAGGGCCCATAATTCTTCGCTCTCCGACTTCTTTCCAAAAGAAAGGAGTTCGACACCTCCTACCATACAGTGCTTCATAGGATGACATATGTATAGTAGCCTGATAGCTGTTGTTATAGGCGAACTCGATCAATGGTAGCTTCTCATCCCATGATCCTTTGAAATCAATAACACAAGTTCAGAGCATGTCTTCTAGAATCTGAATAGTACGCTCTGACTGTCCGTCAGTCTGAGGGTGAAATGTCATGCTAAACTTCAATGTAGTTCCCATAGCCTTTTGCAATCCTTTCTAGAACCTTGAGGTAAAGCGTGGGTCTCTGTTGGACACGATGCTTTCAGGTACACCATGTAATCTAACAATATTATCCACATATAGCTTAGCTAACCTCTCTAGGGTATACTGAGGTCGTATAGCTATGAAATGAGCTGTCTTAGTCAAACGATCCACAATTACCCAGACCGTGTCAACTACTCGGGGAGTCAATGGTAACCCGTTGACGAAGTGCATAGTGATGCAGTCTCAATTCCATGTCGATTTTGGCAGTGGCTGCAACAATCCTGTAGGTCTTTGCCTTTCAGCCTTTACCCACTGACAATTCAGGAATTGAGACACAATTTAGCTACATCCTCTTTCATTCCTCTCCACTAATAGAGTTTTTTTAAATCATGGTACATCTTCGTGCTTCCAGGGTGTACCGAATACTCAATGGTGTGGGCTTCCTTCATAAGTTTTTATCTAATATCCAAGTCTTCACTTTCGGGAACACATACTCCCCTTTTATATCTTAACACCTTTTAAAGGTCCAAGGTGAAGTCAGGGTTGGTCCTACCTTTTTCAAGGTCTTCTTGCACTGTTCTCAGATAGGGGTCTGATATAATAGCTACTTTCACTTCGACTAATAGATCAAGTACAATCTTCAATGTAGTAAACATGTTTGAGAATAGATGAATAAACCCTTGGTCAGTTGATTCATCTAGAATATCAATCACGAACTTCTCTTTACCATAACTAAATACTCTTCTTGTGACATACACTACAACATTTGTACTAGCTTCTTCTTAGGATTTTGTCATAGCTTTCCTGCTTAATACGTCAGCAACTACATTAGCTTTTCCTAGATGATACTAGGTATCGCAATCATAATCCTTCAGTAATTTCAGCCATCTTCTCTGTCTCATGTTTAACTCCTTCTGATTAAAAAGATGAGTGAGACTCTTATGATCTGATTTAATTAGAAATTTCTCTCCATATAAATAATGTCTCCATATCTTGACAGCATGTACCACCGCTGCTAACTCCAAGTCATGAGTTGGGTAACTCTCCTCATGCTCCTTCAGTTGTCTTGAATCATATGCCATCATGGCTTCACCTTGCATTAACTGTCATCCTAAACCCAATCCGAAAGCATTGATGTATAGGGTAAATGGTTTCCCTGGTGCTAGAACGATCAAGATGGGAGCTGATATCAACCTTTCTTTTAGAGTCTGGAAACATTCTTCACACTTGTTAGTCCAAATAAACTCTTCTCCCTTCCTGGTTAGCTTGGTAAGAGGTATTGCGATTTTAGAGTAGTCCTCTATGAATCGTCTATAATAACCAGCTAAACCCAAGAAACTTCTGATCTCTGTAATGTTCTTTAGGTGTTTCTCACCATACGATTACTTTTATCTTAATAGGGTCCACCTTTAATCCCTTTTGATGATGCTACTACGTATTCCAAGAAGATCACTTTGTTTAATCAAGTCTCATATTTCTTGGACTTAGCATAGAGCTTCTCCCTTCTCAACTATTGTAAAGTTGATCTAAAATTTGTTATAGGACTTTCTTCGTCTTTGAAATAAACCAATATATAGTCTATGTCACATCCCAATTCTAGACTAACCAGAATGGTGTGATGAACCGTCAATAAACCAACGGTTCAACCAGGATCTCATATAGGCTATGCCAACCATGTTAAATTAAAATACATTTCACATTAATCAGAGATAATAAAGTAAATAGCAGAAGTTTTATTAATAATGAACTGAGGTCTAATCATGATAAATAATTAATATTCCAGTTATCTATAAGTAACCAAAACATAATTTAATACATATTACAAATATCAAAATACGAAAGTTAAACTCTAAGAGCATCCATAGTTGAAACACTCGCTTAACGAATCATAATAGTCCTCCACAGCTTGCTCATCCATAGCCATCACCTGTTCATATGTTGGTGTATCGACATGATCTTCAACTGTAATACCTGTAACATCAAAAATTAAAAAGAATTACGCGTGTAAGGGTCAGATCTCCAACTTGAGCTCAGTGAGTAAACAAAACAATGCAACAAACATATGCATGCATTCAATTCATATCTTTGGTCTGATTTATAAGTTTACAATGTGCTATAGAAAGGTTTGGTGGCCGCCGCACCTCTATACACAAGTGTGTAAATCCACCCAATGGATCAAACACCATTGCCATCCCACATGCACCCACCATGGAATAGAGATAGAGCTAAAGTGTTCGGATCAAACACCGCCAATACTTCCCCTGATGCCCTACCCATACCAACACGTAAGTCCCTATCGGCGAGGACTTACAAACTGGGTTCGCAACTAACCAATCCTAATGCCATACAGTGTATCCAAGGCCTCACCCCAGCATCCCTCAATACATCCATAGAGATAGAGCTAAGGCCCCCCGACAGAGTCAGAGATCACACGGTCTGAGACCACCTCCCCTGATGCCCTACGACGTAATAGTTCTGCTAAGGTAATGGCGATACGTTGATGTTAGTGGGCAAGACTTGAGTAGAGATAGAGCTAGAGTCTGGTGACAAGGTCAAAGACCACCATGCCACGTCCTCCCCTTGATGCTCCACTCGCATCCAATACACCAACCATACACATACATTTACATGCCTATTCCTAGCATCATCATCATCATCATGTTATAAATAAATAGAATTAAATATGCATGAACAGTAATAGCAGGAATATTGGGTGACATGTGAGATGCACATTATAAGCATACATGCATAGAATCAATCATGGCATTGGACTCAATAAAAATAAACAGTTTGTTATTATCCAATTAGTTTAGGTCTTGTTCCCTCACCTTTGATCGATGTTTGTTCCTCTCCTTGTTCCTCTCCTAAGCTTTGGAAGTCACTTTGAATCTATGAGGATCCTAAACAATTGATGTATGTAAGTTAGGGTTCAAGTTTACCAAGTTACAGTAGTCAAAAATCTTGTTTGATCTTAAAATATGCTTGCTGTTTTCCTACGATCGATGCTATGGTCGATGCTATGGTAGCAATATATGGCACCGAAGGACCTACGGTCGATACCCTATGGTTGCATTACATGCGACTGTAGTTGCGACCGTATGTTTCCTGAATTGCTCCTGAATGGCTGTGGTTTATACTTTCTCATCCTAAGGTCGACCATAGCTGCGACCATACGTAGTTTGGTTGATTTTTTTATTTCTTACATGAGTTCCTCCTCTTGGATCATCAATGGGGTCCTCCCTATTGATCATTATAAAGCCAATATTCTTAGTTTATCCCTCATCCATTAACCCTAACCTATTCTATGGTTTTGCTTAGAAATTCCACAACTGAAATCATTACATTAGATTCAATACATCAACTTGATGGAAAGGAACCTATCCTATCTAATCTATCCTATAGAGTCATGTCCATACCTTAAGCTTGTTGTAGAAGGATAGAACTCTTCTCTGCAAACCTTTTCCCAAAGCTTTTCTCTCCTTCTTTTCTTCTCCAAGTCTCCTTCTCCTTCTCTTCCTCTCTCTCTTTCTCTCTTAGGTTTAGGGTTTCAATTTGGGTTCTAAAAGAGTGACAGAGGCTAAGGAACGTCCCTTATAGAGAGGAAAAACCTCCATATAGAGTCCTCTTTATTAGGAAAGAGTCTTCCTCAAATTAGGAAAGTTTTCTAAACACAGAGTCGGTTCTGGGTTCCTACGGTCAATCATACGATCGCATAAACCATCGACCGTACCACCAAAACATGAGACCATAGGTCACATGTCTCACTACGGTCGACCATAGGTGCGACCATAGCCCCCAAACATGCCACCATAGGTCTAAAATCCACTGGCTTTTAGTTTTTGACTGTTTGCTTCCATACAAACTTAACCAGTCAACCACAACAACTAAATTTGACTTGTGACTTACTTCATCTTGTGGTTTCTTCATATAATTGGTTCACTTGAGCCGATTATGATGGGAAGACCGGTCACGACACAAAAATGTAAGGTTAGACCGGGTTTGTGGCGTGCCGGTCTTACAGTCTATGAAACTATGTCTGGTGTGTCCAACATATCATGAAACACCCCGTTCATAAGCTCCATAAAATATGCTGGAGCACTGGTTAATCCCAATGATATACCCAGGAACTCATAATGCTCATTCTAGATTTTAAAAACTATCTTCAGAATATCGCTGTCCGAATTCTTCAGCTGATGATATCTTGACCGAAGATTAATCTTAGAAAATACCTTTGCTCCTTGCAACTGTTTAAACAAGTCATCGTTCTGAGGTAGTGGATATCGATTCTTGATCGTAAGTTTGTTCAATTCTCGGTAGTCTATACACAGACGAACACTACCATCCTTCTTCTTTATGGGCCACACTAGTGCTTCCCAGGTGGTATACTGGACTGGATTAAACCTTAGTCTAATAACTTTTGTAGTTGAGTCTTCAGTTCCTTCAATTCTACAAGAGCTATTCTATAGGGTGCCTTAGACATAGGTGTCGTCTTTGTAACAAGTTAATAATGCACTCGGTCGTATGATCAAGTGACAACCTAAGTAAGTCTACTGAAAACATATCAAGAAATTTATGCATCACATCAATATCTTCCTTTTGTGGTGCTTCTTTAGTAACGTCCACCACAAATACCATATATCCAACTCTTTTCTTTTCAAGGCATCTCTTCGCCTTTAGTGCAGAGAGGATTAGCCTTTGGTTCCTAGGCAACATATTTCCAATAAAACTAAATTATGTGTCGTCTTTGTTCTTAAATGACAACCTCTTCTATGCACATAATAATTTTGTAGATTGTTGAGACAACCAGTCTATCCCCAAGATGACGTCGAAGTATGCCATCTCAAGTAGAACTAGGTTGCATCTCAATTCTGTCCATCCATACGATTTGAACATTGTTCATAATACTCACCTATGCAACATTTAGTCCAAAAGGGCTTGAACTAACAAAATCTAGTTTAAAGTTCTTAAGAGCTTGTCTAGTTCATTCATCTCTTATGATTTTTCAAAGACTAATGTCAATAATCTCATATCCTAAAAAAATCATTAGCTTATACATCTTTTATCATTGCTATTCTACCCTGATCTCTCTATCATATACCTCAAAAAGTATCTTGTCATTGTTACTCACTTCATGTCCCAAGTTTACCTATAAGCATTAGGGTATATGCTTATAATTTCATTAATTCTGTTAAACTTTCTTGGTCTTTACTTAATCATTTCATTTAACATTGGGCATAACTCAGTATTACTTGTACTAATCCGAATACTATCAATGCCACCATTTTTGATTTTATACTTGCATCCACTCTTAGATATGCCTTTAGAAATCTTCTTCCATGTCAAACTTCATACCGATATAGCCATCTTTAATTCTATTTGAGTGTTATCTACTATTTATTAGCTGCTCTTGAAAGTTTTCATTTCTTGCTCATGCAGTCTTTTATAGACATGACTCATATCCATCCATTCAGTAATCTTAAAATAGATTCTCCATTACTTCATCTGAGGTCTCTTGGATATAGCATCTAATCTGAATTCAATCATATTTCTTCTAATAATTCCCTTATCACTAAACATCTTTATCAACAAAGGTCAGGGAATGTATGAATCAGAATGTTTATCCAAAAGGATTCATTTCCTTCTTTTAAATTCAGTATAATGACAAACACTTGTTTTATCTAGTGAACTTAGGTTTAAAGGACCAGGAGTAAATCTATGGTAATCCAATCGGCATCAAAAGATTGTTAGGTTGCACTATGGTCCGAATATATGGAAATAGAGGTTTTACAGTTCTTAACCTCATGGTTATTGATTCTATCGAGTATATAATGTCATTGAGGCACTACAGGAATAAATCTAGAGAAAATTTTGGTACATCAATAAATCAAGTATAAATCGAAAAGATGTATGCTCAACATGATTAAATCTTTAACTTTTCATTCAGTTCATATCTCTGTTCATGTTATCGATCATGAGAGTAGCTTAGATTGGTATAATCAGGACTAATTCTAAGGAAATAATATCTATAAATCCAATTGACAGGTTGAATCGATAAGGTATCCTATTAAGGCATGAGAATTTAAAATCAGGTATGTGCATCCTCTTTAATCATAAGGATAAGTCAATGATGCACCGCATCCTATATAAACCTGTCTAAATATATGGTCACAATAGATTTAATCCTTTGCTGAAAATGTTTGAGGCTTCATCTTCAGAAAATATTCCTTAACCCTTGTCAGATCATTCTGCCATGATGCAGCTATCCCATACATTGGTGGCTAATAAGGGTAACCACCTTGATACACTGCTTGTTGTATACCAACCTTCTACACTGGGGTGTGGATTAGAACCTACAGTATGGTAGGCATTGTGTTATGTCTAACATGTGCTGGTGGTACAGTGTTACTACCAATCAGTATCGTACTTGGTTTGACCTGGAGGTGTTGGTATAGCATTGGCAACTTTGATAGTGATTTCTATGGCTATTTGCATAGTCGGTCTCATCTGTTATTACTCTTGCATTTTGTCAGGCTAAATTTATTACAACCATAACCAAGGCACTTGGTAGTCCAGGTAGATTGGCTGGAGTGGCTTGGTTGTTCACCTCCTTTGATTTGTTCCAATCTGATTATCATTATTTAGCATTTGCTCAGATGAGTTTTCACTACCCGTTCTCGACCCAGATAGTGGTGGGGTCAAGTTGCAACCTCTATTTAATGCTCAGTAGACAATGGATCAGCGTGTGGTAGATCTCACTCTAAGTCTCTACGTCACCCAGGAGTATAGCTTTATCTTATTTTATAGTTCCCTTATTTTTTTTATGTATGGCCTTTGTTCTCCTATCTCTATTGGATCTGGCCCGAGATCTTTCCCTTTACCCCTGCAGAGATTTAGGCATTACTAGCCACTTTCCTTCTTCCTCTGTCATACCTCGAGTTTCACTTCTTGTGGGTATCCACTCGGTATTTTAATTTTTCTGCTTTACAGATACTCCCTTCTTCCTACTGTACTATACTCTTTGTATATTCGGGCAACTATCCAACTTATAGACCATATCCTATGTTATTTGTTTATCAAAATACATTTAGATTTTTCTTTTCTTCTTTCTATATATACACATGGTTCTACTTCTTATATGTACATTATTGTCTTATTTAAGTTCTGTCTTAACCAATACAGGTGCTTATGGTGTGTTTGTATTAAAGCTTTTAATTTATCCTAACTCGTTCATGGACTCTAGTGGAAGTATTCAAGTTTAATGGGCAAGGGTTGAGAGCTCAGATACCAAGTTGTCCCACCTCAATTTTTGGACTAACCAATGGTGTGATGAACCGTCATGAAAACCAACGGTTCAAACCAAGATCTCGTATATGCTATGCCAACCATGTTAATCCAAAATACATTCCACAATAATATTAGAGTAAATAAATAAATAGCAGAAATTTTATTAATAATGAACAGAGAGTTTACAGTGATAATTAAATATTTAACAAATTATCTTCAAGTAACTAAAACATAATTAATACTGTTTACAAGTATCATAATACAAAAGTTAACCACTAAGTGTAAACATAATTGAAACACTAGCTTGACGAGCCATATTCGACCTCCATATCTTGCACATCCATAGCCGCTGCATGTCCACACATGGTGTATTCATATAATCTTCAACTGTAACACCTGCAATATTAAAAACTAAAAATAATTATGTGCGCTAGGGTCAGCTCTCCAACTTGAGCTCAGTGAGTAAACAAAACAATGCAACAAACATATGCATGCATTCAATTCATATCTTTGGTCTGATTTATAAATTTACAATGTGCTATAGAAAGGTTTGAAGGCCCCCACACCTCAATACATGAGTGTGTGAATCCATCCAATGGATCAACCACCATTCCTATCCCACATGCACCCACTATGGAATAGAGATAGAGCTAAAGTGTCTAGATCACACCGCCAACACTTCCCCTGATGCCCTACCTATACCAACATGTAAACCCTATTGGCGAGGGCTTACAAACTGGGCTCGCAATTAACCAATCCTAATGCCAAACAGTGTATCCAAGGCCTCACCCAAACATCCCTCAATACGTCCATAGAGATTTGGCTAAGGCCCCCTCGATAGAGTCAGAGACCATACGGTCCGAGACCACCTCCCCCGATGCCCTATGACGTAATAGTTCTGCTAAGGTAGTGGCGATACAACAATGTTAGTGGGCAAGCCTTGAGTAGAGATAGAGCTAAAGTCTGGTGACGAGGTTAAAGACCACCATGCCACGTCTCTCCCTGATGCTCCACTCGCATGCAACATACCAACCACATACATACATTCACATGCTTATTCCTAACATCATCATCATCATCATGTTATAAATAAACAGAATTAAATATGCATGAACAGTAATAGAAAGAATATTAGATGACATGTGAGATGCACATTACAAGCATATAAGCATAGAATCAATCATGGCATTGGACTCAATAAAGTAAACAGTTTATTATTATCCAATTAGTTTAGGTCTTGTTCCCTCACCTTTGATCGATGGTTGTTCCTCTTCCATGTTTTGTAAATCACTTTTGGATCACTTGGAAACCTAATAAATTTTGGATTCTAAGTTAAAGTTCATATTCATTAATTATATTATTTAAATGTCCCATCTGGAATCAATCAAACCTCCAGAAGCTGAGTGGTCGTAGATGTGGCTACACCTATGGTCTCAAGTTCTACGACCACAGGGTGTGGGGTCAATACATGTGGTCGCATATCATGTGACCACACACATGCAACCACACCTTCCCTAGAACCTTCCTGAGGGTGTGTGGTCAAACATATGTGCCTCTTGTAGTCGATCAAACTGTAACCCCATGAGTGCTGGTCAACTTTTCACTCTTAGTCCAATATTTTCATGTCTTGATTCCTTGGCCTATCATTATGATCCTTCCTATGATTGTTCATGGTTTAAAATTCACACTTTTACATAATTCTTCACTTTAATCCATTCTCCAAGGATCCCTTAGAGTTTTGTCCATAGTCTTAGG
The DNA here is from genome assembly GCA_028583415.1 of Protea cynaroides. Classification (NCBI taxonomy): domain Eukaryota; kingdom Viridiplantae; phylum Streptophyta; class Magnoliopsida; order Proteales; family Proteaceae; genus Protea; species Protea cynaroides. Next base: position 53,903,078 of record CM053276.1, read on the forward strand.
ATTTAGATTTTACTTTGAATCACTATCTCCTCCATGATCTATTCTAGGCATTCAACTGATTAGGGGATGTTTTCATACCTTAAACTTGTTGAAGAATTAGAGCTCTCTCTGAAATTCCTTCTCTTAGTCTTCCTCTTCAATTCTCCTTCTCTTCTTCCTCCCCTCTTTTTCTCTCTTTTAGTTTGAGTTCTAAAAGAATGAAAAAGGCTAAGTGACATCCTATATATAGAGGAAAACCCTCCATATAGAGTCCTACTTTGATTAGGAAAGAACGCCCTTCAAATTAGGAAGGTTTCCTAATCACGAAGTCGGTTATAACGTCGTGTGGTCACACGTGGGGTCGCAGAACCCATCGACCACAAGTCCAAAAACTGCGACGACATGTCCCAGACTCTAGTGGTCTCATTATTTTGAGGTGTGGTCGACCCCACCTGTTTAGGTATGCGACCACACGTTCCTTATTATTTGATTTTGGGTTCATTTTCATACCTAGCCTTGTGGTTTCTTTACGCACTTGGTCCGCTTGGTCCGACCATGATAGGAAAATCTGATATAAGGTGGTAAGACCGTGTTAGTACGATATGAGTCTTATTAGTAGTTAGCTTCTGGGAAGTGTGGCTAGCCCTTAACATAGCACACTAGCATACATGATACTGGATTATTGCATTGCTTTGTGTAATAAATTGATCATGTATATTGTTTGTTTGCCTGTCTGTTTCTCAGTGAGCTCATGTTGGAGAGCTGACCCTCGTGTATACTATTCTTTTTAAATGATATTGCAGGTGCTTCCATTGTTGATTACTTGAATACATCAGTGATATCTCACTTAGCTCAGCTAGGAGGGATGTCTTATAAAGATGAAGCACATGACGCGGACTGCAAGTGCAATGCGTGTCTTCGATGGATAGACTTTCTTAATGAAGAATTTTCGAAACAATGAATAGTTTTCTGTTATTACTTCCTTTGGATTATTTTATTTATACTTGGTCAGCCCATGATTTATAGGTCAATGATACTTTAAAGTTTATTTGATGAAGATGGTTGATGACCAATTTTGATAAAGATATTAAGCATTGATACTATTACTTTTATTTACAAATAGAATGCTCATGGTTATTTAGTGTCTTCCACTATTTATTACTCTGGATTGTGTATGTGGCATTGTATTGATGAGTGGTTAGTATGTGTATGCACTGCTTATGAGGTCCTGGTGGGATCACATCCAAACTACGATGTTAATCCAGTCGTATCCTAAAAATTTTTCATACTGACATTTTGGGGTGTGACAAGTTTGATATCAGAGCAATAACTCTGTTACACTATACCAATTAGGCGAATGCTACATTATTTTACCATAACATGAGCAATAGAATAATAAAAACGTAAAAAGCATAAATGGTAAATATGAAACCAAACTTGTGTGCTATATGATAACAATAAGAAAGAGCATAATATGTTAAGGAAGACTAAAGATTAAGCACTAGAACTCGAATAGAAAAATAAGACCTAATTTTACAACAATAATTTAGGAAAGAGAAAATCAAATTGATCACTCAGAATCAGACGGTGTGGACTCATGAACTCATTGGTAGGTCTTCACCAGTGATGCAGCCGTCGCATCCCTAATGTCATTTTCTGACATTATACCTACCCTTACCATGGTTCCTTGCATTGTATTGAGTTGAGATGAGAGTGATGATTGGGCAAGCCACATTCGCCTAAAGCTGTTCTCCACACAGTGTGTAGATTGCCTCTGGTAATCCCAAACGTTGCATAGCTTCGCTAGTAGGATGGTCATGTCTATGGGAGGCTAAGATGAACCTGCTTGTCTCTAATTTCATCCTCAGCACCCAATGATGCATCATCCTCTGCTTCATTCTCAAATTCTTCGTCTGTTAACGTCCAAGACGAGGACGAGCCTCTAACTCATCATTAGACAGCACTACATTATCAAGATGCATTTTAGAGATGGCATACCAATCAAAGGGAGATGCTACCGTCTCTTCGTATGCATCAAAATCTAGTAGAATGATTCCTAGAAGTGAAAAGAGGTGAGTGAGTAGCTTACCGTAAGGCAGGTTTGAAGGTTTGGAACCCTCTGAAGAGACATTCATGGTTCGCATATGGATATAGGGTAAACAAACTGGGACCTTGATCACCAGTTGATAAACTAGGAATTGGCCAAATGAGGATAGAGCATTGTGACGACTACCTTAGGGAAAGATGTTGTGCTGCACAATTCTACTATATACTCAGGGTAAGGGGCAATAGCTGACGGTTTAATGACACATACCCAGCAAGAGAATCTAACTAGCAATCTCTAGCGCATGATCTTAGTCAAGGAGTCCCTATCCTTTGGACCCCAGTATGCTATGTCTCCACCTATGCATAAACTTAATATTTCATCCAGTTGCCTAGTGTCAAAGGAGATATCTCTGCCTAGCACTCGGCTGGAGATAGGAAGGTCTGCAACGTCATCATCATCCTTCATACCACCTATCACACGTAAGTTGCAATAGAAAAGTCATACCAAGTTAGGCCTTATGGTGATATGAATCTCTAACATGGGAGACCATCCCATAGCATCGAAGGTGGCTTTGACGTCAAACTGTTCTAACTAGTCGAAGAACACACATCCACCTTATTTGACGAGTTTCTATTCAAACCTTGTGAATCTTGCTGAGCCTTTAAGGAAACAAACCACAATGCGTCAAATGTCGACGAAGCATTTCGTCGTGGTCGGCTTACGGTAGTTTTCCTTGGACGGGGTGGCCTGCATGAACAGTAAACAATAGTAGCATGGTTTGAGCAAACATTGTTCCAAGAACATCATAAGAGCTAAGAAAATGATCGAAAACTTAGTAAATGGTGAGACATTGAGTCTTGGTGTGTCCAAGTAAATTTGACTTGCTTATGGGAATAGGGTAATGGAAACTCCAAGAAGAAGCTCAAAAGATAGCATTAAATTGTGTTCCTAACCCTATAACTAAGTTCCAAGCAAGGAAGAGAGAATTCATATCTCGGATCCATATTGACGAAAGTCGAGGAAGGATTTGTTAATGGAAGATGCTCCCAGAGGTGAAACCAAAGTTTTCAGAGGAGAAAATGGAGCTCCCTACAGCTTAGAGTAAAAGTTGTAATGGGGAGTGGGAGAAAGAATCATGTTCTGATTTGTAATTGGGAGAAAATTTCCCGAACAGGTCATGAATCCTAAGTATTGTAAAGTCCGGCACAATGATCGGTGCAGCATCCAACGGGAGAATTGACATTCTTGAAGTGTTCGGACGGAGGGGTGGACGATGGTCTGTAACCACTGAACCATCAACCGATAGGTTCTAGAGAGCTCAATAAATTTACCGGATGCAATACCGATCAAATCTAGTCAAGTCTAGACATAACGACCTGACAGTTGATAATTAACATATAAAATTCTTGAGATTGTGATTCTTCTTGATTGTGTTTGGTGCCATTTTTGTGCATGTTCTATTTCCATCACTTGTGTCATTGCGGTAGGACAGTAACACCGCATAAACTCCCGTTTCAGGGAGTTGAATAGATTGAAATGGCCCCACATAAACACAATAACCCCCGTAATAGTGATGACGGAAACCCTCCACTTGGAGATGGGTTGAATGACATGCCCAACCTGGATGAAACTCAACTACCCACCACTAATGTGGGAGGATCCTCTGAACTAGAAACTATTCCTTCACCCCTTGAAGTCACCCCTAACAACCTTCCCTGCTATTATAATGAATGTGGCCCTCACATTGAGCCAGGAACAACAAAGGGCAGCCAAGGAAAATCAGTGAAAGTTTCTTGAGGTTCTGAGAACCCTTCTGACCCCAGTACTTGCACCATTGGCAGCTTGACAGCACGGGAATAGGAACAACAACATGCCACTACCTGGAGGGAACCCCATAAATCAAGGTGGGTCATCTGCAGGATGGAATAGAGTACCCGTCAGACCTGATCAGAATTTAGTGGCAAATCAAAATCAGCCACCAATTTCTCCAGTGCCATACTATGATCAGTTTCGAACCATTGAGAGGTTAATGAAGATGAAATCTCTAAAGTTATTGGAGTTGGGACCAATCCATTGTAGCTTGCCATATTGATCAAGTCCATAGAGAAGACACTTCGAATGATGGTATGCATTGAAGATGAGAAAATCCTATGTGCAACCTACATGCTGGAAGGAGAACCTAATACTTGGTGGGAGTCCACTATGCCTCTCCTAATGGCAAAGCACCCAAAAATCACCAGGAAAATCTTCAAAGAGGCTTTCTTTGATAGGTATTTTCCTATAAGTTTCAAGTACAAAATGGAAGTTGAATACCTCAATGTTTCACAGGGACAGCAAACAGTGGATGAGTACTAGCACAAGTTTGAAGAACTCTTCTATTTTGCCCTACTGAGCATGAAGGAGGAGTCTGCTAAAGCTCAAAGGTTCACCAAGGGATTGAGGAGTAACATACGAGCTACAGTGGATGTCCTTGGAAAAGAGATTTACTTGAAGGCTGTCCAAACAGCCAAGGTCATTGAAGCTAGCTTGAGAGATAGTTACTTTGCACAGAAGGGAGGTAAGAGGATAACAAATTTTGCTGGTGGTAAAGGGTGAACAAGACTTTCAGGACCTTTTAGACCGCAGCCAAACCAGTAGTGACCAAAGTCGCACTTGCAAATAATCGCACGGCAGTCCCAGCAACTGTAAACCTAAAATGCTACAACTATGGATAGATGGGACACTATGCTAAGACCTTCCTAGGTTGTATCTATAGAGAAAGTTGAAGCATCACCAGATGTGGCAACAGGAACGTTTCTGTGATTAATTACTTTTGACTGTATGAGCATGCATTTAAAACATGGTATTATTAATTAGGTAGTGTTAGTAAAGCGGGAATACAGGCTAGGGTACTTTTTGATTTGGGAACAACCCATTCTTTTGTACCTCCATATTTTGGAAAAAAGATAGGAGGTGACCAAGACCCTAGAGACATTATTGATCGTGAGATTGCCTCTCGGTGTAGAGGTAATACTTAACGAATACCTTGGACCATGCCCCGTTCTAGTTGATGGAAGAAACCTAAAAGCCAACCTGATTAACCTAGAGATGTTAAACTTCGAAGTGATATTAGGCATGGACTGGTTGTTGCAACATAAAGCCAGTCTCCAATCTACAAAGAAGAAATTAAGATTCAAAAATAAAAATGGAGAAGTATTCGAGTTTAAGGGAGAAAAGAGAACAAAGAAAAAGACGTTGTTCCTTTCAGTGCTCAAGGCAATCAACTGTCTTCAAAGTGGAGATCTAGGATTTTTGGTATTAGTCCTAGATGTTACAGCTTAGCGATCCCACCTGGAAGATTTGAAAATGGTGAAGGAATTTTTTGATGTATTTTTAGAGGATCTACCAGGGCTACCACCAGAACGCTCAACTGAGTTTGTAATAGACTTGCTACCTGGCGCAACACTACTGTTGAAGTTCCTTATAGGATGGCACCTACAGAACTCAAGGAGTTGAAGGTACAACTGCAAGAACTATTGGATAAAGGTTTCATGAAGCCCAGTATTTCTCCTTGGGGCGCACCAGTACTATTTGTAAAGAAGAAGGATGGCAACGTACGTCTTTGCATCGATTATAGAGAACTAAATGAGTTTACCATTAAGAATCGGTATCCATTGCCACGTATAGATGACTTGTTTGATCAACTACAAGGTGTTGCGGTATTTTTCAAGATTGATCTCCAATCAAAATATCACCAATTGAGAATAAAGGAGAGTGACATACCTAAGATGGCCTTTCGAACTAGGTATGGACACTATGAATTTTTGGTCATGTCCTTTGGGTTGACCAATGCTCCTACCATGTTCATGGGGCTTATGAACCGGGAATTTTATGATATGTTGGATACTTCAATGTTTGTGTTTATTGATGACACACTGATCTACTCCAAGGACACAAAAAAGCATAAGATGAATTTACGACAAGCATTGCAAAGGCTACGGGAAAAGACACTTTAGCTAAATTCAATAAGTATGATTTTTGGCTGAACGAAGTGGCATTCTTAGGTCACGTAGTATCAGCAGAAGGGATTAAGGTAAACCCCAGTAAAATTGAAGCTATTATCAACTGGGAAACACCTAGAATAGTAACTGAAATCTAAAGCTTCTTCTTAGGTTTTAGCGGGGTACTACCGCAGATTCATGGAAGACTACTCCAGAAGTGCAGTACTATTGACTAAATTAACTAAGAAAGGGAAAAGATTCATCTAGTCATACCAGTGTGAAAGAAGTTTTCAAACCTTGAAGGAGATATTAGTCTTAGCCTCTATTCTGACTATTCTAAAATCGGGAGAACCTTTCACTTTGTATACTGATGCCTCTAAACTGGGCTTAGGATGTGTACTCATGCAAGGAGAACAAATCGTGGCTTATGCTTCAAGAATACTAAAGAAACATGCATAAAACTACCCAACACATGACTTAGAACTAGCAACAGTAGTGTTCTCTTTGAAAGCCTGGAGACACTATTTATACGTAGAAAAGTTTTAGATTAAGTCCGATCACAAAATCCTTACCTACTTGTTTACTCAGAAGGATTTAAATACGAGATAAAAAAATATGGATAGAATTGCTAAAAGATTATGACTATGAGATCTCATACCACCCTAGAAAAGCCAATGTAGTTGTCGATGCCTTAAGCAGGAAGACTCTAGCAAAGCCTAAAGAAAGAACTGAACTGGGTTCGATTCTAAGGACAAGAGGAGAAGCTCAAGATGCATTGGACTTATCAGAAGAATCCTTGGGGAATCAAGTCATTTGTGGACTCACGAGCTTATTCGCAAACCTATAGATAAAAGTTAACTTGATTACAGAGGTAATAAAGGAGGTACTTACAGACCTCTACCTCCGAACTTTGAAGGAAGATCTACGAAGAGCAAAGTCAGACCCTGACTTCATTCTTTCTTTGGACGGTTCACTCAGGTTCTAAGGTAGACTTTGTATTCCTTTGACGACTACAAATATTGAGGAAAGGATTTTAAGGGAAGCCCATAATACACCTTATTCAGCCCATCTAAACAACACTAAGATGTATCACGACTTGAGAAAGTCAGTTTGGTGAAGAAGAATGAAGGCAGATGTAGCAGACTATGTGTGCAGATGCTTAATGTGCCAGCAAGTGAAGGCAATTCACCAAAAACCATCCGGGCTACTTCAGCGGTTACCGGTACTCGAATGGAAATGGGACTGCGTCACAATGGATTTCATCACATGTTTACTCTTGACACCCAAAAATGTAGATGTTGTTTGGGTAATAGTCAACAGACTTACAAAAATAGCAAGGTTCATAACAATTCAGCCTCAATATATGTTGGATAAACTGGCCAAACTATACGTAAATCAAGTAGTTCGCCGACACAGAGTACCTCAAAGTATCATGTCAGATAGGGACCCTTGGTTCACATGCAGGTTTTGGGAGAGTCTGCAACACGCAATAGGCATAGAGTTGTGATTTAGCACAGCCTTTCATCCATAAATCGACGGTCAGTCAGAGAGTACGATCCAAATACTAGAGGATATGCTTCACACTTATGTGATAGACTTCAAAGGAGCATGGGACAAAAAATTATCCTTGATGGAGTTTGCCTATAACAACAGTTACCAAGCTAGTATTGGCATGGATATGAAGCTCTTTATGGATGAAGATGCATAACTCCACATACTAGAAAGAAGTTGGAGAAAGAAGAATAGTTGGACCCGATTTTGTCCAAGAGACGTGCCAAGGAGGAGACATAATATAGGGGAGGATCAAAACTGCCCAAGCCCGATAAAAAAGCTACTCTGATGTCAATAGGAAGGACATTGAGTTTGCTATAGGGGACAAGGTGTTCTTGAAGATCTCACCTTTCAGGGGACTAAAACGCTTCGGTAAGAAAGGAAAATTGAGTCCTAGATATGTGGTTCCATATGAAATCCTGAAGAAGTGTAGAACTGTAGCCTACCAATTAGCACTACCACCATCATTGGCAGATGTGCATGATGTATTCTACGTATCAATGCTGAAGAAGTACTATAAGACCCATCCCATATACTGAAAGCCGATCCTCCTCAACTAAATGAAGATTTGACCATGGAACTTGAACCTTAAATGATCCTAGATAAGATGGTTCAATACCTAAGAAATCAAGATGTTCTTTATGTTAAGGTCATGTAGAAGATCAGCACGTGGAAGATCGGTCTTGGGAAGAAAAGGAATCTATGAAGTAAAGATATCCTCATTTTTTTTGAAGCAACGGGTAAGTAGGAATTTTGGGGACAAAATTCTTTTACAGGGGGAGGAGTTGTAAAACTTGCACCTAGAAAACCCGACCTAACTCGGATTTTCATTCATGCCATGGTTTTCCACCCCAGATGAACCCGTTTCGATGCCATTTTGGTGACCAACACGGTAGGTACCCTTTAAACTCTCGAACTTTCTTGCCATATGTTAATGTGCAATCTAAAATGGGGCCGATCACTACTAGATAGTCGGGAAACCCGATAGAGTAAAGACAGGGACCATTAATCGGCCAGGCCAAAATTGACTTATCCTTGAGATTTACAGTTAGTTTTGTTTCGGGAAACTATTTAAGATATTCCTAGGTTCAATAAACGAATCTGGAGGGACCCACGCCTATCCTAACCACCTTTGGAGTTGTAGAATGGAAGGAATCCCTCTCTAATTCAAACTCTTACCACTTGGCAACTCCCTAGGAGTCCTCCATTCAAACTAGGAGCTCTACTCCAAAGAGGACACCTAAATAGAATAAAACCTATCTTTTCATCCTCCTCATAGTATATATCCATCCAAGAAAACTCTGATGCATTCTCAGAGAAAGGGAGGAAGTTGAAGGGAGGGGGAAAAGTTCAATAGCACTAGTGTTCAGAGATCTATCGATGACATACACCAACAATGATTAAGAAATCATCAGTAAACTCTAAACTCTCTATAGAACCTGATAAAGTCTCATACCTTGTAGAATATCATTTTTGAATGGGTGATGATCATTCTCTATCAATGATAGAATTACCATATTATTCCTTGATCCTGAGAATGCACCTTCTCAATGAATAATTGAGGTTAAGCCCTAGAATTCATCCTTGTTACGCTGATACTTAGACCTAAGAGGTACCCTACCATTGGACCACACTAGGATAGCAATGTATAAACTAAGTGTTAGATAGAATTCTAATTTGTAAGACCATTAATTAATCTTCAAAAAGAGGTTAGATGATGCACCGGACGATAAACTGTAAGAGTCAACGTAGCGACCGACCAGTCCCAGAAAGGTCTCAAAAGTTGTCGGACGAAGAGGCAGTCGTTGACACTATATCGATCGATGCCACGATCGACCCTTGGTAGAAGGTTCTGACCTCTGTCAGACGTTAAGACTGTCACTACAGTAGCGATTGATGTATCGATTGATGAACCCCAGACTTCTATGATTTTATAATGTATAATGTAGAAAGTACAACTAATAATCCCACACTTTATATAGGGGTAGAGCACGTTAAGAATACTGGTTATTCTAGCGTGGGAAATCACAATCTCATAATTTCAAGTGAGGAACAGAACTCCTAACGAAATTTTAGAGTGTTTATAATATATGTTTGTTGTACCACATGCTTGTTGTGATAACATGTCATCCAATAACTGCTTTGAGCATTCATTGCATTTATAATATATGATTGATGTGTGGATGTATGTCACTATGATCTAGTAAGTAGGGGTAAAACGATCGGGGACTGCTGAATCCAACTTGTTGGGTAATTATTGATGAGTATGTCACTCACCCCTAGAGGGATGACAACATCTTGGGGGGGGGGGCAAAATAGATGATCTGGGATTCCTTTTGAGATTGGTGAGAGTGATATTTCGGATGTTTTGGTAAGTAGCACTGCCCCTATACAACCCTGGCCATTAGGGGGTTGGGTACTGGTAAAGTAGAGAGATGAGGGGGAAGGGTTGGTAGTATTCTTTGAGCGTCATTGGTCAAACTTGCTGCCCGATCACCAATCTGATTGGGATATATTGTGGGAGCACCAAGGCTATTGGAGTAGGCTGGTGAGTATCCAACACTCCCATGCATGGAGGTTGTAGTCAGCTTCTGGGAAGTGTGGCTAGGCCTTACCATAGCACACTAGCATACATGATACCAGACTATTGCATTGTCGTGTATAATAAACTGATCATACATATTGTTTCCTTACCCGTCTGTTTCCCACTGAGTTCATGTTGGAGAGCTGACCTTCGCATATGCCATTCTTTTTAGATGATATTACAGGTACTACCATTGCTGATTACTTGAATGTGCCAGTGATCTCTCACTTAGCTCAGCTACGTGGGATGTGATATAAAGATGAAGCACATGACGCGGACTACAAGTGTGACGTGTGTGTCTTTGAAGGATAGACTTTCTTAATGAAGAATTTTTGGAAAAATGAATAGTTTCTTGTTATTACTTCTTTTTTATTATTTTATTTATATTTGGTTAGACCATGATTTATAGGGCAATGATACTTTAAAGTTTATTTGATGGAGATGATTGTGACCAAGTTTGATAAAGTTGTTAAGCACTGATACTATTACTTTTATTTACAAATAAAATGCTCATGGTTATTTAGTGTCTTCCACTATTTATTACTCTTAATTGTGTATGTGGCATTGTGGTGATGAGTGGTTGGTATGTCTGTACACTGCTTATGAGGTCCTGATAGGATCACATCCAAACTACGATGTTTATCCACTAATATCCCAAAAAAATTTCAAACCGGCATTTTGGGGTGTACCAGAAGGTGTTCCCTAGTTTCAAGGTAAAAGGAGTTGGGATGAGAGAGATCTAACCAGAAATTATGGGCTGGAGTTACCACCCATAATAGAGTAGGTTAAGAAGAAAGCAGAAGAAGTAAGAAGAAGAAGAATATTCAAGAAGAATATTCAAGAATGAAGGAGGGTCTGAGAGGAGGAGAGAAACCAGAGGGCAGATCAGTAGTATATCGAATAGAACAAATAGCAATAGATCAGTTCGATAGTGGTGGAGGTCAAGCAGATTGGATCAGATCTCTTCTGAGCACATTTGGTCAAATTTGATAGTAGCAGTATTGAATTATATATGAACAATAGATCAGTAGTAGTTGTAGATAAGAAACATAGACAACAATGGTGGTTGCACATCAGGACGAAGAGCTTTAAACGACACTTAAAATGGCACCTGCTCTGATACCATGTAACAAAAAAGAAAAGAAAGAAAGGGAAGATAGAGATGAGGGAGAAAGAATCAATGTGTTTCTCCTCTCCTTATGTCCTTGTATTTATAGAGAAAATAGGTAACAAGATACAACTCAATCTCTAAGTCTTAGAGACGTACTAAAATACAAAGACTAACAAAGGAAAGAAATAAATAAACTTAGGAAAGAGATAAACTAACTTAGGAAAGAAAAGATAGCTTAGTCAACAAGATTAAGACTTATTCTAATTACCAACTAGACGACTAGACTATTTAGGAAACTATCTTAACATTTTTTAATGCAGGCGAGTGGATCTCACTGGCTTTTTCTGTCGGAGGGTGGAAACACATCCGGTGGCCAGTGACGGTAAATTTTATACCGCCATCACCATCTCTCTGAGCTCTACAGAGTGGTATGAAAATTTTTAGGTTTTGACGGTTCAAAAAAATTGAATTAGTTAGATCTCCAACAGGTTCAGATCAAAACCAGAATGAAAAAACAATCCTTTTCATTGATCCAATCATCTCAATAAGGTTTTATTAAATCAAAACTCATTGATTCTAGGT
>CM053276.1:53920411-54053279 GCA_028583415.1 Protea cynaroides
TCGGAAACTAAGGTCCTATAGGTAGCTTGCCTCCCTCCCTCGTCCCCTCGCCTGTCGATTATCGGAGAGTCGTATACTAAGTCAAAAAAAACTGAATTGCGTGAAGTAGAGTTGTTGGGTTCCAAACCTTCCCAATAGGAGAAAGGATAAGGGTCTCTTGATTCTGGTTTTTCACCTATCTACCTAAGCTAAAAAGTCATAGCGAGCACGATAGGCCCCATCACCGCCCTTCGTTCTCTTTCTTTTCGCTGCCTGAGTCCCAGGCCAGTCTGAAAGTAGCTTCATTGGTTGCTTCTCTAGATTAGTACTCCAACAAAGGTTAGGAACATGGCACAGCGTACCCTCACCGATGTGTCTGGTCAGCACATTTATACCTATTGTTTGTCCCTGCGGAGCGAACACTTCTTCTGGATGAAATCCTGTTCTGGAAGTTTCACTACTTGATTGGTCATTCCACTATCACTCGATAACAGGAAGTACAGGGTAGGGGTTTTTGACGACTTAGAGGAGATGGAGGGTGGCGAGTGGGAAAAGAAAAGATAGGTATGTCGGGTTGAGTTCATCAATAAATCGATTCGGGTGGATCAGCTAATCCAATCCGAGCAGTGGTATGGAATCCAATAGCAGGCTCTGAAAGACCTGTAGCCGTGTCAGGTGTAGCTACTACGTCCGGATGCGATAGATGAGATTTACTCCTTTCAGACTATGGCAGCAGTAGAACGAACCTTGGCAACGATTCCCTCGCGGCTCCCTGTCAGAACAATGCGGCTAAGCGTGCATTGGTTTGGCGCGAAGTGAGCTGTGCTTTGCCTTGGCAGATGCCTTCTTGTCGTTAGAATGACTTAGAGAAGGATGCCTTTCGCTAGTCGCGAGTCTGCGAGTAAGCGTCCATCTGGAGCGGATGTGCCGATGGATGGAAGGTAGCTGCTCACAGCCTCTAAGAGATTGACATCCGAAAGACCAGCTCGTTTCCACCCGGAGGTGACGTTGATCCAGCTAACGAGCAACTGGTCCGTCTTCACTCACTTAGTTTACTTCGGATTTGAGGAGTTCTTGTCATCGTCTGTGAATTGGTTGGGCTGTGGGCGAGAGGGAGGGGGGGTCGGTTAAAGGTAGGGCTTTCGATCTCCTGCCGCTAAGCTCAACTCACTCTAGTCAAAGTTCGGATATCCTATAGTCATTTCTATATTAAAATGAATTGCTTGCCCCGCTCCATAAGAAAGGAAAGCTTGAATCGTAACGGAAGGCGGCCTAGTATTAGTGCTGCGCCCGTATGGAGCGAAGAAGCCGATATCGCTGTTGGCCTGCTATCCGCATGCAAGCAAGAATAGCAATTGTCGATACCAATCTCTCTACCTTATGTAGTCGACGCCACCTTTACAATTTTCTTTATTCGTTCGTATGGCCTTCTGCGGGCTTTAACCACTTATGAGATCTTGTTCTACTGCCCCTCTAAAAGAGCAATGAGACAGTCACAGGTAAGCTTCTGAGCTCTAACTTCTGACTTGAACACGACTTGGAGAAAGCCAGCTTGTAAGTATTCATTCTCCCCTACTCTATGGTGCCTACAGCCATATGAAAGAGTCCCCAGCGTGACATCTGCGTCTAAGTGGTCTTTTTTAGCGGTATGATTCCCTATAACATAGCCAAGTCAGAGGACAGCGGAGCAGCAGTAGGGAAGAAGGGTTTTGATCCGTGCGCCGAATCTTGTGTTTCGAGGTTCGAGTGTTGAAATGAAGCTTACGATTCTCTTAGTGATCAGTGATCCTGAATGGACTCTAAAGAGGCTGGGTAGCCTGTAGGTAATTTTCAAGTCAAAAAAAGGGAGAATGAATCTTGAACAGAGGCACTCGCAGAAGACGAATCCGCATTAGCAGACACATCCGAATCCGAATACGAAGAAGCAGACGCTGAAGGATCAGCTGACACTAGATAGGAAAGGGTTTCGATCGAAGCTCTCGAACCTGTTCCGAAGTAAGTTGAGGATTCGGTTTCCGATCCGGTTGGTGTTCTGACATCCCGAATCGAGGTGGCTCTAAACTCAGGTTTGCCTACCTCTGACGTTACAGAGAGAGGGGGAGGGGCTTCGAAGCCTTAATTCAAGCTAGAAATATCACTAGAAAACTAGCCATATCGATCTAGGTAAGTGGTGACAACGAAAAGGCTTTTTTTTAAGCCTGAGGGGCAATGAGCGGGGGTAGGATAAAGTGAAAAAGAATGGTATTTGAACCAGGCCAGGGCTGAGGAGGCCCTATGTAGTCTTTCTTTTCATGGGTGGTGGGCAGGGTCAGTTAAAGCTTTAGTGCCGTTTAGTTTGTCTAGTCAGTGCAGTGCACTTTGAAAGAAGCGAAATCGAAGCAGCAGCCGCCCTGACGGAAGCACAGCCAACCACCGAGCATCACAGTAGCAGCGCCATAGGGCGCTAAAGAGCTCGTTCACGTTTAATGTTTGGTTGAATAATAGATCATGCGTCAAAATCAACACATGTTTTGAGGCGATTCAAGGAGCCAAAACGCGAGATCAACTTTGTGTTAGCGAAGTTTTAAGCATATAGATTCGAGACCTGAATGGAAGCCTATCGCGTCAGCGACCGGCGCGAAAGCTCTAATCTAATAGGGGTGCAAAGCCCCCGGCGGAGCAGCAGTTAGCCATGCTCTGGCATTTGTGGCAAGTTCGAGCTGTATGATATGGCTGGTAAGTAGAAGTGAGAAAGGCGGTGAGTGAAACAAGGTCCGGTAGACCGAAGTCCAAAGAGCGAGACCCAATACTGGAACCAAACACTGTCACCGTTATCGGGCCAATCAGTGAATGGAGACTCAAACCGTGAACCAAGACTGAAGAGGAAGCCTACTACGCGCCAGTCCCTATCTTTTGTTCTTCTAGTCGTGCTCAGCTCGACCTAACGTGATGAGGGTGCTTTAGCAGCTCGATTGGGACCACTAACTACGCAATTCTATGGTCAGTACACGCGCAAGAGAAACCTTCCCAATCTCGGTCAGAGAATCGGTGCAGACGATCGTCGCGCGCAACCTCGCGCAACCTGCGGCGCACTCTGCATTCGGCTTTTCGAAGATAGCTGAATGAAGCTCCACCTTAGCCGTTGGAATGCCTCAACCGGAAGGTGGATGGCCGGAGCGAAACGGGGGATGGGAGGAGAATAAGAGGTTGGCAACGTACGAACGTTTTCCAAGCGAGCCGTTGGAGTCTAGGTTTTGCGAGCTAGCCCGGAAAAGAGGCAAGCCCGTATACTGTATAAATAAAGGTTTAGGTCCAATCATTCTCCCCATGTGCTATCGGGCATAACCGCGGGGATTAGGACATAACTCCCGTTGTTTAAGGGTAAAAGGTTCATGAATGAGGTAGTTAAGAAAAAAAGGTTAGCCGGGGCGACTTTCCTCCGATGGCTTTGGCTTAGGCTAGAATGGAATACGCACTTAGAGAGACTGGAGTAGATAAAGGTAAGAAGCAAGGGAGGACCCGGCAATCGTAGACTAAATTTAAATCCCACACCTGGCCTCAAGGCAGATGAAAGACCGGGCAAAAAAAGGCCATAAACTATACCCGGCTCCAGGCCAACCTTAATAGCCGAATTAGCATCGATTGAATCACAAATTGACGTAGTAGCTTAGATAGATCGAAAAAGCTGTGAAAGGGGCTTCAGTTCTTATTTTCCCAGGGTAGTTCAGTGGGGAGGCAACTCAATACAATAGGTAGCTCAAGCCGATAAAGAAGCTCAAACCAGGCTCAAGAGAAAGAGATGAATGGATAAGAACGATCCCAGGTGCCATCCTCAAGTCTGATTAGGATGATGCTTGAACTGGATCCTCTAAAGGGAGTTCAACCGGGGGGAAGAGGAGGTAGCGTTGTCTCTACTATATAATGATTGATTGCTAGCAGTGAGAATAGAATATCCGATGCAGTTAGCTCGAGTGAAGGAACCGAGGCATTTTCCCGTCTTTCCTCAAAGGAGAGCTTTTTCTCTCATATTCACTTCTATAGAATATATAGAATAGGTAGTTCGCTTAGCCGCAGCTGAAGCCATAGATCTTTGAATTCAATGAAAGAAGCTTTCAAAGGGGGTTCCTCCACAAACGAAAATAGAATGATTGGGGCGCAGAAGCCCTCCAGCTTATCTTATGCATCAAAAAAGGCTACTTGACCAGCCTACTGATTCTTCTTATGGGGCAGTACCAAAAAAAGATATGAAAGAAGGGCACCCGAGTCCCTAACTGGAATCACGAAAAAGCCTCTTACGCAAGTATACAAACAGCTCTCATAGTTCAAAAAGACGTGTGCGCAGATTCTAATTGTACAAAGCCTTACTCAATAGGGGCGTGAAGAGAGATTAATGAAGAAAAGAAAGCAAGACCGAAGCATAATTGACTTAGAAAAGAAAGGGGAACTTAACTCAACTTATTAGAATCACTTTATCTTGCTGGTGCTTTAGTTGATCCCGGAGTGATAAAGGGTTCGTAGCCACCGGTTACAGGCCTGTCACCATAGGGTGAATAAGGCTCCATTGGGCCTTGCTTTATTAAACCTATAGCGCAATCCGGGTATCATTCACGACTAGCAATAGAAAGGAAAGTCCTTCTTGAAAGAGACTTCCATGAAACTTGACTTGACAGTCGAGCTGATCTCATCCCCTCTACTTCAGGCCTATCTGCATTTGTTGCTTTCTGTTTTTATAAGAAAGACTATCTTGCTTGGGGAAGCTCTTTCACTCCGTTAAGCCTATAAAGATAAAGATGGATCCGCGCCTTTATGCCAGCGGGACAGAACACATACACTTTGATGTATGGTACTATGTGAGGAAAAGTATGTGAACCTTGTTACCATACCAATCAATAGGCTGTCGAGAACGGGAAGAAGACTTCGGCGAAGAAGAAGTCGCTACCAGCAAGAAGAAAGATAAGCGGGCATAGGCTGCTTTTGACGTTGGTCTGGCGTAGCCAGTTGGCTAGTTGGTTTCAACAGTCTGTTTACTCCTTTGCCTTGGATCGATTGGACCCGGCTCTCTTTTCGTCGAATCGTAACCGGCGTCTCGTTGAATTGGACGTAGTAGCAGTAGGAGAAGACGAAGAACCATACCGGAGACTCGGGTAGCCGATAAGGGTCAACTTATCTCTGTCTCGTCACCCTACGTGATATAAGAAAAGGCTTTCTGCAGCAATCACTGGAAGCCCACTTTCGTTAGTGAATATTCGACATGTCAAAAAGATGCTTGTTCAGTAGAAGTCCGAGCTAGGGGCAGGAGCTACCCACTGGACGAAAGGTTGAGAATGGTCCACCCGGAGCCAGGTGATATCAATATCGGTCTTCGCCTCCGGAAAGTGCCCGGATTCATCATTGAGCCTTAGATTCGAAGGGAATGGATTACTGACTCGATAGAGTGAGGGGAGTTGACTAGACTGACTTGAACAAGTTTTTTTTTTTTTTTTTTTTTTTAGGATTGTTTTTTTATTATTATTTTTTTTTTTTTTTTTTTTTTAATTATTTTTTTTTTTCTTTTTAATCTTTAAAAAAAACCTTTCCTCCAACCACCTCACCGCCTCCACCCAGAAAAGGAAGAAAAGCCCCAAAAAAAGAAAAGGAAGGGACCCCAAAATGGTTCCCAAGTTTTTTTTTTTTTTTTTTAGCGTCGATCTTGGGCACCCAACCCATTCACCCAGGAAGGGGCATGAAAACTGGTCCTATTTTTCTTCTCCTCTTACAAAGAAAGGCTACAGAAGCACCTGAATTGCCAGTACAGCCTAGCGTCGGCTACCAAAAATCGGAGGTAGTCCCCCGGAGGACCCTCCTGGGGGGAGATTGAGCTACGATCTTTCTTCCACCAAAAGCCTTTGTACTCAATTCGCGTAAAGGGAGGGCGCCATAACTCGTCCTGAGCGCGCAGCAGCAGCTTTCTTTGCCTGACTTCTCGGAATTAGGGGAAGAAAAGTAATTATTGCCTACTTTGACTTTCGTCTCTCTTCTACCAGTCGGTCTCCAAGTCAGTCAGGCCCCACCCAGGTAGACGGCTCTATTCGGTCGGAACCCGCTTCGATTGCAAGGACCTTCTTTCGATCCATGCTTCTCTCGCCCCTTATTAGAAAGCACTTACAAGCGTAGGCAGCGCCGTGAATAAGACAGCCAGAACTCGAATCCTCTCTCCTGAATTCTGTATTCTACATGCAGGCGATCGAACGGACTAATTGAACCAAAAGGGACGTAGTACTCGTCGACCATAGGGAACGTGCGAGCGTAGTATACGAAGCGAGAACTAGAGTTCCACTCCGGTGCTCCGGAGTGCAAGACTTTTCACGATAGCAAGAGAACTAGACAGCTAGAGGAGCGTCAGTAAAGAGAGCTGGTTCACTTCCTTTTATAGTTCTAGCAGCTCTTTGGGAACTTCCTTAGGAAGACTTCTTCCGGTAGGGAACCCGAGCCTAAGTCTTTCAGAGCCTCAATCCCCTTCAAGCCAGGAATGGAATGGGGTAGCGGACGAATGAATTGGAATCTCTTCGAACCTCTACTGGCTCGGTTAGGAGCTTCAGTTCGAGCAGTTAGAGCGGTTAGTCCTATCCCCAGTTCCGTTTTCCAGAGCTCTTGAGTCAAAGTCAAGTGCAGTTAGAATAGGATCGGTAAGTTCTTTCTATGGGCTTGACTTGAATCACCATCACCGATTGCCTAGGGCTAAAGCTTTATCACTTTAGAAGTGGAAAGCGAATCGAACTCCTCTTTCGCCTGATTGGATCTTTTTTTTTTTTTATTCCAATTCCTATTTATCATCCACTTTCTCTTAATTGAATTATGCTATTTATAAAAAAATCCCTCCACTCCCCTCCACCAAAAAAAAACAAACCGCCAAAAAAAAAATTTTTTTTTTTTTTTTTCCACCCTTTTTTAACCAACCCTTTTTTAACTCATCACCCAAATAAAAATTATATTTCCCCTTACCCCTTTAACCCCTCATCTTCCTATTTATAAGCCACAGCTCACTTCGACGTTTCCAATTTCCCATAGAATCTCCGGGGCTTTCCTAGCCACTATAGTTTTGTTTAGTTATCTTCTTTATCTAAAAATAGGTTTGATTTGCTTCACCTATGAGAATTTCTTCCAATTCTTGTTTTATTCATCAAAGCTCATCCTAATCTCCGTCGAGATTATAGCCTTAGCCCTGTCCTATCATTTGTATAATGGAGTTCATCATTTATTGACGGATTTTTCGGGATTTTTGTATTGTTCTTTGATTAGATTAGCCAGAAAAAGATGGAAATGACTGTTTCATTTTTTATATAAATCTTTTTTTTTTTCTTATGAAATGTTTATTAGCGTTGATAGCTCTCTTCTTTAAAGCTTATGCCGTAGAAGCGGCTATTGGCGTTTTATCTGCATCTTCCCAACCAGGGAATGGGTTCGCTTTGTTTGGGATGAACTCGCAAAGACTCGACCCGAGGTGGTTGATCGAACCTCGTAGAGTGGCTTTATAAGACTCTCTTTTTTTCATTGGAACTAAAAAAAAGAGTTTGAGCTCTCTTGGCTTACTTTTACCCACGCGGGCGGCTATCCGCATGTGTCCCAAAGTGACGTCCATTTTTTTGGTAATGGATATACTCGAGAGAAAGGGTTTGGAATTCGACCTCCTTCGTCTGGGAAGTTTTCTCGATTCTCTTATCATCAAAAAAACCAATTCTCAATTTTTTCAACAAATACTTCGAGAAAACGAAGACTTTCTTAACCACATGAATAGACCGAAGGTTTTTATTCCTGCGCCTCGGATAAAAATGACAACTGGAACAACTGGCCATGGCAAGCGGTGGTTGGAAGAAAAGAGGGCTATCGGGGAAAGGAATATGGGCTTTGCTCTAACCGAAGCTATTGCATCGTCTGCCCGGCGTTTCTGATCTCATTCGCATTCCAGCGCTAAAAAAGAAAGAGATTAGTTTCGCCTCCCCCAACCATTCCAACACCCGGGGGTTAAGCGAAGGCCATGGTTGGGACGCAAGGCGCGGACGCCCTTAACGGGGGGACGATGTCCAGCGGGGGTAGCCATCGGAATTCAGTCTTTAATGGTAAAGAAGAAATCCGTGGACAGTATCTTAATAGTAGATCGGTGGAACTTTTGATGATTTGGAACATAAGTTCCGCATCACAGTTCTTAGGGTATGACACAATGTTCGGAAAAGTTTATTGACTTTTCTTTTTAAACAAAATCAGTTTACTCAACGAAAACATTGAGAGATAAAACTTAACAAGTTTTTCTGTCGACTTGATTCAGCCTACCTAAATCAAGGGGCTGTAAGCGCCGTGGAAGGCCGGTTCTTGTCAAAGAGACAGGAAACGGAACCGGATCATGCCGCGAATAATCCCCTCCATATGCCCGAATAAGGCATACAGAACAGGATTTCAATTAAAGGGCGACATTTAACCAGCCCATTGACTTCCTGGCTCTGGTAAACCACCGGACGAAAAGGTAACCCTTCATACATCTGCTGATCTATTTTCAAATAGCTATAATGCATTTACCCTTCATATCATTTTTCCGCATGCATAACAGCTCTTTCATTTGTGTTAGGAGGAAGCCACATGTTGTCCCATATTCCACTAAATAATAGTAGTTTTATTCAACTAGCTATGGTTTGTTGTTCTGACGACAGTTGTAAGGCAAGGGGCCCTTTAGGGCCTCGCCCCTATCTGGGTTCAGCTAGAGTGCAATGCCCAACCAGGCAACCACGTTATGCATCCATTGGGCACCGGCCCTCAGCTGCCCGAATGCATCCCGAGTTGCTCAATTCTACGAAACCGGATTGAGACTCCAAATAGACCTGGGGAAGACTAAAAGATTGCACGGTAGTTTACTTGTCTTTCGATAAATGGAACTTAGGACCGACCACTGAAAAGAACCATCAAGGAAGTTAAGCGAAGGGGACCGTCGGGAAAGGTACCCGAGTGCAACGGCTTGTTTGTTGTTGTTAGCAGTTAGGTATTGGCGACTAGTAGCTCGGGGTGGTTAGTCACCTTCTTTTTCTCTTCTCCTTTGGTCAGGCAAGTCAGCTGGTAATCCCAACCGAATAAGCAATCGCAATCGCTACAAGCAACCTATTTCATACCCTTCTCGTCGTACTTCCTCTTCTCCTTCTCTTCTTTCTTATGAATCTAAATGGCAAGCTTAAATAGTCTTTTTTTTTCAATCGTAACCAGCCATAACTCCCACCGATAGAGGAGCGCTCATTTTGTTGTTGGCTCATCCCATCTTCAATGAGAGTTGACTGCCTTGCGTCATTTTCTATTGATCGAAGAAGGCCAACTGTTTTCCTTTCTTTCGTTGCTCGCCATCTCCCCTAACTTCGGGACTCTAACGGAGAAATGGAGTGATAACTTAAATCATCTTCGGAGAGCAGGGAATGGAATGCTAACAAGGGGTGATATGCTACTCCGGGAGATGCAGAGTGCATAGAAACTTCTTTGATCATGACGATAGGGGCCTTCATCTTCCTATTCTTTGGGACTACAAATGACTTGAGTCCACTGGCCTATCAATAGGAGTTTGACGGCAGGCAGATCTTGGTATTTGGAGAGACAAGGCAGGCGATAACATCCGAAGCACATCGACAACTGACCACAAGATGCCACTCCTATAGGAGCCTTAAAGAGTGCGGGGTGGAAATGAATTGTTGTCTTACCTCGCCAAGCATACGGGTATACCTCCCATCCTCAGAACCAATATATGGCCGGAGCTTCATTCTTTTGTCCTTTTTTATTCTAATTGGCTCGGGTGGGTAGCAGACGTGGTGGTCTCCCAGTGCCCGTCTGCCCACCCGTGCGCCGATCGGGGAATGGAGTAATGAAAGTCAATAGATGAAACATGAGAGGCGTCACCAATAACCAATAAACAAAGCTTGTTTTGGAGCACCCTTTCCTTAAGATCCAGGGGAAGTTCTGTACCCGGCCATATAGTCGGATGGAAGTTAATCACCCTTCGCCAGCTCGGTACCATCGAGAGAGAGAGAGAGAGACGGCCATCGCTCATCTGCCCCTTCCGAGATATAGGCACACTGAGCCTTCGATGTTGATCCCTTAGGATGGAGGGTCATAGAGTAGGTGTAGTAGGACGCGGGGTAGGGGGGTACAGAATTACGAAAAGGAGTTCCGAGAGAGCTAGGCTGCCGCTTCGTCTTATCGCATCCCAACATCGTCTTTCCCTCCACGGACCACTAACCCAATCTCATATGATGGACCTCGCGCTTCATTACCCTCATCTCGCTGAATTAATAAGGAATTCGATCGGTTTGGGAACGTGTGGGGGGAGGCTGAAGGAAAGGAAACCCAACACGCCGGGGCAAGTGCTTACTTCGTTCTTCCTCATACTTTTTTTAATCAACTCAAGCTCTTAACAGACCCTTACTTAAGCAATTACTTTTGCGTTTGCTTTTTCATTCTCCGTAAATGGAGGATTCGAGTAACATTTTGGCTCGCTATGATGTAATATACCTATCTTTCACCCGAATTACGAAGCTGAACTAAGCGCACAAACACTGAATGGCTCAGTGGGTAGTTCTGCTCTGGTAGTAAAAGGACGAAAGGTAAGTTCAACATCGAAGACAGCAGAAGAGCAGAAAATAAACCATACTTAATATCTTTCCTATGCTGTAGCCGTTCAGTAGGGGCCTTCCTAGAGGCGGCTTGTCCGGGCTAAAAAATATCCCTCCTGCCTGAAACACTCCCGCTTCGTTCAGTCGGTATTGTCGTATATCCCTTGCCTGAGCAGTGAACTACGTTCACGATGGGTTAAGGGGCCCCTACCATTAGTCGTCTATAGGGATCTGGGATTCGGTATTGAATCAATCCAACACTTCGTTCGGTCACTTCAGAAGTCAAATAAAATACCTAATTCTATCGATTCCATCTCCTTGACTTTGTTCACATTCAGTAGCAGCTTGCTGGTGTCCCTTCAGGTCAGGAACTCCTGCAATAGGCAGCTACCCTCATGGAACTTTTTTTACACTACTCTCATCCCTCTCGCGAGGTAGCTACTATTTGTATTCGTGCTCCTTAAGTCGACTCTACGAGCCTGTATATAAGTCAGATGTTGGAAGGGGAAGCTCCCCAACATATGAGTACTCTTTCAGTCAAGCGCTTTCAGCCCCTTAGCCTTATAGTAGAGTAGCTAAGAGCTTATGGTAATTTAAAAACGTAGGGATCGCCCTTATAGCTTATGGGGGCTTTGAGGGACGTCTTCTGTTTCCCTTATCAAGCAAGCCACAAGCCGCAGGCCGCCGCTCGTAGGCGGTATCGGTGTCCAGTCCCTCAGTATCAGTCAGCGAGCGCTGTTGGTAAAAGAACTACTTAGCAAAAACGCCTGCAAGTAGGTGTATTCTGAGAACTACACGAGCTCTTTTGGCAGAAAAGCTGATACTGCGTATCCTCCACTCGCCGGAGACTATGGGGATCTGGGATTTGAGAACACTGACTGACGGCACTCAACTGACGGGACTTCGAGGCAGGTATTTTACTGTATACCTATACCGACGGAACGAAGGCACGAGACTGAGACGGAGACCACAGCAACATGCGAGTACGAACTATACCTTTCGCCTATAAGCGTCGAGAGCCCAGGCCAAGGAGCTCTCTCGAACAGGGAAACTCGAAAGCCTAACGCGAGGGTTCGTTTCGAAGTCACCTCAAAACCGTCAAACTCTTCAGCCAGAAAACTCAGCTTAAGAGTCGTTACACGACTCTTAAGCTGAGGAGCGGAGTTTCAACTCGAAAGCCGGCCCGGCCCGAAGCAGAGTGAACTATCTAAAAAGCCCAGGACAGGAGCTATTACGACTCGAACAGTCCCGTTGGGGCCTATATCGAAAGCGAAAGCACCCGGACCCCCCTATGACGTCTAGTAAAGGGGAATCAGAAACCAACTCTGCTTGAGTCATCAGACTGAAAAGCAGCCTGCATTTGTTGACTCTCGAGCTTCACACAAACACAATGGTGTCGGTGCGATGTAAAACACATCACATCAGCAAGGGATTAGGATTGCTGTGGGAATTCACTAATGGTTGTGAATGTATTCAATGATTGACCACGGTTGATAACAACAACAACTGAGATGCCAGGTGCGGCTCAGAGAAGAGGATCATGACATATGATGCTGTAGCAGCAGCCGTAGCACGGGGAACTCGAAAGAGGCTATTCCTCTCTCTCGGTACAGCTCATTTTAGGAGGCAGGCAGAGGTAGCCCTAGAGAGGGCGACGAGTTTGGGTACCTCTGTGGGCGGATAGGCAATAGCAGACCTATCGGCCTACAATAGGAGATAGCGGCATTGTAGCGAGCCTCACTAATACGCATCTAAGGGAGGGAGGGACGTCTTAGTAGCCTATCACGAACGAAGTGAGGGGAGGCGCTGTTAAGCGCAAGCAAATCAAACTATTAGGGTACGGAACTCCGGGATAGACTCTCGTTATTACCGTACCGACTAAACGAAGGGACAGATAGACAGAACCTCAGCGGACGTTTGCTATTAGAGGAGACTAGTAGGGGACGGAACGGACGGGACGGATTCTAAACCGCTTTCCAGCAAATCAAATAAGGCTCTCAGGAACTTCGGGATTTTAGACCCATTACTCTAAAGGACTATAGGAACGAAGGGAGGGGATTGGACGACGGACGGGACAACTAGGTGGGCCGTCCAAGTATATCGTGAGTATAAATGAACTTCTCTACCCGCTCGAGCATTCGGATACTTGATCCGCACAATCATATAACCTATGACTACCTGTTTCTTTATCATAGGAAGACCGTCTTATGCAATCCTCACCTCTTCGGTACTCGTCGCCGCTTCTTCGGCGTCTACTCCTTCTTCTCCTATTTCCTTGACCATAAAACAAGAGGGGCTTTTTAAGCTCGTAGGACCAATTCAGTTCTGGATGTCTTCATCGGTGGCTTCTGGGTCCGAATGACTAGGCTCCAACAAGATGAGTCAATCCTAAGGCCTTATGGAGTATAGGGGGCTGAATCCTTGGTACTACTATACGGACGTTCTCCCGGGCGGAGCGTTCTTCACCCGAGGTGCTCCAAAATAAAGTGGCATGGTAAAAAGTATAGTCTCCTCCGCCTAAGTGGATCAACACCCGGCTCGGCATTTCAAAGCCACGGTCCCTTCAGCCTAATGTTGAATCACCTACCTTTGTCTCTATTTAGAGACAAAGCACAAACCTAAGAAAAGAATATGATCCTGCTCAGTAGTTAGCGATATAACAAAATAGACTACATAGGAGCATCCTTGGATCAAAATTCTTATGTCTTTCAGAATCCCCTCAGAGGCTACGCCTCGCGGATCAGCCATCCTCAACTTTTTTTTGGTGCCTTTCGACGAATAGTACACCCCAATTTCAAAGACCGGGTTGTCAACCCCCGTGACGAATAGTTATTTCAAAGTGCCGTTCATCGCCATAGGCAACCTCACTTCCCTTTCTTTCGGGAATCACCACCCTCTGAATGATTACATCGCCCTATCTCTGCGGCTCCCTTCTCGGACGAGCCCCGCCCATTTTGAAAGGCTGATTGACACGGCGCCTTAAGCATGCTGTCGCATGCCTGTCTCCCCCAGTGGACAATGAAACCATTAAAGGCAGGCCTATTTTCCTTCAACAAATCATCATACACGACAGGCGCCTTCCCTTTTACCCTGGCTCGCTCTTCTGGCGTCAACTGCTTGAGCTTACTCTCTATTTGACCTGCACAGATCTAGGTATGAAGTCCGGTTTATTAACGGAGGTCACTCCACGGCTTTCTGTGCAACAGCTCCCTTCCTCGCTATATTCTCCGCCGTCTCAGGGAGCAAGTTAGGCGCGAGAGAGATCAAATCTCTCAACGGGCCTCTTCACTTTACTTTAAGCACCGGCTTCCCGATCATTTTGGATTGTTCCTTCTATTCATAACTCCGTTCTTTATCAGGCGTCTCAGCCTGGCTTTTGCAGGTCGAGTCTGCACAAGCGGAGGATAAGGATACTGAAACATCTTTTGCTGATTCGATTTCTCTTCCCCCCCTCCCCCCCCCCCCCCCCCCTCTTTCCCCCTTCCTTGCTTTTGCAAATTCCTTTTCCCCTCCTTCCTTTACTTTTTAATAAACTATTCTCTCGGGGAAAAAACATCCTAGTCTCGATCGCCTTTACCGGCGCCTTTCTGATCCCTCCTCGTCTGGTGATACTAATTTCGTGTTTCGGGCTCTTCTCGGTGATCACCCGGCCCGCATGATCTGCACATCAGCTTAGGGGTCTTCGACTCGGTACAATCTCTTTCAAAGTGGCCCCATAGCGAACACTTTCTGCATTGTTTTTCAATCGAGACAGTTGAGTTCGTTTATGAAATTAGGAAATGTTTGCAAAGAGGGCGAGCGCATCAATCTCATCTCCGATTCTTGATTGAAGCTGCACAGGTGATCTCGAGTTAGAGAGTCGAGTTCGAGGTGAGGCTAGCATCAAACGAAAAGCAAGGTCGTGGGGGGACTACTTTCATTCCATACCGCCTGATAGAGCCATCCCACCTGATAAAGGGATACAATTATCATTACCTTACTCCCGATCAGATACGCTCTTCTCTTCCACCCCTGGACTATATTCTATCCCGAGAGACAACCAATACGCAATTCCATCCATCGTACGCTCGGCAGGTCAGTTCGGTACTAGCGGATCAGAAAGATAGGCCAGGTCAGCTGCGGCTGCAAGGCCTCCTGTAGATTCACTGTTGGCAGATCGAGATTGAAAGCCAGTAGCAACGAAGTGGTTTCACCTGCGGTAGATCCATCCAGTCGAAGATCCGAATCCATCTTGACCAGTCTCCTTCCTATCCCAGCTTCCCTCCCAGTTCCATAGACATAGGCCATTGAATATCCAATTGTTGTTGATTCGGTTGACCGAGCAGAAGCGGAAGAATAGGAAGTTCGAAAGCAAGGTGAAGCTGAAGCAGCAGCCTTGTACTGATGAGCCAAACCAAAGGTGTGATGAGCCGAGCCGGAGGTGGGAGCTGGAGCATAGGTGGTCTTATAGACAGAGAAAGAGATTGCAGTTCCATCACCATCTGAAGAACGAGGAGCTGGGATAGCAGCAGTAAAGGCAACGGATGAGCGCTGACTGATCGTATTCCCTGGTCTACGACCACCCTGCGGTCGAGCTGGCCTACGACCACCCCTGTCGTTTTCTTCGCTTGGTTGGTGTTCCATTCTGTTCTTTGAGACTATGCCTTCAATTCCATTCTTCGTCTCCCTAGTCGCAGTCTTCTTGCTGGCCTCAACCCAACATGAATTTTAGAGTGCCGTGCCGGGGCGATAGGCGCGCCGCAGTCACGCATTCGAGCAAGAGCCTTTGCCTTTCTTCGCTATGTAAATAGAGGCGCGTTAGCGGTGCCAGACCCTCAACAAAAGAATGGATTAAGGTGATAGAGTGTTATCAGGAGACGCTAGGCTTCGGAATTTCTCAATTGTTTCTTTTTTTTTTTTCGTAACGCTCATCAAGTTCTTGTTTGATCTGCCGCTGTTAGAACACCACAATATTCGTCCTTTTGGGGTTAATGCTCTCAATGGTGAATCGATCATTCGCTATCCTTTGAGTTATGAGAGGACGCCCCCCTTTTCCTTTCTTTTCTTTTTTTTAATTTCCCCTTTTTTTTCCTTTTTTTTCCTTTACCCCCCCCCCCCCCCCAAACCCCCAATCCTCCTTAAAATCTCCCCATAATCTCTTTTTTCCCCCCCCCCCCCCCCTCCCCTTATACTCCCCCCCCTTCCTCCTTTAAAAAATTTTCCCCCCATTTTCTTCCTTGGCTTCCACTACATAAGAAAAAACTGGAATTAGATCTTGGAAATGATCGACTCAAATAGATGCTCATAATAATAAGACGCTTTTTTCCTCCTCTTCCTATTGATCAGAAGCATCCAGCAAGAAAACCAAAACTCAACAGGGGCGTTAGCGACGGTGGTCGTAGATCAGCTTACTCAAATAGGGGCTCCCTCCGTTGCTTGCTTGTTCTGGTGATCGTGGACCACCAACGGGGCGGAAGGACTTTCTTCTTTGCTGCTTAGCCCCAACGACAAACGAACCTACGGGCGGGGCATTTTCGGGGAGTAGCCCGCTTCCTTCTTACTTATGTGATGTGAAAGAGGTGCTATATGAAAATCAACACCTTTTCTCGATTGGAATACGGATGAGATCAGAGACGCCATCATTGGGGCAAACGATGCAATAGCTTCGGTTAGAGCAAAGCCCAAAATAGCATAACCAAATGATTGTTTAGCCAATGATGGATTTCGCGCCACGGAATGGATCGAGGAACTAAGGACGTTTCCAATACCGACAGCAGCTCCCGCTGAAGCAATTGTAGCAGCTCCGGCACCTATTGATTTTGCACCTTCTAACATATTTGAATTCAAATTCTCGTCACGCTTTTCCTTCGCGATTCCCTGGATTCCTCGTCGATTCTTCCCCACGTTCTTTTTCTTTTCTCTGGAGCATCTCACTTTGAATGAAATGCATTCTTTTCGATACAGTACGGTACACTGAACACCAACTCAATCTCACTGAAATAGGTTTCACATGGTTCGTATCAACTTGTCGGACCGCTACTCGAACCCGGAGCGATGGGTGGGGAAGGAAGATGAGGGTTAACTTCAATGGAGAAAGAAAGCACTCGATGATCAGTTCTCTACCGGGACAAAGAAGATGATCACTAGCAGAGATAGCAATTCGAACCTTATAGTATTCCTACAGTGAGGGAGACTTCCCGTGTCCTACTTCCTTTGAATGAACACAAACCAATCATGTAATCATCTATACATATGTCATTATTGGAACATGATCCGATCTTCGAGAAGTAGTGCTATGATGCTTCCATCCCTCTTTCTCCTTAGGAGAAAGAGAGGTACCCGTCCCTCGACGAGAAGTCTTTAGGAGACCTGTTACCGTGCTACTCTTCACTGGTTAGAGATCTAACTTCATGGGTGACAGCCAGGGAAAATCCTCTCATCAACGGGACGGACACAAAGAGGTTGTTTGTAACTCCTAGAAAAAGTGTGGAGAATGATAGAACGGAGAAAGAAAGAATCATGCGCAACAGGCTTCTGCTAGGCAATAGGACGTCACTCTGACTGACTGACTAAGGATTTTCAGGGAGCTCGGAGCCTGATGCCCCTCGCCGTCTTGGCAAGGTTTGGCAATGAGACTCAGTTTTACATCCATCGAAAGCGGAGAGACCGAAGGCTGGTTGTAAATCAGCAGCATCCATTCTTTCGTAGTCTTGTTTGGTAGTAGGAAAGCGTAACCTAAGCGCAACAACGAGCTTCCGCCAGACAATTGGACCGCTCACTACTGGGACTATTACTGGGAGACTGATCATCCAGAGGTGCGTCAGCGGCTATACTATAGAGTTTCGGTTTCTTCACTTCACAGGGGGGCTGGGCTATTCATTACCGAGCTACTCTACGTATTGGTAGGACTATAACCCTATCTTAGAAATCCCCTCTTCATCGGGTCAGGCTTCTAACGAAGCCCCTCGTTCTGCCTTCCTGGAAAAATGTAGTGTCCTATTCTGCCGCTTCGGGTGCCTCAGCTGCTTTGTATGATTCATATGAAGCAATCGGATGCGTCTACCTCTGCGTATTCGTATGCTTATGCCTCTTCAGCTTAGGAGGCTTGCCCGGCTTCGTCCTATGAGGCTGTAGTTGCACTTTCTTGTGCTCTATCCCCCTTACCTGTTGAGTTTTGAGTCGAAACAAAAACCTCTGTCCCTTACAACTCTTTTCCTACCCACCGCCCTTGTTTCAAAGCTAGCTTCAAGTTCTAGGGACGGAGTCGAAGATCAATCCTCAGGCTTTATTGAAAGTGACTTCGCATTGGTTGTCTTATGGTAGCCATACCAACAAGGTCTCGTGAAGAGCCAGATCCGTAACACTCACAATACACGGCTCAATTAGCACTAACTACTTAAAATGAAAAGGAATTCGCTCCAAAGAAAAGACGCTTTTAATCGCTCTGCAGGGACGATCTGGTCGAGATGTGGTGTCAAATCACTTCGATGAGGGATCGCTATGCCACCTGTCCTTATACTGGGCATACTCTGTTGCTAAGCTCACAGTAGGTCAGAGAGGCAGCTTGCTCGCTTCCTTTCATGGAAATAGGCTCTTCTTTTTTTTTTTTTTTCCCTTTTTTTTTTTTTTTTTTTTTTTTTTTTTTTTTTTTTTTTTTAAATTTTTTTTTTTTTTTTTTTTTTTTTTTTTTTTTTTTTTCCCCCCCTTTTCCCCCTTTTTCTTCTTTTTTTTTTTTTTTATTTTTTTTTTTTTTTTTTTTTTTTTTTTTTTTTAATTTTTTAAAAAAAATTAAAAAATTAAAAAAATTTATTAATTTATAAAAATCCATCCACCTCCAGATAAATTGTCAGTTGACCGGTCAATCATCAACTGGTCACTCTATTTGAGCTTTTTTGTTCGGATTGGCCTAAAGCATTTAAACACCTTTTTGGGTGGTTTTTTATACCATGCCATATATACCAATAAGAGTCCATTTTGCCTACCAAATGACCAAGTCAAAGATTATGTGTATGGTCAATCACTGATGCAATTTTGACTTAGTCTCTTAACCTATTTTCTTGGGTTCTGAGAGCACTTTGGGACTGACATCCTAGGTTCATATATATATATATATATATATATATATAAACCATAACCTAGGATGATTACATTCAAACATCTAAACATGTCTTCAATTTCTTGAATTTAGATGCTTGAATCATCATGAAGTTGGGATGATATCTTGATTTCCCATTTTAGGATTGCAACTTCATGACAAGTGTTACATGAGCTTTTTATAATTACTACCAAGAACTTAAAGGATGATTAAGTGGGTGTCTTTTTGCAACTAGTAGAAGGTCTACTCTACTAGGGTGGGTAACAGGTGCAAGAGAGGAGGCTCAAATTCAAGCCCTACCTCCCAGCCCATGCTTCACCAAGCAAAGGCTAACCATTCTACAAAACAGGGGTTTGCAGTGGTAAAAGGTTGTTCATGCATAATACTAATTGTAACCTAACTAAGTATAAATTGGTAGGAAAGATGATGACATACTAGACTCCTAGCACTGAGAGGGGGGGGTGAATCAGTGCTTCTTTAAATTTTACCCAACTCAAATGGTAATTTGAAACATCACAAAACGAATGTAGCCACATAAACATGTGCACATCCACCTCACAGCCACAACGTGGTTAGACTAACTGACTTATGCACACCCATATTGCAAAACCAATGACACTCCAAAAATTCTACATAACACACAAATTACGTGGTTCACCTCTACATTGTGTTTCAAGCCTCTTAATATAATATTTTGCTTACCAATGATATGATGACACGTGGCTCAACCCCTAAGAATACACATGGATCAATCAAGTGGCGACACAGACGATCACCCAAATTGTCTCAATTATTAACACGTGTACATCACGTGTTGAAACTACCTGCCTCGAGCTGTTCCATATGTGTGAAGGAGCACTCCACACTCAATGCCCACTACCTTTAAGGGTGGATTATGTGCAACTAACCACGATGACCATTTCAAGATCTCATCTTGCCGTTAGATCCATATCCAATGGTAGAAACCCGACAAAGTAGTTGTACAACCACCCGCATCATCACACTACTTTTAACCACTCCAGTCAATTGTTCAGAGTTCCATAAAAGCACTGAAGCACACCAAGCAAGGTAAGTTCAAGGATCGTTAACCATCCCTTTGATAGACTCAAACCTTACCCTACATGCTAAGAAGTGTCCTTCCAATAGGCACTTCATTCTGCTTGATCTGAGAACTGACTTAAGCATCAGAGTGGCCCTTGGACTATCCAGTCCACCTCTCTGTGTTTTATCTTTGTTGTTTCAGGCACCCTTCTATAGGTCAGTTATAATAATGAATAACTCGTTCAATACTGTGGACCACTCTTTTCGTACTGTGTAGCTCTTATAAGTCATAGATGACCCTGCTGACGTGGTAGCCAAATCATACCATTCAGTTTTCCGCATCAACAGATTGGCGCCATCTGTGGGATACAGTTTGAGTTTGTCTCAAAATGGTTACCCTTCGAAGTGGTAACATCTCTCAGCAAGAGGCCAACCCTGATGGCCAAGAAGTAAATCAGGGCAAAAGACAGAATTAGCTATCCAATGTAGTTCAATTGCCAATTATTGGAATCCCTCCGATGGAGCTCCTTTCGCCCAGAACCATGGTTGTTGACGAGCAGATGCAACTTTTAAACAAACAACCGAAGGAGATAAAACAGATGATCATGGCAGTAGGGGCTAACCCTGCTAATCAAGTTTTGACTCACTAAAAGAAGAAGACTCTGCCTTAGGTCCAAGGAGTTGGCAGATCAAATCTACCACAGGGTCTACAGGGTCTAATGCAATCTCACCATGGGCATAGAAGCCATGGTAGGGTCCGAGATCCCTTGTACAGCAAGTGATTCCACCCATCCCAAAATGAAGTGGGAACCAATTAGAATCCTCCTCTAGTAGTTCTACCAAGTAATCCAAGTCCAATCGAATTTTGATCCATGACAGGATTGAACGATTTATGCATGATGGACATGGAAATGAGCCTCCAAGTCATCTAGTTCGTGAAAGGCTAGGCAAAAGAAGAGTCTCTCACCATTCTCATAGTTCTCGCACCATCCATGATAGTGTCTAGGCATGTTTGGATGTAGCCAGAGCAGCAAAGGCAGCAATCGAACAACTTAAGGAGACTACTGAGCAACTCGTTACTGAGTGAGTTGCAACAGAATTAGCTGCAGCCTAAGCAAAAGAAGAGGCTGCAGCAATGAATATAGTAGCAGTGGCAAACCTTGCAGCGACGACAAGAATACCTCCTATGGCACCACATGTCATTCAAACACCAGTTACTATGTAACTCACACATACTATACCAGTGGCATAGGTCAACCAGAGCGTTCCAGTTCCACAGATCGTTCAGACCATAGCAATAAATTCATAGCAACAGGTCCGTTAAATGACATTAAAAGTTAATCCTCAAACTGCAGCTCTGGAGGAAATGATCAAGGGACTCCAATCTCGATTGGCAAAGGTTGAGAAAAGAAAATCCACATACTATTTAGTCAATCAGAAAAAGGAAATATGACATTATCACTGAAGTTGATGAAGACTCCCCTTTCGAAGCATTTCACTCTCCCAGAGTTGAACACATACAAAAGGACAACAGATCCCCAAGCCCATTTAGATCATTTCTCAACTAAGATGCTTCTGCACAATTATCCAGAACCCATTTTATGCCGTGCTTTTCCATCCACTCTCCAGGGCCTTGGACGGCTTTGGTTCAATAGTTTGCCTATCCATTCCATTCATGATTTTAACCAGCTTAGAGATCTATTCTTTGAACATTTCCAAACCTAAGCAGGCCTGTGAAAAACTACAGTGAACCTACTAAATGTCAAGAAAAAGTCGGATGAAACTCTTCGTAGTTTCCTTAACCGGTTTAACCTCGAAGCTCTCAGCATTAGAGGGGTACCTGATGATGTGAAATTTACCACACTATTGGGAGGGGTTATAGACCTGACTTGAAGAAGTCATTACACAAGAAGCCACCTAAAGATCTCCTTGATCTTCAAGTTCGTTGTAACAAGTATGCACGTACAGAGGAAGTAGAAAATCTGGAGATAGCAATAAGGAAGGGAAAGTCAGCAAAACAACTGATAAGAAAAGAGCATATCCACAAGCTGAGAAAGCAGCCACTGTGGCTAGTAATAAGAAGTTGAAGTCACAGAAAGATGGATTTCCCAGTAAATCCTCCAAACCATTCAACTGAAACTCATTCACTCTGTTGAACACATCGATGACAGACATAATGTATAACTTAAAGGACACCAGCAATGCCCTTCCTCCTCCACCAAAGATGATCATTGACCCTAGTGAGCGGGCTAGGGAAAAAAATTACGAGTACCATCGTGACCATAGTCACACAATTGATAAGTGCAGAGCACTTCGAGTTGCCATTGAGCAACTCATTCACCGAGGCTACTTGAAGGAACATGTTCGAGAATCTCAACCAGCAAAAAAGACCTTCAGGTCTACTGAGCCTGGTAGGTCATCATACAATGGAAAGCAACCTATGGATTAAAAGGTAGAGGTGGACAACAAAGTAACAAACCTGGATAAGGATGATCCAAAAGATAACCCAAAGAGTTCTCCTTCAATCAAGAAGGTAGGTGATCCACGATCTATAGTGATAATTGTCAAGGTCCCCAACAAATCAAGTGAGTCCAGAGGACTTGTGCCAAACCATCTATAGAGTTATGTAACTTTAACTATGTTAAAGGATGAGTTTAAGAAAAAGTGTATCCTGAAGAGAACCATTGTAGCTAATTCGGCCTCATCTTTCAAAGTTAATGAATCCCCTTTCTGTTACCTACGTAGCCAAAAATTCAATTCAAGGTCTAGTAATCCACCTCCTATAAGGAGAATTGAGAAGTTGAAAGCCAAGTATCAGTAGGCTCTAGGAGATCACGAGTTCGCTAGTTGGGGTTTATACCAGAGACGGGTTGTCATTCTTGATCACTATGTAAAAGCTATCTTTGGAGGACCTGCAATGGGGAACTCCTCGCGAAAGGGGCGAATAAATTATGCCAAGAGAATATACAGCACATCCACTCTTGGGAGCCATATGCGCATGGAGATCTGATAACATTCTGGGATAAAGACATTCTTCATATTGACTTTTCGCATGAAGATCCAGTGGTGATAACCGTAGTGATTAACCATGAGAATAAAGTTACAAGATGTTTGGTCGACACAGGAAGTTCGGCTGATAATTTGTATTTCTATGCTTTTAAGGTGATGCAAATCGATGAAAGAGGGTTATAGCCAGTGACATATTCACTGATGAATTTTTCTAGTAATTCTGTGCATGTGAAGGGAGGAATCGAGCTAGAAACTCGATTCGAAGAGAAGCCCCGTCGAAGGTCTATAACCGTTACTTACTTGGTGGTGGATATTTCTTTAAGTCATAATGTCATCATAGGTCATCCATGTCACACCCCAATTCTGCACCATTCAAAACGGTGTGATGAACCGTTAATAAACCAACGGTTCAACCAGGATCTCTAATAGGCTATGTCCGTTGAAAATAAAATCATACACATCCACAACCATAATCAGAATAAATACACAATAGCGGAAGTCTTAATAATAAATGAACTGAGGAATCTAGCTGTGATAATCATAAATAAAATATCAAATTATGTTGTATCAACCGAGACATAAGTAAATAAAATATCAATTACATTTCCTTAATAATTTAAATCAAAATCTAATCGAAAACGCATGCGTTGCACTCGCATGAAGAGTCATGCGTTTCCACTAAGTCTTCAGCTTCCATCGCAGCGATGTGCCCGTACGTAGAAACATTCATATAGTTTTCCACCGTGGTACCTGCATCATCAACTAAAAATATTCGACATCGAAAGGGTGAGCACACATCACGGCTTAGTGAGCAAACAAAACAATGCAACAACATATGCATGCATTCAATTCATATCTATGGTCTGGTTTATAAGTTTGCAATGTGCTATAGAAAGGTTCGGTGGCCGCCTCACCTCTATACATGAGTGTGTGAATCCGCCCAATGAGTATCAGCACTGTCGTCCCACATGCACCCACCATGGACAATATACACCCCATGAAAACGGCATGGCTGTACCGGTTGCCCATACCAACACGTAAGCCCCTGCTGGCAAGGGCTTACAAACTGGGCTCGCAACTAACCAATCCTAATGTCAAGTAGTGTATCCAAGGCCTCACCCCAGCATCCCTCAATACATCCATAGAGATAGAGCTAAGGCCCCCCGACAGAGTCGAAGACTACAAGGTCCAAGACCACCTCCCCTGATACCCTACGACGTAATAGTTCTGCTAAGGTAATGGCGATACGATGATGTCAGTGGACATGACTTGAGTAGAACCATGGCACAATATACACCCCATAAAAAGGGCATGGCTGTACCAGTTGATACCATCCCCTACGCACACCATGTACACTAACCACACACATACATTCACATGCCTATTCCTAGCATCATCATCATCATCATTTTATAAATAAACATAATTAAATATGCATGAACAGTAATAGCAGGAATATTGGATGACATATTGAAGCACATACAAGCATACACGCATAGAATCAGTCATGGCATTGGACTCAAGAAATAAAAACAGTTTATTATTAGCCAAATTAGTTTAGGTCTTGTTCCCTCACCTTTGCTTAAGTGTTGATCCTCTTTCAAGCTTTAAAACCACTTTTATATGAATAGGAAAACCTAACAAGTCGATAGATTTTGGTTAGAAGTCATTCCGGCATCATTAGGCTTGTTTTTAAGCACGTGTCGCAGGGTGGGTCGCAGGTAGGGTAGCAGTCTACATCGACCCCCAGGGTAGGGTCGATGCCAGGGTCGGATGTTCCATCGACCCTGGGTGTGACCACCCCTATTCTGGACTTCCCGAATACTGGGGGTCGATCCTGTGGTCTGGTAGGGTCGATTCCCAATCGACCCCATGTGCGACCCCCATGGGTTGAGTCGAGATTTTCTTTCTTCAGTCTATTCTTTCACGTTTGGGTCCTATGGCTTACTTCCACAATCCATTCTAGGATTGTTCTATGGCTTAGAACACTAGGTTTCTTCCTTACCTTGTCTACCATGATTTCTCCATGGATTTCATCGAAATCTTCCCATGGGTGTATGATTTGGGTTTCTCCTAGACCATACTCTCTTCATAAACTATTATAAGGTCTTAGATTATCAATAGAAAGCTTGCCCATACCTTAGGTTTGCTGAGATTCAGAGATTTCTCTGAATTCTTCAATTCGGTCCTCTTCTCCAACTTTCCTTCTCTTCTTCTTCTCTTCTCTTTCTATCACTCTTAATTAGGGTTTCAAAAGGAGTGAAAGAGGCTTAGGACTATTTATAGAGTAGAATCTCTAAAAATAAGTCTCATTGAGATTAAGAAGGAATTCCATTGAAATTTAGAATGTTTCCTATTTGCGGTTTCTGTCGGCAAACAGGGGGTCGATGAGGTGGTCGGAGATCCCGTCGACCCTCAGTTCCTAAGTTGTCTGACCCCCAGTGAAAAATCAGGGGTCTGACTTATATGTGAGGGGGGGTCGACCCTGCCTACCTAGGTATGCGACCCTACCCTCCCATTCACTGTTTTTTGGTCATTTTAGTACCTGGTTTTACCATTTCCTTCATGCACTTGGTCCATTTGGCTCGACCATGATGGGTAGACCTGGTACAAGGTGGTAAGACCGGTTAGTTCGATATGGGTCTTACAATCCAAGCTTGGTAACTCTACGAGCTTATATATCCATTGCCCATTTGTTGGTAAAGTTTCCAACTCTTTACAATGAAGGTCGCTGCAAAGTAGATCAGCTTCTATCACAACGTTGCTATCTTACGGACCTCGATGACTTGGAAGAAAATGAGAAGAAGCGTTCCACCAATAGCATCACAATAGAAGACTTATGTGATGATCTACAACAAGAAAGAGGAACCCTAGTCAAGGAACTTATTCAAGTTCCACTCTCTGATGATGAACCAGAGAGATACTTCCAAATCGGATCATCTCTTACAAAAAGGCAAAGGGATGAAATGCTTACTTTCCTTAAAAGTAATATGGATACATGGTTGGCTTCTGACATGCCTAGAGTATCCAGAGAGATGAAGGAGCACAAGCTGAGCATCCATGGGTCATTTAAACTGGTGTAGTAGAAGAAGTAAAACTTCACTCTAGAACGTAAAGCAATCATCAAGCAAGAAGTTGATAAACTCTTAGCAGCAGGTTTTATTCGAGAAGTAAAGTGCCCGTAATGGGTCTCAAATGTTGTAATGGTGCCAAAGTCTAATGGAAAGTAGCGCATTTGTATTGACTTCAAAAAATTTGAATAAAGCATGCCCTAAAGACTATTACCCTTTTCCTTGAATAGATAAGTTGATCAATGCTACAGCAGGCCATGAAATGCTTACATTCATGGATGCATATTCTGATTACAACTAGATAAAAATGCACTAGCGTGATGAAGAAGGCATTTCATTTATAACCAAAGATGGCTAGTATTGTTATACAGTTAAGCCTTTTGGCCTGAAGAACGCTTGAGCTACTTACGAACGACTATTAAATAAGGTTTTTGAAAACCAGATTAGTCAAAATATGGAAGTATATGTTGATGACTTCTTCGTCAAAAGCAAGAAAAGTTTCAGCCATATAAGCGAACTGTAGGAAGCATTTGAAGTCCTTCGAACGCATCAAATGAAATTGAATCCATCCAAGTGTGCCTTCGGAGTACATTCCGGTAAATTCCTTGGATTTATGGTATCCCAAAGAGGAATTGAAGCAAACCCATAAAAGATTGTGGTGATCTTATAATTGAAGGCGTTGTCCAAACAGAAGCAAATTTAGGAGCTCACAGGTCATATTGCAGCTCTTGGGTGATTTATGTCTAGGTCTGTAGATCGTTGCTTACCATTCTTTAAGACATTGAAAATCTCCAAGAAGTTTGAATGGACAAAAGAATGTCAAAAAGCTTTTGACGAGTTGAAGAAATATCTTATAACTCCACCAGTCCTAACTATGCCGGAAGTAGGAGAGCGACTTCAACTCTACCTGGCAACATCAGCTACAGTTGTAAGTGTAGTTTTGTTAAAGGAAGTCGAGAAGACTCAAAGACCAATATCTTATATCAGCAAAGTGTTACTCAATGTTGAAATCAGGTATAAACCAGTCAAAAAGTTGGCTCTTACCTTGGTAGTAACTACTAGAAAATAGGCCCTACTTTCACGCCCATATAATAGTTGTGCTAACCAAAAAACCTACAAAAAAGATATTAGCACGACCTGACATATCTGGTCGACTGGTAAATTGGGAAATTGAACTTTCTGAGTTTGAGATTGATTATCAGCCAAGGACTGCAATTAAGGCATAAGCCTCAACTGATTTCATTATTGAAATGCCCTTAGAAGAAAGTATAGAAGTCGATAAGAGTATGGAAGAAGAAATCTTAGAACAGCCCAAAAAGAAAGCACGGATTACACCTTCAACAATGTAGGTGCTACTCGTCAATGGATCTTCAAGCCCCCAACAGTCAGGAGCAGGAGTAATTCTGACAAGTCCTGAAGACTTTAAGGTATGCATCACACTATGATTTGTGTTCGATACTAAAAACAATGTCCCAGAATATGAATCATTGTTGGCAGGTTTGCGACTTGCAAAAAGCTTGATGCTCCAACAACTTCAGATATTCAGTGACTCACAAGTTATTGTGAATCAAGTAAAAGGAGAATATGAGGATAAACAGGAACATCTTCAGCTATATCTCACAAAGGTCAGATCAATTCTCTCCCTCTTTGATGAATATGAAATTCACAACATAGATAGGAAAGATAATGGACAAGTAGACACATTATCTTGACTACAAAAAGAAGACTTAACCGAGTTAGATAAGTCGGTTTATATCGATGTTTTGGTCAACGCAAGCATAAATAAAGATCCAAAAATCCAATAGTTAGATACGACTTTAACCTGGATAGACCCCATCAAGTCGTATTTAATTGAAGGAATCCTGCCAGAGGACCAAAAAGAAAAAAAGAAAAATTCTACAGAAGTTTAAATATTATGTGGTAATTGAAGAAATCCTATACAATAAGATATTCATAAGGCCACTTTTGAGGTGTCTTACCCCAGAAGAAGCCCAAATGGCAGTGCAAGATGTACATACTGGAATATGCGGTAATCACTCGGGGGGTAAAACCTTGAGTCATTGATTATTAAGGCAAGGTTATTATTGGCCAACAATGGTTAAAGATTACAAGAAATTTGCTCAAGATTGTGTCCAATGCTAGGAGCATGTAGAGTTGTCTCACAGTCCTTTAGAAGAGTTGCAATCAATCCACATACCATTCCCTTTTACAGTTTGGGGACTGGATATTATTGGTCCATTCTCATCATCACGCTTAGGGAAGAATCACCTATTAGTAGCAGTAGACTACTTCTCCAAGTGGATTGAAGTTACAGCCATAACTTCCACAGATGCAGAACATGTAGAGAATTTTATCAAACTAAATATCATCTATAGGTTCAGAATTTCACAAGTGTTCATCATAGACATTGGACCTCCATTCAATGGAAGGCAATTCAAAGCCTTTTGTGATGGGTTCAACATAAAGCATCATCCCACTTTGGTGTACCATCCGGAATCGAACAGCCAAACAGAAGCTGCAAACAAAGAACTTAGCCGTTCTTTAGCAAAATGACTTACAAAGAACCAAAGAGGCTTATGGTATGAAGAATTACCAAATGTGTTGTGGTCATATAAAACTACAAGTCAAACAGCTACTGGAGAAACTCCATTTATGCTAGTGTACAGGATGAAAGCTGTCGTACCGATTGAGATCACTTTCCCAACTTATCGTATTTTCAATTACAATGAGGAAACAAATTCAGAAGATCTGCGTGTGAATCTAGACTTGCTTCCAAAAGTCTGAGAAGATGTAGCTCTCAACATACTAAACTACCAACACAAGGTAGCAAGATACTATAACTTGGAGTCCAAACTCGTCAATTTGAAGTTAAAGATCTTGTTATCTAACAAGCATCTCTATCTACACCTTCCCAACAAGGCAAGCTACAACCAAACCGTGAAGGGCCATATAGAATTTTCTGAGCAACTTGACCAGGAACGTACCACTTATGCACTTTAAAGGGTACACCAATTACCAAGCCATGGCATATAAAAAATCTTCAAAAATTCTATCAATGATGTAATTGTTTATTTTTTTGAATAAAATATACTTTACATTCAACCTCTTTTGTCTCAAATACAATTCTTTATCATTCATTTTTGTTCCATAAGAATTGATCGATGTGGGGGGTACAACTCATTCAACAGCAATCTCAAACAATAGTTGGCATTCAATGTACTTTGTACATTCAACATGAACTATATATATATATATATATATATATATATATCATGCTAGGCCATAGAAGGCCAGAATTCAAATAACAAGTCAAATTCTATTTGTTCTTCCTGTCTATGCAGGGCATTCACACATCAGCAGAAAATAAAAAAGAAAGAGAAAATGTTTCCTGTCTCTATAGGACATTCGCATATCAATAAAAAAAAGAAAAGAAATTTCTTTAAGAAGATGCAGAAGGTGATTGCATTGGTGCATTATCCTTAGGATCAGAGGGATCTTCCCCAAACTCAAAAAAATTAAAGCCACGAACTTTGGTTCTCACAAAATCCCACAATTGATGGAATGTCTGCTTGTAGGTCACTTCAACAATTTCTTAGTGAACTGAAGCAAACTCGTCCCCTTCACGGATCTGGTTCTTCAGCTCTTCTGATTTTTTTTATATTGATCCACAGAAAAAGTGTTCAAGTGAACGAAATTGTCATTCAAATGATCCCTCTCCCTATGTGCAAGGACCTTTTCATCTAGCAATTTCATCCTCTCATGCTCTAATTCCACCTTTTCTTTCTCTAGATTGGTCACCCTCTTCAATGCCTCAAGAGTTCTTGCCCTTGTAGCATTTACTTTATCATTCATCCTACTCTTTTCATAAGCAGAAGTAGTCTCTTTTATCTTCAACAATAGGGTCAATCACTTGGTTTCTTCAGCCTCAATCTCGTATTTCTTGCAAGCCTTCAAGTACATCCTTCTAGAGATTCAAATCTTGTAAAAGCTTCACAAAGATGAGTAATGAGCTACAAGCAAACAGATAAATTAGCAGTGTGTAAGCACCCCATTTTTTCTATCCCCAGTTGAACAAAGTCTTACTGGAGTGTAGACAACAAAGTGGAAAAGATGAGATAAAGTTTAGAAAGTACAAGGGAGGCGAGTGAAACTCTCTAAAAAATGATAGTCGATTAGCCCCGGCATGCTCTCTATAGTGTTTTGAGAATAACTGAGATGATCCCTAGTGTGCAGAAGCTTAAGTGAAATCATACGGCAAGTTGGTGAATCCCAGTGCAAGGTTTGAATTTTTTACTGTGACTTTAAAGAGGTTTTTGGTGGGCCCCATAGCAGGGTCATGGGTTGCAACCTGTATGGATGCATAGGTCTTGGAAATACCTTCGAAATGAGATCTGAATCACTCAATTCCAATGTCAAGTGGAGAAGACATGACGATTTTAGTCTGGGAATAAGAATAAGGGTATTTTCTAAAAATTAATAATAATCATCCAAGGGCCTCCATGCAAATTATCGTAAGTTTAATTATTTAAACTCCATCTTCTCATATCTTGCTCATCCAACGTCCGAATTCGATGATTCTAGTGCCCGTATTCCTCATTTTTAGTGCTCTACAAAGTAGATATGGAGAATTTGAGGCAGAGGTCTCCGAGGCATCCCATGCAGAGTTGCTAGTTGAATTATCGTAAATTGGCATGTTTAAACTTTAGAAATTCATAAGTTGGAAATTTTATGTCCAAATGAGGTGATTCAAGTTCTAGTATTTCTCATTTTTAGTATTCTACAATGTGAAAAAGTAAAAAATTTAGGGCAGAGGCTGTCAAAAGATTTCATGTGGAATGGCAATTGAAATGGCCTATAAAATGATAGAGAGAGAAAAACCAATCCTGGCCCAACCTAGCTCAACCCATATCAGTTTAACCCAATCAATTCATGTCGATCCAACCCAATCAAGTCAGTCTAGCTCAGTCAACGTTGAACAGATCAATTCAGACTAAACCAGTTCAATTCATGTGCATAGTATCATATAGTGTATATTATGCTTATATTTATATGCATG
The DNA here is from genome assembly GCA_028583415.1 of Protea cynaroides. Lineage (NCBI taxonomy): Eukaryota > Viridiplantae > Streptophyta > Magnoliopsida > Proteales > Proteaceae > Protea > Protea cynaroides. The sequence continues at coordinate 53,951,237 of CM053276.1, forward strand.
TTATATAACTTGCTATTATATATGCATATACATTATATTTATAGAGAATCCGAGAGTGAGTCGACAATGGAGAGAAGAATGGAAAGAAGAAAAAAATAAATAATATATGAAAGGAGAGAGAGTCAGTGGAGGACTCTAATACTATAAAAAAGGAAAGAAGAGAGAGAGTGACCGTGAGAAATAAAATAGGGTTGGGGATCGGTTTTTTAGGAAAGGAAAGAAAAAGAAAAAAAGGGAAACTAGAGATTTGAAGAGAGAAAATTATTGAGGGAGAGGCAGCATGGAGAAGGAGAAGAGTCGGTGAACTCTAAAAGAAAAAGAAAAAAATTTAGAAGCTAGGAAAGAAGTTGGGAGAATCCGATGGAGAAGAAAAGAAAGAAAGACAGAGGGAAGAATATGGAAAGAATAGATAGGCAGATCATAGGGGTTTTTGTGAGAGAAAAAATAAAAATAGAAGGAAATAAGGGGGATCAGTCGATGGAAAAGAAATATGGGAAGAAATTAAGAGAAGGAAACGAAGAGGAGACCCAGAAGAAAAACAAGAGAAAATTGAGAAAGAGGGAGTAAAAAAGAGAGGATAGACAGAGAGAGGAGAAGGGACTGAGTTTGAGAGAGAGTGGAAAGTCCGAGAATTGAAAAGAAGCTCAGCCATGAGAATTGGAGAGGAGAAAAAAAATCAGAATCAAAGAAGAAGAAGCAGCAGTAGCAGTAGCGGCAGATCGAGAAAGAGAAGAAAGAGCTAAGGCATAGCAGAATAAGAGGAAGAAGAAGAACTCGAGGTAGGTTCCTTCCCCCCAGGTTTCCTTTGTTCTTGTTTATTTTATTATCACCATCTTTACCCATCATTGACACCTAGCCAGCTACTATGCACATATTAATGATCTGGATTCTCCCCATACATTGATAAAGTAGCAAGCCATATGGACCATTGATCATAGCACTCTAGTTTGGATTTGTGACAATGGTCATAGATATGATTTTATTTATATTTTATTGATTAGATGTTCATGTTTGCCATTCCCACTGATTCTGATTTCTCTCAAATTATTTTATTATTTTTATTCATGCATAGTGCTCAACCAGATGAAGCTTTAAAGTCATTCATGTTGCTAATTACTTTCTTCATTCTACCCACCTCAAACCGAACTCCTATATGATCTACCCATGCACATCAACACCTAGAATCCTCGACCGAACCATTCCTACTACAAACCTTCATCCCAGCATAACCTGCACCATCAACCATGCATGATGCTAATCACCCTCCCTATCTCCATGGTCCTTGATTAATTTTGAACCATTGATTTGGAATGGATTTTAATTTGATCAATTTTGAACCATTGACAAGGAAGGAATTTTGAAATGATTAAGTATGGGCCATTGATGTTCAATGAATGGGCTCGATTAATTGTATGCCATTGTTAGGGAATGAATTTAATATGATTCAATATTGGCTTTTGATGAAGGAATTAATATGATTCAAATGGAGCCTCTGATAGAGATTTTAATTGTGATTCAAAATGTACCCATTTGATCTTGAATTTTTAAGATGATTAAATTCTACCCATTGATCTTAGATTTTTTAGGTGATTAATTTGGGTCATTTGATGTGAAATCTGATCCGTAAATTGTGATGATCTAATGATGAAATCGGATCCATATAATTGGATCCATTCTAATGATAAATCTGATTGGTTGGATGATAATCTTATTCTGATTATTCGATGATATTAAATGTGAGTTATTGGTTGATAATTATTTATTTGGATCATGTGATAATGTGATTGGTGAGTGATAATTTTATCATGTTGTGGAATTGATTTGATGGTGTTCAAATTGATTGAAATTATGTGAATTTTGATGAAATTGATCCGATCATATATAGAAGTGTGATGAAATTGATTGATCCCATATGCTTGGAATTTTAATGAAATTGGACCATTGATCTTGGAACTTTGATTGGACCATTGATCCCAAAATTTTCATGAAATTAGGACCATTGATCCCAAAATTTTCATGAAATTAGGACCATTGATCTTAGAGTTCTGATTTGATCTGTTGATCATAATATACCTTGATTTGAGTAATCTAAACTATTGATTTGTCATCAAAAGTGATTTAAATGGATATGAATGGTTAGATTATCATGATAAGCGATCTGAACAGTTAGATTATGATTTTGAGAGATTTGAACCGTTAGATTGACATTAGGAGTGATCTAACCCATTGATTTCCTAATCTGATCATGATGAAGTGATTTAAAAGAATTTGAACCATTGGATCTTAGTCTGATTATGATTATATCTTGATATGAGATCCGAGCCATTGATCTTGGCTGTTTTGATGAAATCTAAGGTGTTGATCTTAATAATAATATTTTAAAGAGATTAAACTGTTAGAATGATGATTTGATCTTGATACATTATTGAGAGATAAATTGAATCCAAATCATAGATCGAGGATCTGATATTGAGATATTGAGAGAATCACATTAGATCCCAACAATAGATCTAGAGAATTCCATCTGAGACATACTGAGACATACCTTGTTGAGAATGATACATGAGATGCCATTTGTTATGTTTGTTACCTTGATACTTAGTTACATACTTTCCTGCTATATTTGAGATGATATATGTTGTTACTTGCCTTGCTTGAATATTTTATATTGTTGGCAATAACTTAATTCTGCAACACCCTAATTGAATTGTCATATCTGTACACCTAGAAGACATATTAAGTGTGGGGACATATATGTAGGCACTCATATTTATGGAAAGGGTAAAAAAGGAGAAAATGATAAATTTTAATCAAGAGATATACAGTCTAGCCCAACAAATGCTAAATTAGGGTTTAGGTCAAGGGTAGCTTAGGACGATCCCTACCCCTTAGCTCATTTTCCTCTAGGATATAGATAACTAGATAGGTGTGATGTGAATCGAACCACAGAGTATTTAGGTTCCACACCCTGATCTTGGAAGAACACATAAATGAATTGAATCCACATTTCGATCTACGTGGATCCTGATTCTTAGGGCAGCACCCTAAGATATGTAGACAGTTTAGAGAGATTCCCAAACACGGACTCAATCCCTTGCTCCTTGAGAGTATTAAACTCTTTACTCCTTGAGAGTATCAAACCCTTGCTCCTTGAGAGTATGCGCCTTGAGAGTATTAAACCCTTCGCTCCTTGAGAGTATCAAACCCCTTGCTCCTTGAGAGTATGTTCCTTAAGAGTATCAAACCCTTGCTCCTTGAGAGTTTCGAGCTCTTGCTCCTTGAGAGTATCAAACCCTTTGCTCCTTGAGAGTATTTACCCCTTTGCTCCTTGAGAGTATTTGTCCCTCTTTGCACCTTGAGAGTATCACCCCCTTGCTCCTTGAGAGTATTAAACCCTTTGCCCCTTGAGAACATTAAACCCTTTGCTCCTTGAGAGTATTAAACCCTTATGCTCCTTGAGAATATCAAACCCCTTGCTCCTTGAGAGTATGTTCCTTGAAAGTATCAAACCCTTGCTCTTTGAGAGTATCAAGCCATTCGCTCCTTGAGAGTACTTATCCCTTTGCCCTTGAGAGTATTTGTCCATCTTTACTCCTTGAGAGTATCAATCCAAAAACAATGAACTACGTTGTACCTGATTTTCAAGACCTCTAAAATACATAGGAAACTTGGAGGAACTCTCCAAGAACGGTACCACATCTAGTATCCTTAGGTCATCCCTATCCATATCCATACCCCTTCCATTATCCATCTTTACTTTGATCCACATAGGCTATCTCTAGATTCAATCTCAATCATCTATTAAGCATAAACTTCAACTTGAATAATTGAATCTAAGAAAGCTTAATCATAAATCACATTCATAAACCTTAATCACATTCCATTCGAACTAGGTTATGGACTTAATTTCTAGGATTGGAATACGTAGGCAATTTGAGATGTCTTGGAAGTTTCAGATTTAGTCCATCACCGAATCATCTTTGGTTCGATTCACTGTACATTACATTTTGCATGTTTATTTACTTTAAGAACTTGTTTGGCTAAACCCTAGGTTAGAAAAATATTGCAACTAGGCATAGGATTCCTCATGAACCCTAGTCATCATCCATTGACCATGAACAGTCAGAACCATAGAGTCTAAGGAAAGTAGAATCACATAGGAGGCCGATTTTCAGATTGGGAAGTTTTGGGTGCCTAACACCTTCCCAAACTGTACCTTGAATGCTTACCCATTCTCTAATAGATCAAAGCCAATATATTAGGTCAAATGAGTCAATAGAAGTTTTTTCTTATGATGAGACTACATTTTGTAGGTCCTAGACCTTAATCTAGGTGGAGACTCCTAATTATTTGTCGTCCATCAAAGATGGGTGGATACCCTTTGTCCTCATACAGTAGATGCAAGAAAATGAATCACAGAGTGATGCAAATAAAAAGCTTACACCACAGAGGGATGTATATATATCCTCATTTAGCTTCTCATAAGAACTGCAAGCAACACAGCTCTGGTATCTAGGAAGACAAATCCCTCTCAAGAGTTCATGGGTAACTCCCATGTTAAAGATACCTCTATCGAAAGTTTTCACTGATCATTTTGGAACATAAATTTCTTCTACAACAATCCTGGGTGGTCTTCCAACAGAAGGGGTGTGTAGGCTAGTCCTCTCGAAGTGACTCACAAGGTGGTCCTCAACTTGATCATCAGGCTCAGTGATACGGACCTGGCTAGACTCCCCCTCTAACAAAGTCATAGGTGATGCTGGCCTCTTCTTCCTCATTATAGATGACAGTTCTTGTTCGACACTGGCTTAGAGCTGTTGCAAAATCCAGGTAGCTCTGCCCACATGAAAAGGCCTCATCAAAAATTTTAAATCTGACTCAGTAGTTATGGGTCCCTTTACTTTCAAATCAATTCTCCCCTCACCTGCTGGAAAAATGTTGAAGAAAAGTCACCAACAGTCAAGATGAATAATGAAAGACATATGCAACTATCAACAATCGACTATGCATGTGTGGATTCTTACCAGGTCAAGAGGTGTTTCCTCTTCTTCTTCTTCCTCAACATAATTATCTATCTGGGCATAGATGTCCTCTTCTTCCTCCTCCTCTTCCATTTGGACATCTGCTCCTATTTCTGGAGGAGGTTGATGAGATTGATGGTCAAGAAAATGGTAATCTGGATCAACAAGTTCATAGTGTGACAACAACGCACTAGCACCCTATTTATGAGCCAGTTCATATGGTTCAGAATCATAAGTAGAGAGCCAAGATTTTTCATTCAAAATGGGGGCCTCATTATCATCGAGAAAGCCCCATTTGTTACTGATAGGGAAGGGAGATCCATTTCTCAGACCAATAAAGAAGAAACTACAGTGCCAGTTATGTAGAAAACCCCATTAAAGACTCATCTTCGGTGTTTTCTTCCTACTGTTGAAGTAGTACCAACCCGTCGAGAATTTCTTGCCAGTCTCTCGAATGGTCTCCTTCTCCACGTTAATGCTGTAAAACCTTCAGAACAAATTCACAGAAGGAATGCGGTTAAGACGTACAAAAAGGTTAAGGAGAAAGATGAGATGGCACCATGAATTAGGTTGAATTTCCCTAGGAGCAATCTAATAGTACTTCAAAATACCAAGAATCTCATTTAGAATGGGTAGACAAAATCCAAAGACAAGCATTTCCTTATACATGCAGATTTCGTCAAAATTAATGGTGCAGGGGGCTTCGTTGTTCGGAGCCACCCTATACACATATTTCTCGGGAAGAGAATACTTTTCCATCAGTCCATTGATCTCTATTTGGTTCGTATTGGAGCGAGATCTCGCACAAATATACCCCTCTCTTGCGGCGACAGCATTACCTCTTGTCCTTGGGCGCAACGATCTTAAGCAAGAAGAAGACATTATGAAAATAGAGTATTAAGGTGAAGAACAAAAATCATGGGTTCTTCAAAGAAGACTAGAGATTATAATCTTAAAGAATATCCTAGTAAAAAAAGATATGTTTTCTAAAGAGGAAGATCCCGAGTAAGCAAGCATATATAGATGTCTCAAAGAGCAGTTTATCCAAATTTCAAACTGTTGAAATCCGCAAAGCAATCATCAAGAAAACTATCATATCAATCTTAATCGTCTCATCGTTTCGAAAAGGAAAGCTACTTTAGGCCTGGCACTTCCCTAATCATCCACAGATGTCAATCACATTAATTTCTGAGGGTCGCATACCTGTAAAATGTGAGATTCAACTTTTCAAATATCTTCAAAAAGAAACGTTTGTTCAATTGTCGAAATTGATACAAATAAAGTGGAAGACGCCGAGAGTCAAGACAAAACGGCAATTGTTTTATTAATATCAGTACAAAGTTACTATGGCGGTAAGTCATCAACAACGCTATTACAAGTCGTTCACAAGGTCAACTACGCTTTTTTGAGCATGAAGACCTAGCATTCATTGATTTTTTAAGACCAGCTATATACTCAGTGGATCGCATATTTAAAGCATCATGTTCAAAGATTAAGTCTTTTATGGTATCAGCTTGCGAGTTGAATTGTTCTCTAAGCTTTTAAGTTATTCTTCTAAAGCAGCTTTTTCAGTTTCCATGTTTGACAATCGAAGACTCAAGGAATCCATCGAAGGTGAGGGGTCCTTTTTTTTTCCTAAGTTCCTCATTCTGTAGTTGCAATGCCTCTATATTAGCTAGCAGGATGGCTACAACATTGGAGACATTTGGTTGGGATTCCTTGAATTCTGCAACTCTAGCTAATTTATATATCTCAGTAGAGGAAAAATGAATTTTTCTTATGTCTGAGGACTCCTCTAAAATCATGGTTTTTTAAAAAGAATTCCATCTCTGTTGAAGAAGACACAAGAAAATATGGCTCAGTTAAAAAAGAAGCTAAAGATGATGATATTTATGATCTTAGAAGGTCAAATTCATAATCACAACAAAACAAAGAAGAAAAATTTCTTAACAATCACTCAACAACTATTTCATACTTTGTCAATGACAGGAGAATCATCTCCACCTTGCAACTCAATTTCCACAACAACATTTTCAGCATTTTCAGCATCCTGGAGAACAACTTCTTCACCATCAGAATTTGGAGAAGTAAGGGCATCAAGATTGATGGTATAGCCTAAAAAGTCATAGTCAGGAGTTCTTTTCAGTACAAAGTCACGCAGGTTATACAAGGCCTTCTTGCCCGCAATGGATCCCAACTCCTACCTCAGAGGTCTGAATTGTTCGGACTCACAGATATAATCATATAGCTCAGTAGAATCCCTGTATTCAATCACAGCATCATTAACTTTAATAGGGATGCTCTCCTCTACCTCTCTGAGTTTAGTATCTAAGGAGGCTTTTTCTTCCTTTAGCTCTCCCAACTCATTCACAACTTTGTCAGCCTTCTCCTTCTCCTTGACGACTAACTCTTTCTCTCTGTTCGACCTCTCCTTTTCCCTGATAGTCGTTTCTCTCTCTCTCTCTCTCTCTGTCAGCTTTACTCTTCTCTTCATCTACCCTTTTCCTTTTAGTAATTACATTTTCTTTCTCTCTCCTCAGCTTTACTCTTCTCTTCATCTACCATTTTCCTTTCAGTAATTACATTTCTTTCTCTCTCCTCAAGTCCTGAGCTATGTCAAGATGCTCAACATCCAACGCTTTCACCCTATTGGCAATCTGAACTATGAGGTTGGCAAGCTGCAATGAACAATAACCCAATATGTAAATCAGAAATAAAGAAAAACACTTATCACTGGGGCAACTAGTAGTAAATTGAAGTAAGGTGAGAGAATACTTACATCTGTTGTAAAGAGAGCACCCAATCCCTCAAGATGACCAGAACCTTCAAGAACAATCAGATCAATGTTAGGAGGGCCAACGTAAAGAGTTTGGGAATCAGTGTCCTGCGTCCCAGTTGCATTCGTGGGAAGATCTTTGGAGGGGTTTACAAAGTCAAGTTTCTTCGCTCCTTCAGATGAAGTAGAGGCAGCTCGAAGGGGGAACCAAGGACAATACCCTTGATTGAAGAAACATTTAGGGTAATTTTTATTTTTTAAACCGCTGGCATGAACAATTGCTTTGCCCTCGCACTTGCCCTCAAGCTTGGCGCTCTTGAAGTCTGGCTCAAAATCAAACTTTGGCTTCCCCACTGCATCAGTCCAGAAGAAGAAGTAAGTAATAATACAGATGAATTACATCACAAAGCAACAAAAATCTAAGCGACCAACCAGAGTTAGTCTCCTTAGAATCATCAACCTCATTGGTCTAGGGCACTTTCGGAGAAGATTTGGAAGTAAGTCGCAAAGGGGGACAAGTGAAAGCTACACTCAAGGGAAAAAATCAAAGTTTTCAGCCCTAGTTTCTGTGGACTCAAGGTAAATATTACAATCACCAATAAGGATACGCCCATCAAAGAACACGAAATTGTAAGTTGCTAGCTGGTGATAGGGTATTCTGATACTAGGATTCTTAGTGTAGATCTGAGCAATTATGCTCAGATGGAGGCAATATAGGAGGTCTATTGAATCCTTTAGAGGAATGGAAATGCCAGATATTTGACATAGGCAAAGGAGTGTCATTGCATAAATTGACAAAGAAAAAAATACTTTTTCTAATTCGGAATAGAAGATCTCTTGGAGGTCAAGATTTCAGGAGCGGTTTTCCTCTTGTTGAAATGATACCAGCCCATAGGCGATTTCATGCTGGAATTTTCTACAAGTCCATTATCAATGTTGAATCAAAACATGCTCGTAAATAGGTTTACCGAGAGTTCATCTCCTCGATGTTTGAAGTATACCCAGAATGCCATTAGATGGCACCGAGAATTTGGGAGCATCTCAGCTGGGAAACTTTGTAAATTTGAGGATGCGGATAATTTCTATTGGAACAGGAAAGCAAAACCTGCGTACAAACATTTCTTTATAAACACAAACTTCATTATGTTTAGGGTTGCAAGGAGCTTCATGTCTCTTAGGAAGACAAAGGACATAACGGCCTGGAATAGAATACTTTCTCCTATAAGAATCTAGTTTCTCTAGAGTCATCTCTGAGCGACTAGCAGCACAAGCGTATTGTTGCGGAGATGGAGCAGTAAGTGAAATAGTAGTTGAGCTATTCTCAACTACTACTCACACGTGGGAGTTGGGATTATCTCACATCCTCACTCGGAATCGCTATGGTGGGTTCCTCTATAGACCAATCATGTATTTCTTCATCAGAAGAAGATGAGGAATTATGCAAAGACATTGCAAAAATGAAAAAAAAGAGAAGAAAGGAGACTTACTGATCCTTCTCCAGAAAGTCAAGAATGATAGCAATCGAAATTACTCCGGATCAACTTCCTACACAAGAGGCTTGGAAAATGTGGATAGATGAACAATGCGAAATTCTTATATAATAGAGCTAAATGACACAACCCTTTTGTTCGAAGCCCAAGGCTAATCATGAAAAGCTACCAGATCAATTTAATGAAAAGGTACCTGTCACACCCCAATTCTGAACCAACTAGAATGGTGTGATGAACCGTCTATGATCCAATGGTTCAACCAGGATCTCGAATAGGCCGTGTCCCTTTGCTTAAACCATTTACATCCACAACCATAATCAGAGTAAATAAACAATAACGAAAGTCTTTAATATTAATGAACTGAGTATCTAACAGTGATAACATAAATAAAGTATCCAATTATCTCCAAAAGACTAAGACATAAAATAAAATAAATTAATCAATTACATCTTCTAAATAATCCAACAAATAATCTAATCAAAGGCGCATGAGTTGCACTCGTACGACGAATCATGCGACTCCATCATAGCTTCTGCATCCATCGTTGCAACATGCCCGTACATTGGAGCATTCATATAATCTTCTACTGTAGGACCTGCATCATCAATTAAAAATATTCGACGTCGAAAGGGTGAGCACACATCATGGCTCAGTGAGCAAACAAAACAATGCAACAAACATATGCATGCATTCAATTCATATCTTTGGTCTGGTTCATAAGTTTGCAATGTGCAATAGAAAGGATAGGTGGCCACCGCACCTCTATACACAAGTGTGTGAAGCCACCCGATGGATCAAACACCATTTTCATCCCACATGCATCCATCATGGAATAGAGATAGAGCTAAAGTGTCCGGATCATACACCGCATGACACTTCCCCTGATGCCCTACCCATACCAACACGTAAGCCCCTATTGACGAGGGCTTGCAAACTGGGCTCGCAACTAACCAATCCTAATATCAAACAGTGTATCCAAGGCCTCACCTGAGCATCCCTTAATACGTCCATAGAGATAGATCTAAGGCCCCCCGACAGAGTCATAGACTACACCGTCCGAGACCATCTCCCCTGATGTCCTACGACGTAATAGTTCTGCTAAGGTAATGGCGATATGATGAGATTAGTGGACAAAACTTGAGTAGAGATAGAGCTAAAGTCTGGTGACCAGGATGAACCACAGTGTCACGTCCTCCCCCTGATGCCCCACTCGCATCAAGTACACTAACCACACACATACATTCATATGCCTATTTCTAGCATCATCATCATCATTATGTTATAAATAAACAGAATTAAATATGCATGAACAGTAATAACAGGAATATTGAATGACATGTGAAATGCATAATACACGCATACAAGCATAGAAACATTCATGGCATTGGACTCAATAAATAAAAATAGTTTATTATTAGCCAATTAATTTAGGTCTTGTACCCTCACCTTTGGTCGATAATAGATCCTTGTTCAAACTTTGTAATTCACTCTTAGACCACTTGGAAACCTAACAAATTTATAGATTTTAAATTAAAATTAATTCTTATGAATTTAGACTAACAGAAACTGAGGGGTCGCAGGTGTGGCAGCACCGGTGGTCTCAATTTATGCGACCACAGGGCGTGGGGTCACAAGGTGTGGTCGCATATCCTGCGACCACACGTGCGACCAGACCCTCCCTGGAAATTTCCCGAGGGCATATGGTCAGACATGTGTGTCTTGTATGGTCGCACATCATGCGACCACACGTGTGATGGTCGACCTTTCACTCTCAACTCCAATTATTTCATGCTCAGATTCCTTGGCTTATCATTATGGTCCTTCCTATGATTGTACTATTGCTTAGAACTAGTATTTTATACAGAATCCATTGTCCACATAATTTCTTCCCATGGATTCTCTTGGAATTTATCCATAGATTGATGATTTGGGTTTCACCTAAATCCTATCTCTTTTATGGACTATTCTAGGCTCTCAATTTAACATGGGGAATGTTTTCATACCTTAAGCTTGTTGAAGATTCAGAGTTTTCTCTAAATTTTTTTCCTCCTTAGTCTTCCTCTTAAATTTTCCTTCTCTTTCTTCTCTTCTCTTTCTCCCACTTTCAATTTGAGTTCTAAAAGGGTGAAAGAGGCTAAGGGACGTCCTATTTATAGAAGAAAACCCTCCATAATAAGCCCTACTGAGTTTAGGAAATAACCCTGTGAGGACAATGGGAAATTGATGATCCTCCTCAGGATAGAATGTGTATCCGTATCGATGAAGATTAATGTCATGTCAGAGTCACCACCTAGATTAAGGTCTAGGACCTCTAAAATATAGCCTCACCCTAAGGTAAGACTTCTATTGACTCGTGACCCAATGTATCCGTTCTTTGGTCTGCAAGAGATCGGGTAAGTATTCAGGGTACAGTTATGGGAAGGTGTTAGGCACCCAAACCGCCCGATCAATATTAGCCTCCTAAACTTTTCTTAAATTCTAATTTTGACTGTGCTTGGTCAACTGGATGACTAGGGTTCAATGGGGGATGTCTTAAACCAAGTTGCTAAGTTATTCTAACCTAGGGTTCAGTCAATCATGTTTTAAAGTAAATAAACAAGCAAATGTAATATACAATATTATACAATGAACCAGACCAAAGATGGTTCGGTCTTGGACTGAATCTGAGACGTGTAAGACATCTCAAAATGCCTACATATTCCAATCCTGAAAATCAAGTCCAAAATGTAGTTCAAAGAGGGTTTTGTGATTAAAGATTATGGAAGTGATTTATGCATGTGCTTCAATTAGATTCTTTGTTCATGTTGAAGTTTATGTTGGATGAATGGTTGATGGGTGGCTTTGTACCGTATTTGAGATTCCCAAATTACCCACGTATTCTAGGGTGTGCCCTAGAAATCAGGTACGACGTAGTTCGAAAATGATTGTGAGAGTCGGATTTGGAATGTGTACTAAATTCCTACCATTTTTGTCAATAGGATCTAGGGATGAGACCTAAATTCCTATCATTCAGATTTGGGATATGTACCAAATTCTTTTCATTTTTGACAATAGGATCTAGGGATGAGACCTAAATTCCTACCATTTTTGTTGTTTCTATTTTTGTCAATAGGATCTAGGGATGAGACCTAAATTCCTGCCATTTTTGTCAGTAGAATCTAGGGATGTCATCCTAAATTCCTACCATTTTTTATTATTTTTATTTTTTGTTAATAGGATCTAGGGATGAGACCTAAATTCCTATTATTTTTATTGTTTCTATTTTTAGGTTTCTAGGGTTTCCTATCCCTTTTCATTGTGATTTTCATTTTTTAGGCATACCCTAATTATTCTCTTTACTTTAGGGTTTATCTTGTCCTAATTATTCTTTCTATTTTTAGGGTTTCTCTTTCCCTAATTATTGTTTTTTTCTATCTTAGGGTTTCCTACCCTAATTATTATGTTCTTTCTATTTTTTTAGGGTTTTTTTTATCCTAATTGCTATTTTTCTAATTTATCTCTTTCCAAGACAAATATGACAAGTGAAAAACATTCTAACTATAGCAGTGGTAGCATTCCAAATACAACAATGTGTCCAATATAGCATGTGAGCATTTCAAACATAGCAGTGTATCCAAACATAACATGTAAGAGCATTCCAAATAAGACAACATGCCAATCGAGCAAAATATGTGTATCACGTGTATCAAAACAACTTATATGCATGATCTAATGGTTCTGATTCCTCTAAAACACATATAATGCCAATCCAACGGTTTAGATCCTTCTAAAACATTCATAATGACAATCCAATGGTCTAAACCATTTATAATGATAATCCAACTGTTCGGATTCATTTAAATCACTCCTAAAGATAATCCAATGGTTCAGATTACTCAAAATCATTCACAATGAAGATCCAACGGTTGAAATCTCTCATGATGATAATCCAACCATTCATATTTATTTAAAATTCACATAATCATCATCCAGTCGAAATCAATGGCTCAAATTAAATTTAAATTCACATAATCATGTCATCCAATGGTTTGGATTGCTTAAAATCACTCATCATGATCAAAAAAACATAAAATAATCATCTAATGATTCATATTCAATCATTCAAAAAATCCAAGATCAATGGCCATATTTTAATCACATCGAATTTCCAAGATTAATGGTCACATATTAATTACATGAAATTTCTAAGATCAATGGTAATATTTTAATCACATTAAATTTCCAAGATCAATGGTAACATTCCAATCACATCAAATTTTCAAGGTCAATGGCATAATCTACAAAAAAATTCAAGAAATTGGCACCTTTGAGCATTGATCACCTTCTGATAAAAACTGAAATAGCAAAGAAAAAATAGAATGAAAAATGGCATACCTGGATGGTTAAAGCAATCAATAATAGGTGCAATAACATGGATAGTGCCTTGACGTTATTGTCGCTGGAGTCTTATTCAAAAATACCAACATTTGAGTGAGTGCTCGGCCAATGATCTTAGTGGCGGTGCTGGATCGAAAGCTTCATTAGGGAGCCTTCCATGCAAGATCATTGACATGAAAGATGGTGATGATGGTAATGGGTCAGTGATCCCATCGACGAGAATCCATCGAGGACACTTAAATGAGATGGCCAATCGAGAATACGGTTTCAGGATCTGGGGTACAAGGCTCTCATGGTTGTCGGCCAGGATGGGGTTGCTATGGTGCTACCTCCTTATTCTTCTTAATTGTAGAAAGAATAAACCCAAACCCCACTTATTCTCTCTCCTGTTTTCCACCAAACTTTTATTTTATTTCTTTTCCCTCATGAAACCTTGCCTTTACCTCCATTTTCTTGAAATATATTACTCTCCACTAATTCCCTCAACCCATCTTCTTCATTTATTTATTTTTATATCACTGACATTAAGCCCACGGATTCCCACCAAACCAAAAGCATATATACCCAATCGATGTTTTTCAGGAAGTTTGGTTAGTGTTGCAGGCAGGAGCAGGTGGTGCAAAGTGTTGTGTTCGGGTGAGGTGGCAGCAAAAGGTTGAAGTAGGTGACATGGGCAGTAGGTTTGCATGTGATGTGGTCGGTTGCGGGGTTGATGATAGATTGCAGGGCTGCGATGAGGGTAAACGCTGGTGGATCGGTATGCATGGTTTAAAAGGTGATCAGGTATGATAGAAGATCGATGGCCTGATATGCATGGATGAAGGGTATTTGATGGGTTGCAGGTAAGGTAGGATTCATACCTGGGCTTTTCTTCTCTTCTTCTTCTTCTTTTTTCTTCTTCTTCTTCTTCATCTTTTCTCTTTTTCCCCGGTCCTCTCTTCTTGCTGCTCCTCTATTCTTCTACTCTCCCCTCTCGGTCTCAATCTCAATCTTCTCCTCTTCTTTTATTATTATTTTTTATTCTTTTCTTTCCACTTCCATCCGCCCTCTCTCCTCTTTTAGAATCCCCACTTTATTTTTTTTCTTATTATTTTTTTTTATCTCACCTCCCTCCATATCTTCTTCTCTCTTTCTTCTTCTCTCGGATTCCCCTCCTTTCTGATTTTTTTCCTTTTTTTATTTGGAGTCTCTTATATTCCATATAGAAGCCTTCTTTCTTTTTTCTTTTTTTTTTTAATTCTTTCCTCTTTTCTTCAATCGGATCTTCTTTTAGATTTTTTTTCTTTTAATTCACCGACCTCTCTTTCTATCTCTGCAGGTCGACAAGCTCTTTCTCAATCTCTTCTTTCCTTTCCTTCTAATCTGATTTTATTTCCATCTTTCTTCTTCTTTTTTTTTATTTCCTTTCCTTGTTGATAGCTGCCTTTTTCTTTCCCAAAGCAAAACCACGATCTACTCACACTCTCTCTCTTTCCATTTTCTCTTAGCCCTCTCTCTTCCCACGGCCTTTTCTTCCTTTTCTATTTTTTTTTCTTTTTTTTTCTCTTCTTTCCTTCTTTGGCAATCACTACCGACTCCCTTTTTTTTTCTATTCGGATCCTACTTTCTTTTTATATATAGAACATATAAATATATAATATATTAATATATTAATATATATAATATAATATACATATAAGACATATGTATATATTATGTGATATATTATAATATATTATACATTATATAAACATATAAATAATATATAAAAGAAATACATGCATATGTGCCGACATGAATTGGTCCGGATTGACAAGGATTGACTGGGTTGGGCCAAGACTGGCTTGGGTTGAGCTGAGTTGACTGGATTGACTGGAATTAACTGGGTTTTCTCTCTTTATCATTTCATGGGCCATTTCCGCTGTCATTCCGCACGAAATTTTTCGATAGCCTCTATTCCAAATTTTCTGCGTTCACTTTGCAGAACATTAAAAATGAGGAATATTAAAACTTGAATCACCTCATTTGGAAATAAAATGGCCAACTTATGAATTTCTAAAGTTTAAGCCCACAAGGTTGTATGATAATATTAAAATTTCCAATTATTGTATAAAATTTGGTTAATCTTATGCACAACTCACCATTCTGCATGGGGGGGGTTTTTTTTTTATCCTTATCAATAAGAGAAAACTTCGGCAAAGAACAACACCACCACCCCCATGAATACTATCAAGAAAAATTAGGACTAGCTAAAACCTAAAAAAAAAAAAACTTATTAATACACCCTTACTCTTAAATCAATCTCAAGAAATCCTTTTTTTAAACATCCACTTTGTAGAGTATTAAAAATGGAACATAATGATTAACTAACGAAATTACCTTATCTTGGAAATATTAATTAAAAAAAGGGTGACCAAAATATGAATTTTCAAAGATTAAATGATCATTTTCACGTGTAATTTTGCATGGGACCCTTTGGAGACTTTTACCTGAGATTTTTTACATCCACTTTGTAGAACATTACAAATGAAGAATAATGGTTTTGGAATCATCTAAATCCGACGTAGAACGGAAAAGATATAAAGCTTTGAAGTTATAACGATAATTTTGCATGAAAGCTTGGATGGGATCCACCGGAGACTTTTGTCCGGGATTTTTCACGTCCACTTTGAAGAGGACTGAAAATAAGGAATATTGGCCTTTGAATCATCCAATTCCGATATCAAATGACCAAGATATGATGACATGAAGTTTAAATGATAATGCATGCATCGTACGATAATTACGTAAATGCCCTTGTACTTTCAAACTGCGATATCTTCCTTGTTTGAAGTCAGAATTTGATGATTCCGGTCTCATTTCGTAGATAATTTCATGACCTATACATCCAAGTGGGTAATAACCTAAGACCCTATTGTGGGGTTCATTAGAGAATCACAAATCTTTGGGTTAAAGGTCGAAAATCTGCCATATGGGTTCACTTATGCTAAGGGTGGCAAAAATGGGGTGCTTACAAACCCCCTTCGGATTAGGAAGGTTACCTAAATTTGGTTCTGTCTGGAATCCATGTGGTCGGAGGTGGGGTCGTAGAACCCGTTGACCACACCCTCTGAAGCATGCGACCACACGACCAAAATTCTTGTAGTTGCACTATTTTGAGGTGTAGTCGATCACACCTGTTTAGGTATGCGACCACACGCTCATAATTGACTATTTTTGGGTTAAATTTCATACTTGGTCTTGTAGTTTCTTCATGCATTTGGTCCACTTGGCCCGACCATGATAGGAAAACCTGATACAAGGTGGTAAGACCGGTTAGTTTGATACTGGTCTTACAGTACCTTTCCCAACTCCATCATTAAAAAGAGTCGGGAAGGGGGGTGAGTTATCCGTTTGGAAAAGGGGCAACACCTCATCGCCGAAGACGCCTCCATTCCAGAAGCATCATTATGCAACATGTGGCAGCCCCCTAAAGAGCATCTAGTAGCAACGAAGTATGGCTAAGTTGTGCAAGCTAAGAAATCCAGGATTCGAATCGCGGGTTACATCTCAAAGGGCAATTGTTGCTGTGACTCAAAACATGCAGAACAGTTGTACACCATTTTGTTTGAGGCACCAATGAGAACGAAAATGAGTTGTAGAAAACTCGCAACTCGTTCAAAAGCAATAATCTATAGGTTGCTTACAGAAGTGATCTACAATACGAGGCGTACAAATGGACAGTAAACAAAAGCAAGTCACCCAAGTCTGGGCTATGGAGTTGCTTTCCCCATCCTTATCAGTCCGAGAAAGCAAGAGGCAACTATTAATATAATTTTTTGCCTACCAATGATATGATGACACGTGGCACAACCCCGATGAAGACACATGGCACAATCTAGTGGCGACACTGACGGTCACCCAAATTGTCTCAATTATTAACACGTGTACACCACGTGTCGAAATTACCTGCCTCAAGCAGTTCCACATGTGCGAAGGGGTACTCCTCACTCAATGCCCACTACCTTCGATGGTGGATTATGTGCAACTGACCACGATGGCCTTTTGAGATCTCATCCTACCGTTAGATCCATATCCAATGGTGGGAACCCGATAAACCAGTTATACAACCACCCGCATCATCACACTACTTATAACCACTCTAGTCAATTGTTCAGAGGCCTATAAGAGCACCGAAGCACACCGAGCAAGGTAAGTTTAAGGATCAGTAACCATCCCTTTGATAGACTTAAACCTTACCCCACATTCTAAGAAGTGTCCTTCCAATAGGCACTTCATTCTACTTGATCTGAGAACTAACTTAAGCATCAGAGTGGCGCTCGAACTGTCCAATCCACCTCTCTTTGTTTTATCTCTATTGTTTCAGGCACCCTTCAATAGGTCGGTTATAATAGTAAATAACTCGTTTAATACTGTGGACTATTATATTAGTCCTTGTGTAGCTCTTATAAGTCGTAGGCAACCCTACTGACGTGGCAGCCAAATCATATCATTTAGTTTATGCATCAACAGAGCGCTTGAGCAAGACACGTGAAAGCCATTGAGCGTTAGCCATTCATTTTCTTTTGTCACACCCCAATTCCGCACCATTCGGAACGGTGTGATGAACCGTCAATAAACCAACGGTTCAACTAGGATCTCACAATAGGCTATCCCACATATGATAAACCAAAACACATTCCACATTAATCAGAGGTAATAAAATAAATAGCGAAAGTCTTACAGATAATGAACTGAGAATCTAACTGTGATAACCATAAATAAATATCAAATTATTGATAAATCAACTGAAACATAATTAAATAAATATCAATTACATGTCTTTAATAAAATTAAACAAAATCTAATCGAATACACATGAGTTGCACTCGCATGAAGTGTCATCCATATCCACTAAGTCTTCAGCTTCCATTGTCGCTACATGCCCATACACAGGAGCGTTCATATGATCTTCGACAATGGTACCTGCATCATCAACTAAAAGTATTCGAATTCGAAAGGGTGAGCACACTTCACGGCTCAGTGAGTAAACAAAATAATGCAACAATACATATGCATGCAATCAATTCATATCTTTGGTCTGGTTTAAAGTTTGCAATGTGCTATAGAAAGGATAGGTGGCCGCCGCACCTCTATACACGAGTGTGTGGAAACGCCCAATGAAAACGGCACCGTCGCCCCACATGCACCCACCATGGACAATATACACCCCATGAAAATGGCATGGCTGCACCGGTTGTCCATACCAACACGTAAGCCCCTGTTGGCGAGGGCTTGCCGGGCTCGCAACTAACCAACCCTAATGTCAAACAATGTATCCAAGGCCTCACCCCAGATCCCCTCAATACGTCCATAGAGATAGAGCTAGAGTCCGGTGACCAGGCTGAACCACAATGCCACGCCCCCCTGATGCCCTACGACATATTAGTTCTGCTAAGGTAATGGTGATACGACGATGTTAGTGGACAAGACTTGAGTAGAGATAGAGCTAGAGTCTGGTGAATAGGCTGAACCACAATGTCACGTCCTCCCCCTGATTCTCCACTCGCATCAAGCACACTAACACTTACTTAGTGGACATGACTTGAATAGACCATGGCACAATATACCCCGATGAGAACGGCATCGAAGTACCGGTTGATACCATCCCTACCCGCACCATGTACACCAGCCAAACACAAACATTCATATGCCTATTCCTACCATCATCAACATCATCATGTTATAATCAATAAATTTAAATATGCATGAACATTAATAATAGAAATATTGGATGACATGTTGAATACACATTACAAGCATACACGCATATCACAATCATAGTATTGGACTCAAGAAATAAAAATAGTTTGTTATTAACCAATTAGTTTAGGTCTTGTTCCCTCACCTTAGCTTGTTAATAGATCCTCTTCCAACCTTTAGAATCACCTTTATAATGTTATTATATTGCGAGAAGACCTAACAAAGTCGATAGAATTTAATTAGAATTAATTCCGAATTTAAAAACCATGCTGTTAACTAAGGGTCGGAGGTAGGGTCGGAGTCATGATCGACCCTGGGTGCGACCCTCCTCAAATCTGGACTTCTAGAACCCTGAGGGTCGATACTCAGGTCACATAGGCTTGGATGGTCATCGACCCTCTGTGCGACCCTCGGTGGGTTTTGGTCAATTTTTCTCCTTTTAGTCTATTCTTCGTGTTTGGTGTCCTATGGCTTGCTCCTACAGTCCATTCAACATATATTCCATGGTCTAGAACCATGAATCATCCACCTATATAGCTTTTATGTATTCTCCCATGGTTTTCCATGGAAACCTAACCATGGGTTGATGGTTTGGGTTTATCCGAGATCACACTCTCTTCATTATCTAACCTAAGGTCTGTAGAAACTCATGGAGATAGTATCCATACCTGAGAAGTATGCTTCTTTTTCTGAATTCCTTCTCCTTGGTTTTCTTCTCCACTTTCCTTCTCTTCTCCTTCTCTTCCTTCTCTTCCTTCTCTTCTCTTTCTCTCAATCCAATTAGGGCTGTAAAAGGAGTGAAAGAGGCTTAGGGACGTCCTATTTATAGAGTGAAACCTCCCAAAATAAGTCCCATTGAGTTTAGGAAAGGTTCCAATTGAAATTAGGAAGGTTTCTCAATTTTCGGTTCGTGCCATTTTTCTTGAATACTGAGGGTCGATGGGAGGGTCGGACAACTCATAGACCCTTTGCGACCCATGGTTGAGGGTCGATGGGAGGGTCGATGGGAGGGTCGGACCTGCCTGTTAAAACCTGTGACCCCACCCTCATTTTGACTGTTTTTGGGTAAATTTTCATATTGGGTCTTGGTTTTTCTTCACACAATTGGTCCACTTGGCTTGACCATGATATGTAGACGGGTCCCGACACAAAATATAAGGTTAGGCCGGGTTCATGGCGTACGGGTCTTACAACTCCACCACCCTTAAAAGAAATTTCGTCCTCGAAATTTGAACGTACGGATCTTCCGACTCCCCCATCCTTAAATGAATTTTGTCCTCAAAATTTGAACGTACGAATCTTACAACTCCCCCATTCTTAAAATAAATTTTGTCCTCAAAATTTTGAATTTACTTCGGAGTCAATAGGTGGGAATTCTATTTCCGCATTGCTTCTACTTCCTCCTATGCACTCTTCTCCACGTCTTGTCTTTGCCAGGTTACCTTCATATAATAATTATCCTGGCTCTGGAAATATTGTACCTTTCCACTAGTGAACTAGGCTGGTACCACTTCAATAGTTAAACCTTCTATCTAATCCAGTGATCCCATGGTCAATACCATTAATATGGATCTTTAATGTACTTCTTCAACAGAGACACACGAAATACATCATGCACACTAGACATGGACAGCGGTAACGGTAATTGATATGCAACTTTTCTATGTCTCTCCAAAGTTTATAAGATCCGACACATATATGTAATATGACTTTCCCTTCTTATCTAATCATTTCAAACTACGCATAAATGATATCTTCAAAAACACTTTGTCACTTATGGTGAACTCAAGGTCTTGGTGTCTCTCTGACAACTTTAGCTATCCTGCCCCTTTTCTTTGATCTTGTCTGCCACTTGATAGTTTTCTTCCATTAACTCAAGTCTTAAAACTCTTCATTCACCGATTTCATTCCAAACAGAGGGGTTTGACATTTCTACCGTACCATGCTTCATAGGTAACATTTACATGGTAGCTTAGTAGCAACTTTAATTCACGGTAACTTCTCAACTCAAGTTCCTTGAAATCAATTTTACAAGCTCAGAGCATATCTCTTAGGATCTGTATAGTCCTCTCTGACTGTCCGTCGATTTGAGGTAAAGTGCGGTACTAAACTTCAACTTTGTCCCCATTGTTTCCTATAGATCCTTCCAAAACTTCAAGATAAAGCATGAGCTTCTGGCCAACACTAAGCTCTCATGCATACCATTCAATCTGACAATACTATCCATATATAGCTTAGTTAGCTGCTCCAAAGCATACCGAGGTCGTATAGCAATGGAATGAGCTATCTTCATAAGGCGATCAACAATCACCCATTCTGCGTCAACCGATCTAGGAGTCAGTGGCAAATCAGTGACATAGTTCATTGTAATGCAGTTTCACTTCCAGACTGGCTTTGATAGTTATTGTTGTAGCCATGTTGGTCTTTGTCTTTCAGCCTTTACTTGCTGATAATTCAATTACTAAAACATGCATCTATCCACAACCACTTCCATTCCCTTTCTGCCAAAATAATCTCTTCATGTCATGATACATATTGGTACTCTAGTATGTACTGAATATTGAGTACAATGGACTCTTATCATTATCCTCTTCATAGTATCCAAGTCTTTATCTTCATGTATTCAGAATCTGCCTCTGTATCTGAGTACCATCTCCGCATCCAAAGTAAGTCAGGGTTAGGTTGTTCTTTCTCTAAATCTCCTGACATTATTCTTATATACAGATTTAACAAAATTACTACTTTTATTTCATCCACCAATTCAGAGATGATTTTTAATGCCATAAACGCTACCGAACTATTGTTTCATAATTCATCCATAAGTTCTCGCTCGATTGGATCATCACTAGCTTCTATTATATGTTACTATTTTCCAAATCTGAATCTGTTGCTGCAGAACATAAGGCAACATTTATACTCGGTCCTTCTTCAGACCTCATAATCCCTTTTTGCATAAAGCCTTAGCTACTACATTAGCCTTGCCCGGGTGACACTGAATATCACAGTCTTAATCCTTGGGCAATTTCAGCTATTTTATCCTCATGTTCAACTCTTTCTGGTGAAGAGATAAATAAACTCTTGTAACCGATTTAATCTAAAATCCTTCTCTGTATAGGTAATGTCTCCAAGTCTTGATTGCATAATTCATCACCGGTAACTCCAAGTCATGAGTAGGGTAACGCTTCTCATGCTCCTTTAGTTTTCTTAAAACGTATGCAATCGCTTATTTACCTTGCATCAACCCGCATCCTTGATTCAATCCGAAAGCTCCGACGGATAGGGTAAAAGGTTCCCTTGGTACCGAAATGATCAAGATGGGAGTTGATATCAACCTTACCTTAGAATCTGGAAACATTCTACACACTTGTATGTTCAAATAAATTCCTCTCCCTTCCTGGTTAGCTTGGTAAGAGGTTTTGCGATCTTAGGGTGGTCCTCCAAGCATCGTCTGTAGTAATCAGCTAAAACCAAAAAATTTCTTATCTTCGCAATATTCCATACAATTTCTTCTATCTGAATAGGGTCCACTTTAATCCCTTTATATGATGCTACGTGATCTAAGAAGATCATTTTGTTTTATCATGTCTCATGTTTCTTGGACTTGACATGAAGCTTTTCACTTCTCAGCTATTGTGAAGCTGTTCTAAGATCCATTGTATGAGTTGCTTCATTCTTGGAATAAACCAAATATCATCTATGAAAACTATGACTGACGTGTCCAACATGTCATGACACACCCAGTTCATCAGCTCCATAAAAGATGTAAGGGCATTGGTTAATCCAAACGTCATAATCGAGAACTCATAATGTCAAATCCCAATTCTAAAAGCTATCTTCAAGATATTTCTGTCCAAAATTCTTTAGCTGATGATATCTTAACTGAAGAAAATACCTTTGCTCCTTGCAACTGTTTAAACAAGTCATCGATCTAAGGTAGTAGATATCGATTCTTGACTGTGAGCTTGTTTAGTTCCCGATAGTCTATACGTAAACAACACTACCATCCTCCTTCTTCATGAATTGCATTGGCACTTCCTATGATGAAATACTTAGCCAATTAGAACCCTTGTCTAATAACTGTTGTAGTTGCGTCTTAATCCCTTTAACTCCATAGAAGCTACTCTACAGGTGCCTTTGACACAAGTATCGTCCTTGGTAACAAGTCGATGACGAACACGGTCATACGATCAGATGGTAATCCGGTAAGTCTCCTGGAAACGCATCCGGGAATTTATGCATCACATCAATATCTTCCATCTGTGGTGCTTCTTTGGTAACGTATATCACAGATACCATATATCCAACTTCTTTCTCTTCAAAGCATCTCTTGACCTTTAGCATAGGGAGGATCAGGTTTCTTTTCTTAGGCAACATACTTCCAATAATACTAAATTATATGCCATTTTTATTCTTGAATGATAACCTCTTCTATGCATATACAACTTTGTAGAGTGTTGATACAACCAGTCTATTCCCAAGATGACGTCAAAGTCTGCCATCTTAAGTTTATTTAGGTTGCATCCAATTTCATCCATCCATACGATTTGGACATTGTTCCAATAAAACATCTAGTCCAAAAAGGGCTTGAACTAGAAAAATCTGGGGTAACGATCTAAGGAGCTTGTCTAGTTCCTTTATCTCTTATGATTTCTCGAAGACTATCGTCAAAATCTCATATTGCACTTATTAGCTTATATTTCTTTTATCCTTGTTGTTCTACCCTGATCTTTCTTTCTTATACCTCAAAAATATCTTGTGATTGTCACTCCATATCCCAAGTCTACTTCAAAGCATTAGGATATATGCTTATAAATTCATTAATTCAGCCAACTCTTTTTGTAAGACCCGTGTCAATCTAACCCGGTCTTACCACTTTGAACCAGGTTTACCCGTCACGGTCGAGTCAAATAGACCAAGGGCGTGAAGGAGATCGAGATCCCAGGTATCAAATCGACCCAAAAACACTTAAAATAGGGAAGGGTCGCATACCCAGCTAAGCAGGGTCGGACCTCCCAAAACAGAAAGTCGGACCCCTCGGTTTTGAAGGGAGGGTCGGACAGCTTAGGACCCTAGGGTCGATGGGATCATC
This sequence comes from Protea cynaroides, assembly GCA_028583415.1. NCBI lineage: Eukaryota > Viridiplantae > Streptophyta > Magnoliopsida > Proteales > Proteaceae > Protea > Protea cynaroides. Next base: position 53,975,711 of record CM053276.1, read on the forward strand.
GACCCTCCCATCGACCCTCGGTGCTGTAAGAAAATAAAATTAGGAAATTTCCTAATTTTCGATTGGGATTCTTTTCAAATCTCAATGGGACTTATTTAGGATGTTCCTACTCTATTTAAAGGACGTTCCTAAGCCACTTTCACTCCTTTCACAACCTTAATTGAATTGAGAGAAAGAGAGGAGAAGGAAAAGAGGAAGAAGAAAGGCAAGGAAGAGAACTTAGCAAAAAGGAGAAGAATTTCAAAGAAAAAGTAATCTTCTCAGGTATGGATACTAATTCCATGAGTTTCTACAGACATTAGGTTAGTTATTGTTGAGAGTGTGATCTCGGAGAAACCCAAACCACCAATCTATGGTTAGGTTTCCATGGAAAACCATAGAAGAATACATAAAAGCTATCTAGGTGGGTTATACATGGTTTCAGACCATGGAATGAATGTAGAATGGAATGTAGGAGCAAGCCATAGGATCCCAAACACGAAGAATGGATTAAAAGAGGGAATTGGACCAAAGTGCACCAAGGTTCGCACCCAGGGTCGATAGACCATCCGACCCTAGGTGTTCCTGACCATCGACCCTCAGCATTCGGGAAGTCCAGAAAGAGGGAAGGGTCGATAGACCCATCGACCCTACCTCCGACCCTCAGTTAACAGATAGTTTTTAATTCCGAATAAATTCTAATTAAATTCTATCGACTTTGTTAGGTCTTCTAGCAATATAATAACGTTGTAAAGGTGATTTTAAAGTTTGGAAAAACATCTTATAGCAAGCTAAGGTGAGGAACCTTAACTCCAAACTAAATTGGTTAATAACAAAAACTATTTTCTATTTCTTGAGTCCTATGCTATGCTTGATTCTATGCGAATATATTGGTAATGTGCATACAGCATGCCATCTAATATTTCTATTACTTGTTCATGCATATTTACTTTATTGTTTACAACATGATGATGATGATGATGATAGGAATAGGCATGTGCTTGTATGTATATGGTTGATGTACTTGATGCGAGCGAGTATCAGGAGAGGTGTGATGAGAACGTCAATAAATGTTAACCTTTGGCGGGTCTCAGCACTTTAGCTCTATCTCTAACTCAAGTCTTGTGCATTGGCATCGTCGTATCACCATTACTTTAGCAAAACTATTATATCGTAGAGTATCAGGGGAGGTGGTCTCGGTCCTTGTAGTCTCTGACTCTACCGGGGGGCTTTAGCTCTATCTCTATGGACATTCTGAGGGATGCTGGGGTGAGGCCTTGGATACACTGTTTGGCATTAGGATTGGTTAGTTGCGAGCCCAGTTTACAGCCCTCGCCAACAGGGTCTTACGTGTTGGTATGGCACTATATAGCAATAAACGTAACCTTTGTTATATAATGTTCATGATTGGGTGCATGTGAGTTGACGATAAACGTGATCTTCGGGTAACGTCACACACTCGTGTATAGAGGCGGAGTCAATACACGCCACCTTTGGCTACCTAAACCTTTTTATTGCATACTGAAAACTTATAAACCGGACCGAAGATATAAATTGACTTTTTGCATGCATATGTATTGTTGCATTGTTTTGGCTACTCACTGAGCCGTGTTGTGTGCTCACCCCTCGACGTCGAATATTTTTAGTTGATGATGCAGGTTATACGGTTGAAGACTATACGAATGCGTCTGCATATGGGAACGTGGCAGCGATGAAAGCTGAAGCTGAAGTGGATACACATGTCTCCTCTTGCGAGTGCAACTCGTGTGTATTTGATTAGATATTTTATAGGTTTCTTTATTTGGATTTATTAAAGACTTGTATTGATATTTACTTATGTCTCGGTTGATACAGAATAATTTGTTATTTAAATTTTAGTATCACATAGATTCTCAGTTCATTTATTTACAAGATTTTTGCTATTGTGTATTTACTCTGATTATGATTATGGATGTGTGTAAGTTTGGATAACACGGGGATAGCCTATTTGAGATCCCGGGTTGAACCGTTGGTTATTTAGCGGTTCATCACACTATTCCCGTTGGATCGGATTGGGGTGTGACAACTTGGTATCAGAGCATCTCAGGCCTTGCCCGCCGAACTAACTTACATTCGAGACAATTGTGAACTGAGATAGGATAAAAGTAAAACAGTAATATTAACACATTGTAAGCACCAGTGATGTTTGAGACAAAATTTAAAAGAAAATAATACATCTATTAAAGGGGAAACAAGTTTACATACAATTAAAGAGAGAAACAAGATGTATATACATAATAAAACGAGTACATCCACAACCCGCATGGGCTACTCAGTAGTACACGGAAAAATAAAAGCACACTTAGGAAGCCGGAGGCGAAGGAGGAGGCGGTGCCTCACGGTCTCTGTCGTAGTCCTCGGGCTCAGACTCTAGTCAACCAGGACTATCGGAGTCCTAGGTCGTGCTAGACTAGCCGTGAGACCGGCTATCCTCCGATCGGTCGCACGTTGAACCTCTAGGAGCTCTCCCATCCGCGCGTCGATGCGTGCTAAGAAGCCAACAGCTCATCCACCCTCATATGCTGGGCGTCTAGCAACTCCTCCATCCTCGGATCAGATCTGCGCCGAGCATCCCCGATCTTCCGCAACATCTCCATCATGGCTGAAGGTGGAAGTGAAGGATCAGCCGAATGGGAAGGACCAGCCTCGGGTGCGGGGAGCCGCCGCGAAGAAGTACCAACTCCAGCCGCATGTGTAGGTGAAGGCGGTGGTATCGAGTCGACGTCCATATACATACGATCGTCGTCATCGATCGGATCCACGCGAGCTCTAGCAGGCAGCAGCAGCCTCCCGGCATCGGCCATCTCGACCCGAGTGTGTGGGCGCACCATCGCGTTCCTCTCCTCATCACTAACCTCAGCATCTCGCAGCCCCATCTTGCGATAGCCTCCCAATCTAGAGGCGACGAGAAGGTCTTCTCCGGGATCTTCTCATCTACCGGATCCACCCCCGGACGGTCGTAGAGCACTTGTAATCATGCGTCCATAGGGTAGATTACCCATATGACCGGACAATGTGGCACTAATCATCGTCCGCATGATGATGTAAGGAAGGCGAGACCGGCCGGGCGAGTGCAGATGTTGTAGATTAAAAATTGGGTCAGCTGAGAGACCCTCTCATAGTGCCCACTCTGCGGGATAAGATTATGCTAGATAATCTTACAGAAGACCCATGGAGCTGGACGCAGATAACAAGCTCTCATCTGCCAACGATCAGGATGAAGCAACTGATTATCGATCTCTGCCCTCATCTCCATCTCAACAAACTGTGGCTCTCCCGACGCACAGTACACCATGGGGCCATCATAGGGAATGCCCAACAGATCGACCAGCTGCCGATAATCAAAGGAAATGTGCACCCCCTTGACATAACTTGTGATGTGCAACTCATGACCATGCTCAACGTTATTGTAATTCCCCACCACCTGGAGATTACAATAGAATTGGCGTACCAAATCCGAACATGTGCACGCGTCGTATGTGATGACAGAGAGCCACCCCATATCACCAAATGCTCCCTCTACATTGAACAAGGCTAACTCAGCCAAGTTCACCATGCGACCCCCTTCCACTTTCTTACGGGCATAGTCAGCATACTGTGCCTCAGCTTTATTCGAACGGAAGCGAAGTGGAACTAGAGAAGGGTTATGGAGCATGTCCAGTTCTCATTGGAGAGAAGACCTTAGATGCAACCTTGATACAACTTGAGATGGCAGACTTTGATGTCATCTTGGGAATGGACTGGTTAGCTCAGCATTTTGCAAATTTATTATGCGCCGAAAAGAAGCTAACATTCAAAGACAAAGAAGGGACAGAATTCAATTTCTCGGGAACCAAACTTCCCCGGAGATGCAAGCTCATACTCTCAGCATTAAAGGCTAAGAAGTACCTTGACAAGGGAGCAGTCGGGTATCTAGTGTCAGTGGTCGACCTAACCAAGGAAGCACCACGAATGGAAAACATTGATGTCGTGTGGGAGTATCCTGACGTATTTCCGGAGGAACTACCCAGATTACCACCCGACCGTGCCACGGAGTTTGTAATAGACCTGATACCTGGAACCGCACCCGTATCAAAAGCACCTTATAGAATGGCTCCTACGGAACTGAAGGAATTAAAAGTGCAACTACAAGAACTGCTGGACAAGGGTTATATTCGACCCAGTATATCTCCATGGGGGGCACCGGTGTTGTTCGTAAAGAAGAAGGATGGTAGCGTTCGATTATGCATCGACTATCGGGAGTTGAATAAACTGACAATCAAGAATCGATATCCACTACCTCGGATCGATGACTTGTTCGATCAGTTACAAGGAGAAAAAGTATTTTCTAAGATCGATCTTCGATCAGGCTATCATCAGCTGAAGATTAAAGAAGGGGATATTCCGAAGACAGCTTTCAGGACCAGATACGGACACTATGAATTTTTGGTGATGTCTTTCGGATTAACTAATGCACCGGCAACGTTCATGGAACTTATGAACCGAGTTTTCCACGATATGTTGGATACGTCGGTTATAGTATTTATTGATGACATATTGGTATATTCGAAGGACAAGGAAACCCATATCAAGAACCTACACGCAGCCCTACAGCGTTTAAGGAAAGAGAAGCTATATGCCAAATTCTCAAAGTGCGAGTTTTGGCTAAATGAAGTCGCATTCCTAGGCCATGTAGTATCCGCTGAAGGAATCAAAGTGGACCCCAGCAAGATCGAGGCTATTGTAAAGTGGGAAGCACCAAAGAGCGTTTCAAAAATCAGAAGTTTTTTGGGTCTAGCTGGTTATTATCGGAGATTCGTAGAAGACTATTCTCGGACTGCCGTACCTCTCACCAGTTTGACTAGGAAAGGTGAAAAGTTTGAGTGGACGGATAAATGTGAGAAGAGCTTCCAGACATTGAAGTCCAGATTGATATCCGCCCCGATTTTGACTATTCCTATTTCAGGACAGACGTTTACCTTATACACTAATGCGTCGGGACTGGGACTAGGATGTGTGCTTATGCAAGGAGAGCAAGTGATTGCTTATGCTTCAAGACAGTTGAAGGTACATGAGAAAAACTACCCCACTCATGATTTAGAGTTAGCGGCAGTAGTACATGCGGTCAAGATATGGAGACATTACTTATACGGAGAGAAATTTTAGATTAAGTCGGACCATAAAAGTCTTACTTATTTATTTAATCAGAAGGAGTTGAATATGAGACAGAGAAGGTGGCTGGAACTATTGAAAGACTTTGATTGTGATATCCAGTATCATCCGGGAAAAGCGAACGTAGTAGCGGATGCGTTAAGCCGAAAAGCAATGATAAAATCGCAAGTGAGAAGTTAGCACGACTGCAGCAATGTGTACTACTGGAAGGGTATTCAATCACGGCAGCGAGAAGTATGTGATAGATACAACGGATGGATCAGCCAACCAAGGGTTTATTCATCGGTTTTCAAACATGTTCGCGGCATTGAAGATTATACCGGATATAGTGGTTGAAGTGAAGATAGCTATCAAAGAAGATTCTTATCTGAAAATAGTACAAGAAGATATTGAGAAAGGTAGGACCAACCCTGAGTTCACCTTGGATGACGAAAAGATACTGAGATACAAAGGAAGAATATGTGTACCTGAAACGAAAGTGCGGACATTAGACACCGACCGATGAAGGAAGCCCACACCACCATCTATTCGATACATCCCGGAAGTACAAAAATGTATCATGATCTAAAGAAACTATATTGGTGGAGGGGAATGAAAGCGGATGTAGCTAAGTTCGTGTCTCAATACCTAAATTGTCGAAAGTAAAGGCTGAACGACAAAGACCCATTTGGATCATTGGCAGCCATTATCGAAACCAGCATAGAAATGGGACTGCATCACTATGGACTTCGTCACAGGACTACCATTGACTCCTCGAGTAGTTGACGCAGTTTGGGTGATTATGGACCGTCTGACTAAAACAGCTCGCTTTATACCTATACAACCTCAGTATACACTAGAAAGGTTAGCGAAGCTGTATGTGGATAACATTGTAAAATTACACGATGTACCAGAAAGTATTGTGTCCGATAGAGATCCACGATTTACTTCTATGTTTTGGGAAGGATTGCAAAAGGCTATGGGTACAACGTTAAAGTTCAGTACTGCATTCCACCCACGCACGATGGATAGTCGGAGCGTACAATCCAGATTCGAGAAGATATGCTACGAGCATGTGTGATTGATTTCAAGGGATCATGGGATGAAATGTTACCACTGATCGAGTTCGCTTATAACAATAGCTATCAGGCTACTATACAGATGTCACCTTATGAAGCCCTGTATGGCAGGAAGTGTCGAACTCCCTTGTTTTGGAATGAAGTTGGAGAACGTAGTATTGTTGGACCGGAATTTGTTGAAGAGACTTGTCGAGTGGTCAACATCACCAAGGAAAGAGTGAGAACAGCTCAAAACCGTCAGAAGCAATATGCAGATACTCGACGAAGAGATCTGGAGTTCGCCGTAGGTGATAAAGTATTTTTGAAGGTATCGCCTATGCGAGGATTGAAGAGGTTCGGACAGAAAGGAAAACTAAGTCCAAGATATGTTGGGCCATATGAAATTCTAGCTAAGCATGGAAAAGTGGCTTATCAGTTAGCACTACCACCATCTATGTCAAGTGTGCATGACGTATTTCACATTTCCCTATTGAAGAAGTATGTCAAAGACCCAACACATGTCTTGACAGTGGATTTGCCGGAATTGACTGATGATTTGACGTTTGAAGTAACACCAACAGAAATCACTAGTCAAAAGGTTCAATATCTACGCAACAGAGATATCTACTATGTTAAGGTCACATGGAAAAGTAGAGACATGGAAGAGGTTACATGGGAAGAAGAGAATGCTTTGCAAAAGCAATACCTTCACTTATTTGATTCAGAAGGTACGTACAATTTTGAGGACGAAATTTTTATAAGTTGGGGGGAGTTGTAAGACCCGTGTCAATCTAACCCGGTCTTACCACTTCGAACCAGGTTTACCCATCATGGTCGAGTCAAATGGACCAAGGGCGTGAAGGAGATCGATATCTCAGGTATCAAATCGACCCAAAAACACTTAAAATAGGGGAAGGGTCGCATACCCAGCTAAGCAGGGTCGGACCTCCCAAAATAGAAAGTCAGACCCTCAGTTTTGAAGGGAGGGTCGGACAGCTTAGGACCCTAGGGTCGACGGGATCATCGACCATCCCATCGACCCTCGGTTGCCGTAAGAAAATAAAATTAAGAAATTTCCTAATTTTCGATTGGGATTCTTTCCAAATCTCAATGGGACTTATTTAGGATGTTCCTACTCTATTTAAAGGACATTCCTAAGCCACTTTCACTCCTTTCACAACCCTAATTGAATTGAGAGAAAGAGAGGAGAAGGAAAAGAGGAAGAAGAAAGGCAAGGAAGAGAACTTAGCAAAAAGGAGAAGAATTTTAGAGAAAAAGTAATCTTCTCATGTATGGATACTAATTCCATGAGTTTCTACAGACTTTAGGTTAGTTATTGTTGAGAGTGTGATCTCGGAGAAACCCAAACCACCAATCTATGGTTAGGTTTCCATGGAAAACCATAGAAGAATGCATGAAAGCTATCTAGGTGGGTTATACATGGTTTCAAACCATGGAATGAATGTAGAATGGAATGTAGGAGCAAGCCATAGGATCCCAAACACGAAGAATGGATTAAAAGAGGGAATTGGACAAAAGTGCACCAAGGGTCGCACCCAGGGTCGATAGACCATCCGACCCTAGGTGTTCCTGACCATCGACCCTCAGCATTCGGGAAGTCCAGAAAGAGGGAAGGGTCGATATACCCATCGACCCTAGCATCGACCCTACCTCCGACCCTCAGTTAACAGAGTAGTTTTTAATTTTGAATAAATTCTAATTAAATTCTATCAACTTTGTTAGGTCTTCTAGCAATATAATAACGTTGTAAAGGTGATTTTAAAGCTTGGAAAAACATCTTATAGCAAGCTAAGGTGAGGAACCTTAACTCCAAACTAAATTGGTTAATAACAAAAACTGTTTTCTATTTCTTGAGTCCTATGCTATGCTTGATTCTATGCGAATATGTTTGTAATGTGCATACAGCATGCCATCCAATATTTCTATTACTTGTTCATGCATATTTACTTTATTGTTTACAACATGATGATGATGATGATGATAGGAATAGGCATGTGCTTGTATGTGTGTGGTTGATGTACTTGATGCGAGCGAGTATCAGGGGAGGTGTGATGAGAACGTCAATAAACGTTAACCTTTGGCGGGTCTCAGCACTTTAGCTCTATCTCTAACTCAAGTCTTGTGCATTGGCATCGTCGTATCGCCATTACTTTAGTAGAACTATTATGTCGTAGAGTATCGGGAGGTGGTCTCGGTCTTTGTAGTCTCCGACTCTACCGGGGGCCTTAGCTCTATCTCTATGGACATTCCGAGGGATGCTTGGGGTGAGGCCTTGGATACACTTGTTTGGCATTAGGATTGGTTAGTTGCGAGCCCGGTTTGCAGCCCCCGCCAATAGGGGGCTTACGTGTTGGTATGGCACTATATAGCAATAAACGTAACCTTTGTTATATAATGTTCATGATTGGGTGCATGTGAGTTGACGATAAACGTGATCTTCGGGTAACGTCACACACTCGTGTATAGAGGCGGAGTCAATAAACACGACCTTTGGCTACCTAAACCTTTCTATTGCATACTGCAAACTTATAAACCGAACCGAAGATATAAATTGACTTTTTGCATGCATATGTATTATTGCATTGTTTTGGCTACTCACTGAGCCATGTTGTGTGCTCACCCCTCGACGTCGAATATTTTTAGTTGATGATGCAGGTTATATAGTTGAAGACTATATGAATGCGTCTGTGTACGGGAACGTGGCAGCGATGGAAGTTGAAGTTGAAGTGGACACACATGACTCCTCTTGCGAGTGCAACTCGTGTGTATTTGATTTGATATTTTATAGGTTTCTTTATTTGGATTTATTAAAGACTTGTATTGATATTTACTTATGTCTCAGTTGATACAGAATAAATTTTTATTTAAATTTTATTATCACATAGATTCTCAGTTTATTTATTTACAAGATTTCCGCTATTGTGTATTTACTCTTATTATGATTATGGATGTGTGTAAGTTTGGATAACGCGGGGATAGCCTATTTGAGATCCTGGTTGAACCGTTGGTTATTTAGCGGTTCATCACACTATTCTGGTTAGACCAGAATTGGGGTGTGACACTTTTGGTCTTTACTTAATAATATCGCTCGACATTGGGCATAACTCAATTTTCATTGTATTAAACATATTACTATTAATGCCATGATTTTTGACTTTATCCTTGTATCCACTCTTAGATTTGCTTTTAGGAATCTTCTGCTTTGTCAAAATTCATACCGATATAACCATCTTTAACTTTACTTGAAAGCTATCTACTCTTTCATAGTTACGTTTGATAGTTCTCACTTTTATCGCATGCACTCCTTTATAGACATGATTCATATCCACCCGTTTAGAAATCTCAAAATAGATTCTCCATTACTTCATCGGAGGTTTCTTGGCTATAAAATCTAATCTGAATTTAATCATCTTCCTTCCAATAATTCCATTATCACTAAACATCTTTATCAACAAAGGTCAGGGAGTTTATGAATCAGAATGTGCATCCAAAATAATTCTTTTCCTTCTTTCAATTATCATAATGACAACCACTTTCTTTATCTAGCGAACCTAGGCTTAAAGAATCAGGAGTAAATCTATAGTAATCCAACCGGCATCAAAAGATCGTTAAGTTGCACGGTGGTCCAAATACATGCAATAGAGGTTTTACAATTCTTAACCTCATGGTTACAGGTTCTATCGAATATATAATGCCATTGGTCAAGGCACTACAGGAGTAAATCTGGAGAAAGATTTCGTACATCGGTAAATCAAGTATAATCTGGAGAAAAATTTCGTACATCAACAAATCAGGTGTAAATCGAAAAGATGTACGCTCAACATGATTAAACATTTAACTATTCGTTCAGTTCACATCTCTGTTCATGTGGTCGATCATGAGAGTTGCTAAGATTGGTATAATTAGGACTATTACTAAAGAAACAATATTTATGACTTCAATTGACAGGTTATCAAGAAGGTATCCTGTCAAGGTACGAGAATTAAATTCAAGTATGTGCATCCTCTATAATCATAATAGTAAATCAATAATGCACCGCATCCTATATAAACCTACCTACTTATATGGCCATTATTCTCTTATCTCTGTGTGGATTTAGCCCGAGATCTTTTCCTTTATCTCTACAGGGGTTTTGGCATTACTAGCCATTTTCCTTCTCCCTCTGTCATACATCGAGTTTCACATCCTGTGAAGTATCAACTCAGTATTCCAATCTCTTTGTTGTACAGATGCTTCCTTCTTGCTAATATACTATATCCATTGTATACTTAGGCAACTACCCAACTATAGATAATACCCTATACTATTTGTGTATTGGGATAATTTTTGGTCTTCTCTTTCTGTTTGAATGTATATATAGGGTTCCACCTTTTATATGTACATTATTGTCTTGTTTAAGTTCTGTCTCAACCAACACAGGTGCTTATGGTGTGTTTATATTAAATTTTTTAATTTATCCTAACTCAGTTCATGGTCTCCAGTGGTAGTATTCAGGTTTAATGGGTAAGGCCTACGAGAGCTTTGATACCAAGTTGTCACACCCCAATTCCGCACCATTCGGAACGGTGTGATGAACCGTCAATAAACCAACGGTTCAACTAGGATCTCACAATAGGCTATCCCACATATGATAAACCAAAACATATTTCACATTAATCAGAGGTAATAAAATAAATAGCGGAAGTCTTACAGATAATGAACTGAGAATCTAACTATGATAACCATAAATAAATATCAAATTATTAATAAATCAACTGAGACATAATTAAATAAATATCAATTACATGTCTTTAATAAAATTAAACAAAATCTAATCGAATACGCATGAGTAGCACTCGCATGAGGGGTCATGCATATCCACTAAGTGTTCAGCTTCCATTGTCGTCACATGCCCGTACACAGGAGTGTTCATATAATCTTCGACGATGGTACCTGCATCATCAACTAAAAGTATTCGAATTCGAAAGAGTGAGCACACTTTACGGCTCAGTGAGCAAACAAAACAATGCAACAATACATATGCATGCAATCAATTCATATCTTTGGTCTGGTTTAAAGTTTGCAATGTGCTATAGAAAGGATAGGTGGCCGCCGCACCTCTATACACCAGTGTGTGGAAACGCCCAATGAAAACGGCACCGTCGCCCCACATGCACCCACCATGGACAATATACACCCCATGAAAACGGCATGGCTGCACCGGTTGCCCATACCAACACGTAAGCCCCTGTTGGCGAGGGCTTGCAAACTGGGCTCGCAACTAACCAACCCTAATGTCAAACAATGTATCCAAGGCCTCACCCCAGCATCCCTCAATACGTCCATAGAGATAGAGCTAGAGTCTGGTGACCAGGCTGAACCACAATGCCACGTCCCCCCTTGATTCCCTACGACATATTAGTTCCACTAATGTAATGGCGATACGACGATGTTAGTGGACAAGACTTGAGTAGAAATAGAGCTAGAGTCTGGTGACCAGGCTGAACCACAATGTCATGTCCTCCCCCTGATGCTCTACTCGCATCAAGCACACTAACACTTTCTTAGTGGACATGACTTGAATAGACCATGGCACAATATACCCCGATGAGAACGGCATCGAAGTACCAGTTGATACCATCCCTACCCACACCATGTACACCAGCCAAACACAAACATTCACATGCCTATTCCTACCATCATCAACATCATCATGTTATAATCAATAAATTTAAATATGCATGAACATTAATAATAAAAAATTAGATGACATGTTGAATGCACATTACAAGCATACACGCATATCACAATCATGGTATTGGACTCAAGAAATAAAAACAATTTTTTATTAACCAATTAGTTTAGGTCTTGTTCCCTCACCTTAGCTTGTTAATAGATCCTCTTCCAAGCTTTAGAATCACCTTTATAATGTTATTATATTGCTAGAATACCTAACAAAGTCGAAAGAATTTAATTAGAATTAATTCTGAATTTAAAAACCATGCTGTTAACTGAGGGTCGGAGGTAAGGTCGGAGTCATGATCGACCCTGGGTGCAACCCTCCTCAAATCTGGACTTCCAGAACCCTGAGGGTCGATAATCAGGTCACATAGGGTTGGATGGTCATCGACCCTCTGTGCGACCCTCGGTGGGTTTTGGTCAATTTTTCTCCTTTTAGTCCACTCTTCGTGTTTGGGGTCCTATGGCTTGCTCCTACAGTCCATTCAACATATATTCCATGGTCTAGAACCATGAATCATCCACCTATATAGCTTTTATGTATTCTCCCTTGGTTTTCCATGAAAACCTAACCATGGGTTGATGGTTTGGGTTTATCCGAGATCACACTCTCTTCATTATCTAACCTAAGGTCTGTAGAAACTCATGGAGATAGTATCCATACCTGAGAAGTATGCTTCTTCCTCTGAATTCCTTCTCCTTGGTCTTCTTCTCCACTTTCCTTCTCTTCTCCTTCTCTTCCTTCTCTTCCTTCTCTTCTCTTTCTCTCAATCCAATTAGGGTTGTAAAAGGAGTGAAAGAGGCTTAGGGATGTCCTATTTATAGAGTAAAACCTCCCAAAATAAGTCTCATTGAGTTTAGGAAAGGTTCCAATTGAAATTAAGAAGGTTTCTCATTTTTTTGTTCGTACCATTCTTCACGAATACTGAGGGTCGATGGGAGGGTCGTTGGGAGGGTTGGACAACTCATAGACCCTCTGTGACCCATGGTTGAGGGTCGATGGGAGGGTCGGACCTGCCTGTTAAAACCTGTGACCCTACCCTCATTTTGACTATTTTTGGATAAATTTTCATATTGGGTCTTGGTTTTTCTTCACACATTTGGTCCACTTGGCTCGACCATGATATGTAGACGGGTCCCGACACAAAATATAAGGTTAGGCCGGGTTCATGGCGTGCGGGTCTTTCATCTTTGCTACTACATCCATAGAGTAATGCCTCTCTTGGGCCTCGTATATACTCAATACTCACTATGAGGACAAAGATGGAAATCTTGGAAGTCGCCACCTAGATTTAGGTCTAGGAACTTAGAAATGTGAAATCTCACCCCAAGGTAAGACTTTGATTGACTCATGACCCTTAGATTGGATTTCTAGTCCATCAGAGATTTGGGTAAGCGTCAGATTACGGTTATGGGAAGGGGTTAGGCACCTAAACCGCCTGATCGAAATCGGTCTCCTTTGCCTTTCCTATGCTAGACTCTATCTGTTAAACCAAACCAAACCAAGGGGTTTGATATCATTGAACCGAATCTGTATCCATCATATTGCCTACGTATTACGAAATTATTCCGAAAATCAGGTTCACCATCGTAGTTCAGGTGTGATTAAAGTTTATAGATGTGATTTATGCTTGTGCATGATTAAGTTCATTATTCAAATTGATGTTTATGCTTGAAAGGTTGAGAAACCCTATGCGTTAGGATCTCAATAGTCCTAGTGGATCTAAGAATAACCCTATTTGGGTCAAATATGGATAACCCTATCTGGGTTGGAATGTGGATAACCATATCTGGGTTAAAATGTGGATAAATATCCTAGTGGATCTATAGATAGTCCGAGTGGACTAAGGTGTGGATAACCCTATTTGGGTTAAAATATGAGGGATATCCTAGTGGATCTATGGATAGTCCGAGTAGACTAAGGTTTGGATAACCCTTTTTGGGTTAGAATATGGATAGATATCCTAGTGGATCTATGGATAGCCCGAGTGGACTAAGGTGTGGATAAATATCCTAGTGGATCTATGGATAGTCCGAGTGGACTAAGGTATGGATCCGAATTTGGGATTCTCCCAAATGGCCTACGTATCCTAGGGTTTGCCCTAGGAATCAGAATCCACGTAGTTCAAAATTGGGTGGATGTCCTAGTGGATCTATGGATAGTCCGAGTGTACTAAATGTATGGATCCAAATTTGGATTTCTCCCAAATAGCCTACGTATCCTAGGGTTTGCCCTAGGAATCAGAATCCGTGTAGTTCGAACTAGATAACCCTATTTGGGTCAAAATGTGGGTAAGTATCCTAGTAGATCTATGGATAGTCCGAGTGGACTAAGGTTTGGATAACCCTTTTTGGGTTGGAATATGGATAGTTATCCTAATGGATCTATGGATAGTCCGAGTGGACTAAGGTGTGGATAAATATCCTAGTGGATCTATGGATAGTCCGAGTGAGCTAAGGTGTGGATCCGAATTTGGGATTCTCCCAAATGGCCTACGTATCCTAGGGTTTGCCCTAGGAATCAGAATCTGTGTAGTTCAAACTGGATAACCTGTTCTAGGTTAGAAAGTGAGAACCTGTTCTAGGTTTGGGATTGAGAACCTATTCTAGGTTTAGGGTTTAGAACCTATTCTAGGTTTAGGGTTTACCGAGGGGTAAAATCGTCCTAAATTACCCTTTTCATCCTGAATTCTAATTTTAGAAGGTTTGGCAAATTATTTTTCTTTCTTTATTAAGGCTTTTATTATTCCCATTATGCCCTTCTCAAGAATGTGGGTGCCTAAATGCACGTCCCCACACCTAATATGTTTTCTAGGTGTACAGATATGGCAGTTCGACTAGGGTGTTGCATAAATTAAATTATTGCCCAAAATAGAATATTCTATCTAAATATGGCATATAAAATATTTATGGCAAGAAATTCACATATAGTAAAATTGTTTGAAATCTCTCAAATATGGCATTATTGCAAATAAGGTAAGGGCCTATATGGCATGATCTAATATACTATCTAAGCATGGCAATTTTTAATATGGCAATGAGCATTTAAACATGGCAATGAGCATCCAAATATGGCAATGAGCATCTAAATATGGCAATGAGCATCCAAATATGGCAATGAGCATCTAAATATGGCAATGAGCATCCAAATATGGCAATGAGCATCCAAATACTCATGATGAAAAATTCAACGGTATAAATCACTATTGATGGCAATTTAACCGTTCAGGTTCATTTAACATACTTCTGATGGCAATCCAATGGTTCAGATTTCTCAAAATAATAATCTAACCATTCAAAATCATTTAAATCACTTCTGATGGCAATCCAATGGTTCAGATCACTCAAAATGATTATCTAACCATTCAGATCAAGCATCAATGTATCTAAAATCAATGATTTAGATTTGATCATTAAAACATCCAAGATCAATGGTCAAAATTTAATCCCTTAAGATTCCAAGATCAATGGCCAATAATTTTCATCAAAGTTTCATAATCAATGAGTAGAAACTAATCACATTAAAATTCAATCGAAGGACCAAATTAATATTCAATATCAATCATAATTGATCAAACTCCTTCAACATCAATGGTATACATTGGATCAAATTTACATTCGATATCAATGGTCCATAATTAATCATATCAAATTCAAGATGGATGGCCATATTTCTTTCACATAAAATTCTAGCATGGTTAGATCAATTTATCACACGAAATTCCAGCATGGTCGGATCAATCTTATCACATGAAATTTCAGCATAGTCGGATCAATTTCATAAAAATTCCAAGCATTCAGGAGCAATTTTGTAACAATTTCAAACATTCATCAATTTCATAACAATTCCAAACATTCGTCAATTTCATAACAATTCCAAACATTCATGATTGAATCAATAAAACAATTCATGGTTGGATCAATGGGATTGAAAGTTTGGACAGCTGCTGATTTTGGGTTTGGAATAGGAGATAGCACAGGTTCGGTTATGGTGGCTACAGGTGCATTAGGTGCAGGAAGGTATTGGGTTGACAAGTGTTTGGAGGTGTAGCTGTGGAGATTTACACAAGATGATTGGATGAGGGTTGAAAGGAGGTGATTGTATGGCCTACGGTGGACAGTTGCAGCATGGAGGTCGATTGGGTTTGTAGAGGAGATCCAGGTGTTACAGATGTAGAAAAATAAAAAGAGTAAGACAGAGGAGGAGCTTACCTTAGTTGCAGGAGTTTCCCTCTTTGCTTCTTCTTTCTCCATCTTTCAGTCCTCTTCCTCTGAATCGCCTCCTTCTCTTTGATTTTTTTCTTTTTTTTAATCTCTCTCCCCGATCTGCCTTTTCTCTCGTTTCAGCCCCTCTCTCTAGATCTCCGCCTCTCTCTCTAGTTTTCCTCCTCTCTCTCTTCTCGGTTTATCTCCACCTCCTCCTTTCTCTCTTCTCCCTCATCTTTTTGCTTTTTTTTTATTCTTTTTTTTTCTTCCACTATTATGTTTCTCTCTTCTTCTCAAAGCCCCACGAAACCTCTCCTTTTTCCCCTTTTTTATGTTTTTTTCGGTTTCCTCCCACTTCTCTTCGGACTCTACTTTCTCCTCTTTTTTCCTTTCTTTATTCTTCTCTCCCTCTCCCCAATCTTCTCGATCTTCTCCCTC
This sequence comes from Protea cynaroides, assembly GCA_028583415.1. Lineage (NCBI taxonomy): Eukaryota > Viridiplantae > Streptophyta > Magnoliopsida > Proteales > Proteaceae > Protea > Protea cynaroides. The sequence goes on from CM053276.1 coordinate 53,992,300, forward strand.
CTTTCTCTCCTCTTTTTTCCTTTTTTTTTATTCTTCTCTCCTAATCCTCTCGATCTTCTCCTCTTCTCCTCGATTCTTTTCCTTTTCTATTTTTTCTATTTTTTCTTTTTTTTATTCTTCTCTCTCTCTCCTCAATCTTCTCGATCTTCTCCCTCCTTTCCTCAAATCTTCTTGATCTTCTCCTCTTCTCCTCAAATCTTCTTGATCTTTCTGATTTCCTTTTTTTTCCTTTTCTCACCCACTGAACTCTCTCTCCCTCTTTTATTCGGTTTTTTTTCTTTTCTATTTTTTCTTTCTTTTTTTGTCTTCTCCACCTCTCTCTCTCTCTCCCCGATCTTCTCTTTTCGATCCTCTCATTTTTTTTCCTTTTTTGATTGTTTTTTCTCCAACCGCCCTCTCTCTCTCCCGGATCTTCTCTTTTCGATCCTCTCAATTTTCTTTTTTTTTCTTTTTTGATTGTTTTTCTTCTCGATCTTCTCGATTTTCTACCTTTTTTATTCTTCTTTCTTTTCTGGCAATCCCTCTTTCTCCTCCTCTTCTCTCTCTTGGTCTCCATCTTCTCGGGATCTCTCTCCTTTGTTTTCTATATATAAAAGATATATATAATTATATAATATATTAATATATTAATATATATAATATAATATACATATAAGACATATGTATATATTATATGATATATTATAATATATTATACATTATATAATAATATATAAAAGAAATACATGCATATGTGCCACCATGAATTGATCCAGATTGACAAGGATTGACTGGGTTGGGCCAAGACTGGCTTGGGTTGAGCTGAGTTGACTGGATTGACTGGAATTAACTGGGTTGGGCCAAGACTAGCTTAGGTTGAGCTGAGTTGACTGGATTGACTGAAATTAACTGGGTTTTCTCTCTCTATCATTTCATGGGTCATTTCCACTGTCATTTCGCACAGAATTTTTCGATAGCCTCTATTTCAAATTTTCTACGTTCACTTTGTAGGACATTAAAAATGAAGAATATTGGAACTTGAATCACCACATTTGGAAATAAAATGACCAACTTATGAATTTTTGAAGTTTAAGCAGGCCAATTATCGATAATTTGGCTGACCATTCTGCATGGGATCCTTCGGAGACTTCAATTGAAAATCCTTTAATCTACTTTGTAGAGTACTAAAAATGGAACATAATGAAACTGAAATCACCTAATTTGGATATGGGGTGACCAAAATATGAATTTCCAAAAGTTAAATGGTCATTTCCATGTGTAATTTTGCATGGGACTCTTCAGAGACTTCTACTTGGGATTTTTCACGTCCACTTTGTAGAACATCATAAATGAAGAATAATGGCCTTAGAATCATCTGAATCCGACGTAAAACGAAAAAGATATGAAGCTTTGAAGTTCTAACGATAATTTTGCATGAAAGCTTGCATGGGGCCCAGTGGTGACTTTTACCTGGGATTTTTCACGTCCACTTTGAAGAGGACTGAAAATAAGGAATATTGGCCTTTGAATTATCTGATTCCGATATCAGATGACCCAGATATGATGTCTTGAAGTTTGGATGACAATGCATGCATGATATGATAATTACATAAATGCCCCTGCACTTTCAAACTACGATATCTTCCTTGTTTGAAGTCAAAATTTGTTGATTCCGGTCTCATTTCGAAGATAATTTCAAAACCTATTCATCCAAGTAGATAATAGCCCATGATCCTGCTGTGGGGTTCAGTGGAGAATCACAAATCTTTGGGTTAAAGGCCGAAAACCTGCCATATTGGTTCACTTACGCAGAGGGTGGCAAAAATGGAGTGCTTACACTCACCACTTATAATTTGGTTGCTCCAACAACCTCGGTGCTACAACACCGACTTCAACTCTTGATCGTACAAGAGCAAGGGCTTTAACCTCAATCCAGACAATCCTAGTCACAGCCCATTTTGGGGAATCAGGCGTGATATCTGAGTCATTAACGAGACAACTTAAATCATCTAGTGACTGATAACCAAAGTGATCTACCAAACAAACCTCACAGTCTACACAAACAATATCCAACATAATCAACAATAAGTAATAATAGTTGCAGCAGAATCATAATATAGAACAGATGCTTTTAATGTTATCATTACATAATAAGTCTGTTATGTCTTACATACCATTTCACATGTAATATTCATATTACATATACCCCATACTAAATAACTAGAGTAAATCTGAATAAAATAATGTAAATAGACCAAACCGCATCTATCAACAGACATCAGAATCGTGGAAGCGAGGCACTGATTCAAGTCTCATAAACACAATCGTTATAGGTACAGCCCTCGACATAGCACCTCCATGGCCCTCCACCAAGAGAAGTGCCTCTACATCAATAGGATCCATATCAGCCATCATAGAAGAGGAACATGTAACCAAAGCTAAAAAAAAATATTTCAATAGAGGGGTGAGCTCCCATCCTAGCTCAACGAGAAGTCAAGGATCAATGCAATCCTAAACAATAATTTAATGATGCAACAAAGTAAATAAACAAGCAATTGCAAGTGGCAATCAAATGTGTATGTACTCATGGTCGGCCTGTACCCTAGCTCAACCGTCATTGATCTCTAGACGAACCTAGACAATCAATGACACCACTGACCCGAGCAAACCCTCGATAATTAGTGGCTCGTCACTGGGTGAACCGTCATTGATCTCAAGACGAATCCAGACAATCAATGACACCCCTGACCCAAGAAAACCCTAAATGATCAGTGGCTCATTCATCCTTCATTAAAGCACAAGTCATTTGACCATGGTTGATGCATGATGCACGATAATATAATAAAGGGCTATGCCCCAGCAAAGATCCCCATTCCACTTCAATGGACTGACCGTGTCCCCACTAAGGTATAACCTGATATATGGCCATGTATCATGCTCCCACATGCTACATGATTATATACCCCATACACAATCACATCCATATCAACAATCACTCAATTATAGTATGTGCACCCAGTAAGTAAAATTATACTCAAGCAGGAATCCTCGTTTCATTCTAATGGACTGACCATGTCCCCCCTAGAGTATAGCGTGCTAACATGGCCCATGTATTGTGCTCCAACATGCCACATGCCCATCATACATGATCACAACAAGGCTATACCTCAGCAGAGAACCCCAGATCCCCACTCCCATGGATCATCGTGTCCCTACTAAGGTATACACCGCTCCCAACATAATTCATTAAGTCACCCATTACATGAAACACCACACATGGGTTGTATCCCAATAGAGAACCCTATATCCCTACTCCCATGGATCACCATGTCTCTATTCGGATACCAGCACACCAACATCGTACGTATGCCGGTGCTCCAATACGTCACACATACCACCATACATGGTTATGAACACATAATGATATGAAAACTACACCCTATCGAGAACCCTGGATCTCCACTCCCATGGATCACCATGTCTCCAATAGGGTGCCAACAACCAACAACATGACCCATGCATTGTGCTCCCACATACCACATGTCCATCATACAACAATCAATAAACATAGTTATTGTTATAATGCAAATGCATGAACAGTTTATACAATTCATTGGATAACATATTATAGCAAAAGAAATGCATAGACAACAAGCACATGCTCAAACTCTGTATGACCCAACCCCTCACCTATAGACACCAGTGGTGCTAAAGAACCTTGAAGCTAGTAGAAGACTTCGTCCACTACCTGCGATGTTTTACCTAATTAGTTAGACAAGTTTCATTAAGTTGGTAAGTATCTTTTAAACCAGCATTAACAAGTCCTAGAGTCTATGCATGGGTCCCAAGATAAGCCAAGAACCGAATGGTTGGTCTTCTTAATAATTACTAGGCTTATAAATCAAAATAAACTGAACTAGAGGATAGAATCGGGTGATCGTTCCACCAGTATAGTAATCTAGTTAACACTTAGTCATTTCTTAAGTAAACTGGAACGGAGGACAAATCGGATGGTCAAGCATCTGGTAGACCATCCGGTTCATATCTACTGTTATAACAGTGGGGTTCCAGAAGGTTTTTCAAAAGCTTTTCTAGGTGATACATGATCCGATACTACCTCCTGTTCCTGCCTCTGATTCATGCCGCCGATTTACTACTGTTGGTTGAGCATAACAGATGTCCCTGTGCCACCATTATGCCTCCAGTTTGCTGCCGTCAGTTATGCCTCCTGTTTGATATTTAGCCTACATGGAGGCTTGGCCAAACGAAGCCATGTACTTTACTAGTGAAACTCACCCGAAGGGTCTTACTCCTGGTTAGATGGCTCTGGTTGGGGTCCTCTAGATATTACTCGGTTGATGAGCCAAGGCATTGGCCCTAGCGGAGGAATGATTTTTTTTTTCAATCGGAAGGATGGTCAATATCGTGCCTTCAGTTTCTTGCCTCTGGTTCAGACCCAAAAGCCAAGCACGAACCAAAGAAGGCTTCCTTCTTTGGGGAAAGTCTTCCCCACTTGGTTTCCTTCACACTAAGCAGTGGGAAACCTTCTCCCACCTTTATTACACCTAATGAGAGTCATTTAGACCCTATTATCATCTCCAATCAAAGATGAGTAGACAACCTAATTTTTCTTGGACAAGCTTGGTTTCCATTAATGGATACCATTAATAATGAGCTTCACCATAGTCTTTGAATATACATCAACAAGAAGAGGAAGAAGATAAGGTATAGAACTTACCTCAATGAAGAACTTAGGGCTTGATTGAGTTTGAGTTCCAAGCTTGAGCTCCCCTCTTCTCTCACTATCACTCTTAATTTTAAGGCAAGAGGGCCAATAAAGAGGAGTGACCCTCCTTTTATAGAAAATCAGGGAGAAAGAGTCACTCAAACCCGAGTTCAACTAGCTAGTGTCAACCATCCGGTTATACCTTCGGTTGGTCATCCAGTAGGCCAAAATATGGCATATTGGCCAGTTATTTAGCCCACATGCTTTGGGATGCATAGCCCTTCCACCCAAGGTCTACTAAGGTATCTTACTCTATCAAATACAAGTAGTGAAGACTCACCTAAGGTTCAGATACCACCATCGAGTCCGCATCAGGTGCTCCATCAATTGATGTGTTGAGACCTAGCACAAGAGGAATCTGGGTTAGTAAGGGATTCCATGTGTGGGTCTCACAATCCCCTCAATTTATAAGAGTTTCACCTCCAAAATTTAGGTGTACCTGAGTCTTCAAATAAATGTGGATACTTCTCCCGCATTGCATTTTCACTTTCCTAAGTGGCTTCTTCAATTGCATAACTGCGCCAATGATCCTTCACATAGGGAATAGAACGGTTTTGCAGTTGTTGCACTCTTCTGTAAGACCCGTATCAAACTAACCGGTCTTACCACCTTGTACCAGGTCTACCTATCATGGTCGAGCCAAGTAGACCAAGTGCGTGAAGAAACCACAAGACCAGGTATGAAGTTTAACTCAAAAATAGTCATATATGAGGGTAGGGTCGCATGCCTAAATAGGTGTGACCGACCCCACCTCAAAAGAGTCCAACCCATGACTTTTTAGTCGTGGGGTGGCATGACTAGAAAAACATAGGGTCGACGGATTCTACGACCCTACATGCGACCCTGCGATAGCAGACAGAATCTGAAAATTAAGAAACCTTCCTAATTTAAAGGGGTGTAAGCACCCCATTTATATATATATATATATATATATATATATATATATATATATATATATATATATATATATATATATATATATATATATATATATATATATATATATAAGAAAGAGAGAGGAAAGAGAGGTCATAGGAAAGAGAATGGGAGAAAGAAAAGGAAAGAGAGAAAGAAATAAAAGAAAAAGAAAAGAAAAAAAAGGGATCCCCTTTACGTTTTCTTTCTAGAAAATGTGAATGAGAGAGAGAAGAAGAGAAGAAAAGGAAAGAAAGAAAATAGAAGAAAAGGAAAGAAGAAAAGGAAAAAGAAAGAAAAGAGAAGAAAATGAAAGAAAGAGAAGAAGAAAAGAAAAGGAAAGAAAGAGAAGAAAAAGGAAAAAAAAGAAAAAAAATAATAATAATAAGAAGAGGAGGAAGAGAGAGAGAGAGCACGGGAGAATGAAGAAGAGGGGCTGAAACCGAAAAAAAAGAAAGAACAGAAGAGGAAGAAGAAGATCAAGAGAAGGAGAAATCAGAAAAAATAGGTAAACTCTGCTTTATCGTTTTCTTTATTTGAAATTTCATGTGCTAAAATTGACCAAAATGAGTTGAAATTTCATGTGGATAAAATTGATTCAAACATGTAGGAATTTCATGTGATCAAAATTGATCTGAAAATGCTTAGAATTTTATGAAATTTGATCCCATTGGTTTGAAATTTAAGGTGATTAAATATGGACCATTGATATGGATTTTGGATGATTAAAATTGTGGACATCTTATCTGGATCTGATCTTTGGAATTTGATGTGATTAATTAGATCAATTACATGTAGGAATTTCATGTGATCAAAATTGATCTAAAAATGCTTAGAATTTTATGAAATTTGATCCCATTGGTTTGAAATTTAAGGTGATTAAATATGGACCATTGATATGGATTTTGGATGATTAAAATTATGGTCATCTTATCTGGATCTGATCTTGGGAGTTTGATGTGATTAATTGGATCAATTACATGTAGGAATTTCAGGTGATCAAAATTGATTTAAAAATGCTTAGAATTTTATGAAATTGATCCATTTGGTTTGAAATTTAAGGTGATTAAATATAGACCATTGATATGAATTTTAGATGATTAAATTATGGCCATCTAATCTGGATCTGATCTTGAGAATTTGATGTGATTAATTGGATCAATTACATGTAGGAATTTCATATGATCAAAATTGATCTGAAAATGCTTAAAATTTTATGAAATTGGTCCCATTGGTTTAAAATTTAAGTTGATTAAATATGGACCATTGATATGGATTTTGGATGATTAAATTATGGTCATCTGATCTGGATCTGATCTTGGGAATTTGAGATTAATTGGATCACTTACATGTAGGAATTTCATGTGATCAAAATTGATCTGAAATGCTTAGAATTTTATAAAATTGATCCCATTGGTTTGAAATTTAAGGTGATTAAATATGGACCATTGATATGGATTTTGGATGATTAAATTATGGCCATCTTATCTGGATCTGATCTTGAGAGTTTGATTTGATTAATTGTGACCATTGATTTGAAACTTTTTAATACAAATTTGTATATGGTCATTTGATGTTAAGTTATTTTCACATGATTTAATTATGGCCTTTGATCTTGAGCCATTGATTGATAAATTTGATCCACTAGATGATCAATTGATTTCTGATTATGTGATAACATTAAATCTGAATCATTGGATTTTATGTTGATATGTCCACCATCTTGATGCTTGCATGATTCTTGCTGTTTTGGAATGCTACACATGCTTATTACTATATTTGTCTGCCACATGCTTACTGTCATATTTAGATGATTACTGTCATATTTGGATGCTTACTGCTATGTTTGGATTACTACCACTGCTATAGTTGGAAAGTTTTCATTCATCATATTCGTCTTGGAAAGAGATAAATTGAAAAACAGCAATTAGGGTAGAAAACCCTAAGATGAAAGAAAAATATCAATTAGGGTAGAAAACCCTAAAAATGGAAAGAAAATAGCAATTAGGGTAGAAAACCTTAAAAATGGAAAAAAAATAGCAATTAGGGTAGAAAACCCTAAAATGAAAAGAAAATAGCAATTAGGGTAGAAAACCCTAAAAATAGTCATATTAGGTCTTGCCATGCTTAGAATTAGCCTATTAGATCTTACCATATAGGCTCTTGCCTTATTTGCAGTGCATGCCATATTAAGGAGATTTTCACAATCTTGCTATATGTGTATTTCTTGCAATAAATGTGTTATATGCCATATTTAGATGAATAATTCAATTTTGATAATAATTTAATTTATGAAACACCCTAGTCGAACTGCCATATCTGTACACCTAGCAAACATATTAGGTGTGGGGACGTGCATTTAGGCACCCACATTCTTGGGAAGGGCATAATGGGAATTATAAAAAACCATAATAAAGAAAGAAAATGCTTTGCCAAACCTTCCAAAATTAGAATTCAGGATGAAAAGGGTAATTTAGGATGATTTTGTCCATCGGTAAACCCTAAACCTAGAATAGGTTCTAAACCCTAAAATTAGAATAGGTTCTCAATCATTCTAACCTAGAAAAGGTTACCCAATTCCCGAACTACGTGGATTCTGATTCCTAGGGCAAACCCTAGGATACGTAGGCCATTTGGGAGAAACCCAAATTCGGATCCACACCTTAGTCCACTCGGACTATCCATAGATCCACTAGGATATTCATATTTTAACCCAGAAAGGGTTATCCAAACTTTAGTCCACTCGGACTATTCATAGATCCAGTAGGATATTTATCCACATTCCAACCCAAATAGGGTTATCCACATTTTAACCCAGATAGGGTTATCCATATTCCAACCTATAAAGGGTTATCCATATTCCAACCCATAAAGGGTTATCCATATTCCAACCCAAAAAGGGTTATCCATATTTCAACCCAAATAGGGTTATCCACATTCCAACCCAGATAGAGTTATCCTTATTCCAACCCAGGATAGGTTATCCATATTTTGACCCAGAAAGGGTTATCTATTCTTAGATCCACTAGGACTATCTATCAATCCACATGGACTATCCAGATCCTAATCCATAGGGTCTCTCAACCTTTCAAGCATAAAACTTCAACTTGAACAAAGAAATTAATCATGCACAGGCATAAATCACAACCATAAATTTTAATCACACTTGAACTACAATGGTGAACCTGATTTTCAGAATAATTTCGTAATACGTAGGCAATCTGATGGATACAGATTCGGTTCAATGATATCAAACCACTTAGTTTGGTTTGGTTTAACAAATAGAGTCTAGCATAGGAAAGGTATAGGAGACTGATTTCGATCGGGCGATTTGAGTGTCTAACCCCTTCCCATAACCGTAACCTGACACTTACCCAATCTCTGATGGACCAGAAATCTAATCTAAGGGTCATGAGTCAATCGAAATCTTACTTTGGGGTGAGATTTCACATTTCTAAGGTCCTAGACCTAAATCTAGGTGGCGACTTCAAAAGATTTCCATCTTTGTCCTCACAGTGGCGACTCCACTGGGGATATAAATGTCAAACTCCTAAATGAAAACTTTCCTTGTGTGAATTGGATGCTAGATTTTAGGATACTATATTTATGCTTGTATATTATTGCTTTGGGGGGAATGGGTTCTGTCACACATTCGTGCGAGTAGTCGAACCGGATCCCATGCATATGGGGCAGCCGCTAGGCGAAACACACAGCCTTGGCCTGTACTTTGTGAGAGCACAACCGGCGAGCAGCCTCTAACGAGCGTTTCTTGGGTCCGCCTGAGAATGCGTTATGCTACCACGTCGCTTGGATCCTTGCAACATAGTATATAAAGGGATTGGGGGCCCATTATTCATCGAGCATTCGGTGATAGGTTACCCCATCCTCGTCAAGGTGGCCTTTTCTGTCCTAACCCAGATTGTAGCCCAATGTTTGTTATTTTTTGGTTCATCCTTGAACCGACCCGGTAAAATAGGCTTAACCATGACATCCATGTTCGAGACGTCGAAGTTTTGCTCGTTTTTGTCCTCGATTGGTCAACATGTTAGAATCTACACGATGAGCATCTTGAACTCTCACCCATTGGGAGTATGAGGTGTGTATACACCTGTTCTACATCATAGTAGATGGTCACTATACACCCTCCATTAAGTAAGCTCGATGTGTCAAATCCTCATTGTTAACACGTCGATTTCAAAAAACGAATAGAAAATCCATGTCAAGACATAGATACCATGGTCAAGAAGAAATTTACTAGTTTGTTCATCTATGAACCGCTTTTGATAATCATCCCTAATAAGGACGACGGATTAATATATCCATTTTAATTTCATCGAATTCGGTAATCCAATTGGCCAGACCTTGGTACCACTGATTATCCATTTTGGAATCATGAGGTCCCAAGACTGAACACATGGCTTAATCAAATTCAATTAAATTGACTTAGATAATGTTTACCCAATCGCCCTTATGAAGGAGCTAACTCTTGTTTGGTTAAGTCATCTTTGATTATGCATGTGACTTCTTCCACTCCTCTAGATGTCTAGAATCTCAATATTCCTCAATTGGATTTCAATGCCTTTGGAGAAGAGAATCAAACTGCAACCATATCCACCCTTTTAGGGTGAGAGGCCCCTATAATTAGGGAATTGTCTTGATCTCCCACCTTGAGATCCATCCATATTATCTTTCTAAATGAATCAATGAAAGTCATGAATCTAGATCTTGATTGAACATCAAATTTTGTAAGAAAGAATGAAAGATTCAGCCCCTAAGCAAATCCAATCATAGTTCTCAATGTACCTTTGAATTAAGGAAAGATCCAGCCCCTAGGCAAATCCAATCATAGTTCTCAATTTATCTCAGAATTAAGGAGAGATCCAGCCCCTAGGCAAATCCAATCATAGTTCTCGATTCATCTCTGAATTAAGGAAAGATTCAGCCCCTAGGCAAATCCAATCAATGTTCCCTATTCACATTTGAATTAAGGAAAGATTCAGTCCCTAGGCAAATCCAATCAATGTTCCCTATTCACCTTTGAATTAAGGAAAGATTCAGCCCCTAGGCAAATCTAATCAATATTCCCTATTCACCTTTGAATTAAGGAAAGATTCAGCCCCTAGATAGGTCCAATCATCATTTCGGTTCATCCAGAATTAAAGAAAGATTCAGCCCCTAGGAAGATTCAATCACATCCAGTTCATCTCAGAATCAAAAAAATTATTCAGCCCCTGGGCAGGTCCAATCATTATTTCAATTCATCCAGAATTAAGGAAAGATTTAGCCCCTAGACAGATTCAATCACATCCAGTTCATCTCAGAATCAAAAAAATATTCAGCCCCTAGGCAGGTCCAACCACCATTTCTGGTTCATCTCAGAACTGAAGGAAAGATTCAGCCCCTAGGCAGGTCCAATCATCATTTCAGTTCATTCAGCCTCTAGGCAGATTCAATCACATCTAGTTCATCTCAGAATCAAAGAAATATTCAGCCCTAGATTCAACCACCATTTTTGGTTCATCTCAGAATTGAAGAAGGGTTTAACCTTTAGGCAGGTTCAATCATCACTCCCAGATCATGCTAAAATGAAGAAGGCATTCGGCCCCTAGGCTTTTTCACCTTTCACCTCCTATTTAGGTTCTGGTTCATGTTGGAACTAGGAAAAATTCCATTCATCTGAATTCAATTAGCCACTAGGCTTATCCAACCATCAACTTTGGTTAGGATTCTGATTCATGTCAGGAACTAGGAAAAGTTCCATTCATCTTAATTCAATTAGCCATTAGGCTTATCCAACCATCAATTTTGGTTAGGGTTCCGATTCATGTCGGAACTAGAAAAAGTTTCATTCATCTGAATTCAATTAGCCACTAGGCTTAACCAACCATCATCTTTGGTTAGGGTTCTGATTCATGTCAGGAACTAAGAAAAGTTCCATTCATCTTAATTCAATTAGCCACTAGGCTTATCCAACCATCAATTTTGGTTAGTTTACTATAAAAGTTCCACACCACGCTTATCCAACCATCAATTTTGGTTAGGGTTCCGGTTCATATAGGAACTAGAAAAAGTTCCATTCATCTGAATTCAATTAGCCACTAGGCTTATCCAACCATCAACTTTGGTTAGGGTTCTTATTCATGTTGGAACTAAAAAAATTTCCATTAACCAACCATCAACTTTGGTTAGGGTTCTGATTCATGTCGAACTAGGAAAAGTTCCATTCATCTGAATTCAATTAGCCACTAGGCTTATCCAACCATCAATTATGGTTTAAGTTCAGATTCATGTTGGAACTAAGAAGAGTTCCATTCATTTGAATTCAATTAGCCACTAGGTCTGTCCAACCATCAACTGTGGTTCATGTTCTGATTCATGTTGAAACTAAGAAGGGTTCCATTCATTTGAATTTAATTAGCCCCTAGGCTTGCCCAACTTTCAACTCCAGTTCAGGTTCCAATTCATGTTGAAACTAAGGAATGTTCTATTTATATGAACTCAATGTGAGCATGAGTTAGCCTCTAGGCCTGTTCAACCATTACCTCTTGTCCATATTCCATTTCATGAAAGAATCGAAGAGAGTTTCAATCATTTCAACTCAATCAATCCATCATCTCTATCAATTAGAGTCCAATCCATGATTGTCTTCCTTGGCATCTATCAATCGGAGCCCAACTCAAGCAATCCTTGCCTCTAGCAATTAGAGCCCAGTTCATGACTGTCAATCTTGATCTCTATCAATCAGAGATCAATTCAAAATCAATCTTGATCTCTATCAATCAGAGACCAATTCAAAGTCAATCTTGATCTCTATCAATCAGAGACCAATTCAAAGTCAATCTTGATCTCTATCAATCAGAGATCAATTCAAAGTCAATCTTGTCTCTATCAATCGGAGACCAATTCAAAATCAATCTCTGGCTCTATTAATTAGAGCCCGATCCATGTCTATCATAGCCCAGTGCTATAAGTTAGGATAGCCGTCAGAAATGGTGAATGAGAAGCATTCATCATTGCTTGTCAATAAAGATCAATTCCAGATTCTGGAGTCATCAAGAAATCATGAACCTTCAGCTATGATAGTGCAGTCCCATCTCAGGCATTTCTGCCCCATTGGCCAAGGAAATGCTAGAATCCAAAGAGTTGCCCTCATATTTTTCATTGTTCAAAGAGAGGGAATGGAATTTTCCCGAGCAGTAGGGTTGACCAAAGATGAGATCCGATATGCCCCAGGCTAGGATAGGAACCAGAATCACAGCTAGGGAATGGTCCAATGATGAAACCCTTAACTCATAAACTGGGGCATGAACCAGATTGACCTTGGACCTAAATTGAATGCGGTCTAATGAGGAAAGTCATTATGCCCTAAACTGGGGCATGAACCAAATTGACCTTAGACCCAAATTGAGAGTGGTCTAATAAAGAAATCCATTGAACCCCCTAAGCCAAAGCATAAACTAGTCTAATCTTGGACTCAAAATGGTGTAGTGCAATGGCGATACCCCTTGCTCCCTAAGCTAGGGCATAGGCTAGAATGATTATGAACTCAACCAGAAGCGGTCCATTGATGAATCCATTGAACTCCAAACTGGGGCTTGAGCCATGTAACCTTGAGCTTAAAAAGCAATAGTCCGGTTATGAATGGGTCCCAAACTGAAGGGTAAGAATTGTATGGAACCCTAAAAGGTAGGTATCTTGCACCTATTGATAGAGGGGCATGATGAGTCTTGCTGTTAGAGGTCTGAAGGAAGATTTATTCCCACAACAACTAAAGGTGGTCGTCGAAGGCGTTATGCCCAACTGGAGCCGCTTGGACGAACTAGTTGTTTCAACTTTCTATTATCGATATTCGATAGGTCATCCATGTCTAGGTCCAAGATTGATATGTTTGTTGACAAGTCCAGTCCAATCTGCCCTGCAAGAAAAAGAAAATCATCCCATTTGGGATTTCAATCTCTGTGCTTTGTCTCTTCCATACATTTCCTTCCAGTTTCATACATCCTCCTATTCTACGTACATAGTCAATTCTGACTCTGAAGATGATTGAAACGATGAGCCGTCTCCTGAACTTCTACGCCACCCGGTCTCTTGAGAAAGAAAGGTCCAACCCGTCTGGGAAAGCTTTAAATGATCAATTAGGAGACACAAGAGTAGTCTCAAGAAACATGTATTGAAGAAGTTGCCATTTGTTCTATCTGTAAAAAGATTCCAAGGAAAGCATTACATAATAACAGATCATATCAACAGGTCAGCCAATCAGTACAAATGAATGGAGGACAGATGTGCCACCAAAAAGATGGAAATACCAAAGTTCTTACAAAATACATCATCTGCAAGAAAGAGATACACGATGAATGATCAATTTCAAAATCAATGAATGAGATCATTGGGATACGAAAAAAAAATCAGATAGAAGGTGATGATTAACTTCCAGAGGACAGCATACAGATTCACCATTCAGATAAAATCAGATCTAGATGAGCAGTCACAAATGCTCATAAAGTTTACAGAAGATTAGAGTACTAACTAGGGCAAAGAGGTCCTGTCTGATTGGAAATGTTTGGAAGAAGAAGATTCAAATCCAATATTGAAAGTAATGCTTCAACTTTGCGATCAAGTGAAGCACTGCATTATGTAGCCTCCACATCCAAAAAAAAAAAAAAAAAAAAAAAAAAAAAGCAAAGTCTATAATGGGAGGTAGTCACATCAGACAGAAGGTGATGAATAACTTCTAGAAGACAACATACGGATTCACCATTCAGATAAAATCAGATACTATATGAGCAGTCACAAATGCTCATAAAGTTTACAGAAGATCAGAGTGCTAGTTGGGGCAAAGACATTCTATTTGATTGGAAATGTTTGGAAGAAGAAGATTCAAATCCAATATTGAAAGTCAGGATTCAATTTTGCGATCAAGTGAAGCACTACATTATGTGGCCTTCACATCCAAAAAAAAAAAAAAAAAAAAAAAAAAAAAAAAAAAGAGAAGAAAAGAAAATAGTAAGATGTTGAATGGCATTGGAGCTTGACAGTAAGCCAATTATCCCTCTCACTTCAAGAGGATGATAGTTCCAACCAAAGCCTGATAGCAAGTTCGATCATTCGTCGAGATTTACAACATGTTGGATCAGACTTTTGATTTTGGCCAGTTACATCCCACCTTTACAGGAGACGATCTCATCACTTCTTCATCATCAGAGAAACATTTCTCATCGGCATTAGACTCTCTCTCCTGTCTACCAATCTGACGGCTTTCCAAGGAGTCTCTATCACAAGCCCTTCTTTTGATTATCAATTTTTATGGCATTGTACCTCATGATCATGTCATCATCTTATGTACAAATTCATGAATCTAGCTGGAACTCTCATCTGTCGTTCATTACATCCGACGGCTTCCCAAGGTTCCTATAAGCCCTTCATTTTTCAAGCCAATAAAATGGGATCTTCTCGGTAAGATAAACCCATTCTACATAAACAACCAAACACTCTCCCAATGGTAGACCCATGTGGACAGTTTCACATCAGTCCTCTTGGACCTTCAACATCAATACTTGTCAACAAACCTAAAGGTTTCAGGCCTAGATATGATCGTGACTGATTCAAAATCTCGATATAGCTTGTTGGGACACGTGTTCCATCTGAACATCTCCAAGAAAGGAAAACATAATTCGGCACCATTTTTAATTTTGGTGTGGGACTGTATTTCCCTAAGATCGCTTTTAGTGATGATTTAAATAGCTTCCCGCCTATCAATACGTGTAGGTGTCAACTTAAACAGTGGGACAAGGCTACCCATTTGTCATGAAAGTCATGCCATTCAGATTTCCCCTAAGGGTTTCAGACCATTGGATAGGACCATAATTTTGGAAATATCCTCACCATATCAGGACTCTTTATTCAACCCAAGATGGGGTTTGCAAAAAGAAGAAAATGAAAAAAAAATAAAAGGAAAGGCAACCCGAGAAACCTCAATGGGCAACCCATAATATCTCAGTGGGGGATAGGCGACCTGATGCAACCTTAAAGCATTGCCCTCTTTGGCCCTTCATAGGAAAATCCAGTGGTTCATGTAGACAAGTGTCATACCCAGTCTACCCTTCATAAGGAACCTCTCTTTTGCTCTCCAGTGAATCATACTCAGAGCAGTTGAACAAACCATCATCTATTTGCCTTTTGGGCTCCATAGCATTGCCTTTCAACAGAATCCTATCTTCAAATCCTTTTGTCGAGAGAGCAAATTCTCATGGCCTGGTTATGGATAGAGCCAAATTCATTCAAATCATCAGTTCTCTCATTTTTCAAGATTCAAGAAGGGCTTATCTAAGAAGTCACTTTCTGCAATCAATCTGTCAATCTTTCCTTGACCTTGGAAGCATGGTCAATTCTGGATGCAATCCAGATTCAACCTAGTTCTAACTCTGTTAGATTGTCTGTTTCTTTCTATCTTGCCCTAACACACTACAGTAGTGGTCTGTCACAACATGCAGACACTGGGGCATAGATATACCCTATGTAGAGGAATCAAACTTGATCATGAGCATTACATCAAGGATCCATTGTCTAGTCCGAAGTCACTACTTTCATAGTCAATAGAAGTAGGTCCATCCAAGTTGGTTTTTGCCAATTTCTCAGTTCTCCCAATCCTGTTGATGAAAAAAATCCAACGTGGTCGCTCACCTGTTAGGAGTTGGTCACCAAATTCTTTGATGGAACACTTCGAATCCTTTGTGCCTCATGCCTACTTTGGGGCCATGGTTCATTTATCTTTCAAAATTGGCACAACAATGTTGCAAAGCCCTGAGCTTTTCATGAGCCTAGATCAAAGGCCAAACCCATGTCACATTTCATCACTATTTGGCTATTCTACCAATTTGGTCTACCATAATGCACAGTCAAAGAACTTAGTTGATCAGATGCCCCTCGACAGTCTAACACCAAGGTCAATCAATAAAATCACTTTGGTTAGAGACTGTCAAGCTCCCTTCATTCTTATTCAAAATCTTCGCTAGAGTTTCTTTCAATCCAAAATCCAACAACACCAATGTTGGCTGAAGAAAATCATCAATTTCAAATTACATGGAACCTTTCCAAGGGAGCAACCAAGTCATCACTACCATGCTGAAATTGTGTCAAACTTTCAGTACCAGGTCATAAATGAAAAATTTCAAATTTAGGTATCATGCCAGCAAAGTCCATGTCACCATTTCCATTGAGGCCACATTTTATCCCTTCACCAACAAAGCAGGGTCAAAAAAACCTTGTAAACTGTCAAGGAATTCACCATCATTTCAAATCTGTCCAGCACTTTATAAGTTCAAAGTCAAGAGACTTCCAAGATGGGTCACTTTCGAGCATCCTAAAGGTTCAAAGCAACAAAACTACTTAAGAGGATATTCTAGTTTCCATTCCAGAAGGTTCATAGCCATAGAGCTTCCAAAAAGGATATTCCAATTTTCAAACCCGAAGGTCCATAGCTGGTAGGAACTTCAAAGATGAGTCATTCAGTATCACCCTATAAGTAACTTTCTGAGTTCTTGCTCATTTCAGAATCAATAGCAAATTCCTCACCCTAAAAGTGACCTTCTGAGTTCTTGCTCATTTCATAATCAAATGCAGAGCCCCAGCTCATTCAAAGATCAAATCAATTTCAGCCTATTAGTGAATCAAATTCAGAGCCCTAGCTCATCCAAAGTTCAAATCAATCTCAGTCTATAAGTGAATCAAATGCAGAGCCCTAGCTCATCCAAAGTCAAATCAATCTCAGATTATTAGTGAATCAAATGCAGAGCCCAAGCTCATTCAAAGATTAAATCAATCTCAATCTATAAGTGAATCAAATGCAGAGCCCTAGCTCATCCAAAATTCAAACCAATCTCAGCCTATTAGTGAATCAAATGTAGAGTCCAAGCTCATCTAAAGATCAAGTCAATCTCAACCTATAAGTGAATCAAATGCTGAGCCCTAGCTTATTCAGAAAAATAATCTCAGAATCTCAACCAAAAGAGCCTCAGTTCTATCAAAGAAAAGACATCAAGTCTTACATCCAAATAAATTAAAGCAGAGCCCAAGCTCATGCAATCAGCCTTGTATTCACAGCCTAGCTTCATACAAGAAGAGGTTTATCAGCCTACAAATGGACCAAGTCGGGTTCAAACCCGTACATACCTTGCATCATGAGTTCCACCTCAGCAAGAAGAGGTTCCCAGCCTACAAATGAACCTTGTATTCACAGCCTAGTTTCATACAAGAAGAGGTTTATTAGCCTACAAATGGATCAAGCCGGGTCCAAGCCCGTACATTCCTTGCATTGAGTTCCACCTTAGCAAGAAGAGGTTCCCAGCCTACAAATGAGCCTTGTATTCACAGCCTAACTCCATACAAGAAGAGGTTCTCAGCCTACAAATGAGCCTTGTATTCACAGCCTAGCTCCATACAAGAAGAGGTTCATCAGCCTACAAATGGATCAGGCCGGGTCCAAGCCGCACATACCTTGCATCATGAGTCACCTCAGCAAGAAAAGGTTCCCAGCCTACAAATGAGTCTTGTATTCACAACCTAGCTTCGTACAAGAAGAGGTTTATCAGCCTACAAATGGATCAAGCCGGGTCCAAGCCCGCACGTACCTTGCATCATGAGTTCCACCTCAGCAAGAAGAGGTTCCCAGCCTACAAATGAGCCTTGTATTCACAGCCTAGCTTCATACAAGGAGAACAGTCATCAATTCTCTAAGAAGAGCAAACCTTCATGCCAGTCGAACTACGTTCTGGGCTTGATTTCTAGGACACCCTTAGAATACATAGGCAATTTAGGACAAATATCCCAAAGTATAGTCAAATAAGCAATCTCACTCATATCTCAAAAATGTGGTTCTTTTATCTTCAGCCTTCAATTGGTAACAATCTCGGCTAAAGAGGGGCATCTGTAAGCACCCCATTTTAATATTAATATATATATATATTATAAGAAAGAGAGAGGAAAGAGAGGCCATAAGAAAGAGAATAGGAGAAAGAAAAAAAGAAAAGAGAGAAAGAAATAAAAGAAAAAAGAAAAGAAAAAAAAAGGGATCCCCTTCACGTTTTCTTTCTAGAAAATGTGAATGAGAGAGAGAAGAAGAGAAGAAAAGGAAAGAAAGAAAATAGAAGAAAAGGAAAGAAGAAAAGGAAAAAGAAAGAAAAGAGAAGAAAATGAAAGAAAGAGAAGAAGAGAAGAAAAGGAAAGAAAGAGAAGAAAAAGGAAAGAAAGAAAAAAAAATAATAATAAGAAGAGGAGGGAGAGAGAGAGAGCACGGGAGAATGAAGAAGAGGAGCTGAAACCGAAAAAAAAAAAAAGGAACAGAAGAGGAAGAAGAAGAAGAAGAAGAAGAAGAAGATCAAGAGAAGGAGAAATAAAAAAAAATAGGCAAACTCTGCTTTATCGTTTAATTTATTTGAAATTTCATGTGCTAAAATTGACCCAAATGTGTTGAAATTTCATGTGGATAAAATTGATTCAAACATGTAGGAATTTCATGTGATCAAAATTGATCTGAAAATGCTTAGAATTTTATGAAATTTGATCCCATTGGTTTGAAATTTAAGGTGATTAAATATGGACCATTGATATGGATTTTGGATGATTAAAATTGTAGACATCTTATCTGGATCTGATCTTTGGAATTTGATGTGATTAATTGGATCAATTACATGTAGGAATTTCATGTGATCAAAATTGATCTAAAAATGCTTAGAATTTTATGAAATTTGATCCCATTGGTTTGAAATTTAAGGTGATTAAATATGGACCATTGATATGGATTTTGGATGATTAAAATTATGGTCATCTTATCTGGATCTGATCTTGGGAGTTCGATGTGATTAATTGGATCAATTACATATAGGAATTTCAGGTGATCAAAATTGATTTAAAAATACTTAGAATTTTATGAAATTGATCCATTTGGTTTGAAATTTAAGGTGATTAAATATGGACCATTGATATGGATTTTAGATGATTAAATTATGGCCATCTAATCTGGATCTGATCTTGAGAATTTGATGTGATTAATTGGATCACTTACATGTAGAAATTTCATATGATCAAAATTGATCTGAAAATGCTTAAAATTTTATGAAATTGGTCCCATTGGTTTAAAATTTAAGGTGATTAAATATGGACCATTGATATGGATTTTGGATGATTAAATTATGGCCATCTGATCTGGATCTGATCTTGGGAATTTGATGTGATTAATTGTGACCATTGATTTGAAACTTTTTAATACAAATTTATATATGGTCATTTGATGTTAAATTATTTTCACATGATTTAATTATGGCCTTTGATCTTGAGCCATTGATTGATAAATTTGATCCACTAGATGATCAATTGATTTCTGATTATGTGATGACATTAAATCTGAACCATTGGATTTCATGTTGATATGTCCACCATCTTGATGCTTGCATGATTCTTGCTGTTTTGGAATGCTACACATGCTTATTACTATATTTGTCTGCCACATGCTTACTGTCATATTTAGATGATTACTGCCATGTTTGGATGCTTACTGCTATGTTTGGATTACTACCACTGCTATAGTTGGAAAGTTTTCATTCATCATATTCGTCTTGGAAAGAGATAAATTGAAAAACAGCAATTAGGGTAGAAAACCCTAAGATGAAAGAAAAATATCAATTAGGGTAGAAAACCCTAAAAATAGAAAAAAAATAGAAAATAGGGTAGAAAACCTTAAAAATGGAAAGAAAATAGAAATTAGGGTAGAAAACCCTAAAATGAAAAGAAAATAACAATTAGGGTAGAAAACCCTAAAAATAGTCATATTAGGTCTTGCCATGCTTAAAATTAGCATATTAGATCTTACCATATAGGCTCTTGCCTTATTTATAGTGCATGCCATATTAAGGAGATTTTCACAATCTTGCTATATGTGTATTTCTTGCCATAAATGTGTTATATGCCATATTTAGATGAATAATTCAATTTTGGTAATAATTTAATTTATGCAACACCCTAGTCGAACTGCCATATCTGTACACCTAGCAAACATATTAGGTGTGGGGACGTGCATTTAGGCACCCACATTCTTGGGAAGGGCATAATGGGAATTATAAAAAATCATAATAAAGAAAGAAAAATGCTTTGCCAAACCTTCCAAAATTAGAATTCAGGATGAAAAGGATAATTTAGGATAATTTTGCCCCTCGGTAAACCCTAAACCTAGAATAGGTTCTAAACCCTAAACCTAGAATATGTTCTCAATCATTCTAACCTAGAAAAGGTTACCCAATTCCCGAACTACGTGGATTCTGATTCCTAGGGCAAACCCTAGGATACGTAGGCCATTTGGGAGAAACCCAAATTCGGATCCACACCTTAGTCTACTCGGACTATCCATAGATCCACTAGGATATCCATATTTCAACCAAGAAAGGGTTATCCAAACCTTAGTCCACTCGGACTATTCATAGATCCAGTAGGATATTTATCCACATTCCAACCCAGATAGGGTTATCCATATTTCAACCCAGATAGGGTTATCCATATTCCAACCTATAAAGGGTTATCCATATTCCAACCCATAAAGGGTTATCCATATTCCAACCCAAAAAGGGTTATCCATATTTCAACCCAAATAGGGTTATCCACATTCCAACCCAGATAGGGTAATCCTTATTCCAACCCTGAATAGGTTATCCATATTTTGACCCAGAAAGGGTTATCCATTCTTAGATCTACTAGGACTATCTATCGGTCCACATGGACTATCCAGATCCTAATCCATAGGGTCTCTCAACCTTTCAAGCATAAAACTTCAACTTGAACAAAGAAATTAATTATGCACAAGCATAAATCACAGCCATAAATTTTAATCACACTTGAACTACGATGGTGAACCTGATTTTTGGAATAATTCCGTAATACGTAGGTAATCTGATGGATACAGATTCGGTTCAATGATATCAAACCACTAAGTTTGGTTTGGTCTAACAAATAGAGTCTAGCGTAGGAAAGGTATAGGAGACCGATTTAGATCGGGCGGTTTGGGTTCCTAACCCCTTCCCATAACCGTAACCTGAATCTTACCCAATCTCTGATGGACCAGAAATTCAATCTAAGGGTCATGAGTCAATCGAAGTCTTACTTTGGGGTGAGATTTCACATTTCTAAGGTCCTAGACCTAAATCTAGGTGGCGACTTCAAAAGATTTCCATCTTTGTCCTCACAAGGGGGTCTTTCCTAAACTCATTGGGACTTATTATGGAGGGTTTTCCTCTATAAATAGGATGTCTCTTAGCCTCTTTCATTCCTTTAGAAACCTAATTGAAAGTGAGAGCAAGAGAAAGAGAAGGAAGAGAAGAAGAGAAGAAAACTTGAAGAAGAAGACTAAGGAAGATGAGGAAGTTCAGAGAAACCTCTTTAAGGTATGAACCTAATTCCCTACCTGAATAAGAGAGCCTAGAATAGTTATGAAGAACATAGGATTAGGAGAAACCCAAATCATCCACCCATGGATAGATTCCAAGAGATTTCATGGAGGAAATCATTATGGACAATGAATGGTGTATAAATTATAGTTTTGAGCCATAAAACAATCATAGAATGGACCATGATAGTATGCCAAAGGATCCAAACATGATGGAATGGACTGTAGAGTGAAAGGTCGATAAAGAATACATGTGATCGCACGTAGGGTCGAATGATATCCAACCCTACGAGACCATATGATCGACCACATGCCCTCGGAAAGTCCCAGGGAGGGTGTGGTCGCACATAGGGTCGAATGGTATCCAACCCCACCTACGACCCTACACCCTAGGGTCACAGAAACTGCTACCCTAGGTGCTACCCAACCTGTGACCCTACAGTTTCTGTTAATCTAAATTTAACAGAATTAATTCTAATTAAAATCTATCGACTTGTTAGGTCTTTCTAGTGATTTAAAAGTGATTCATAAAGCTTGAACGAGGATCTACGCTGAATCAAAGGTGAGGGAACAAGACCTAAATTAATTGGCTAATAATAAACTATTTTCGTTTATTGAATCCAATACCATGAATGATTCTATGCTTGTATGATTGTAATGTACATATCACATGTCATCCACTATTCCTGTTATTACTGTTCATGCATATTTAATTCCGTTTATTATAACATGATGATGATGACGATGCTAGGAATAGACATGTAAATGTATGTGTGTGGTTAGTATACTTGATGCGAGTGGTGCATCAAGGGGAGGACGTGACACTGTGGTTCATCCTGGTCACCAGACTCTAGCTCTATCTCTACTCAAGTCTTGTCCACTAACATCGTCGTATCGTCATTACCTTAGCAGAACTATTACATCGTAAGGCATCAGGGGAGGTGGTCCCAGACCGTGTAGTCTTTGACTCTGCCGAGGGGCCTTAGTTCCATCTCTATGGACGTATTGAGGGATGCTGGGGTGAGGCCTTGGATACACTATTTGACATTAGGTGTAAGACCCGTGTCAATCTAACCCGGTCTTACCACCTTGAACCAGGTTTACCCATCATGGTCGAGTCAAATGGACCAAGGGCGTGAAGGAGATCGAGATCCCAGGTATCAAATCGACCCAAAAACACCTAAAATAGGGAAGGGTCGCATACCCAGCTAAGCGGGGTCGGACCTCCCAAAACAGAAAGTCAGACCCTCGGTTTTGGAGGGAGGGTCGGACAGCTTAAGACCCTAGGGTCGACGGGATCATTGACCTTCCCATCGACCCTCGGATTCTGCCGAATATAGAAATTAAGAAATTTCTATATTTTTCGATTGGGATTCTTTCCAAATCTCAGAGGGAGTTATTTAGGATGTTCCTACTCTATTTAAAGGACGTCCCTAAGCCACTTTCATTCCTTTCACAACCCTAATTGAATTGAGAGAAATAGTGGAGAAGGAAAAGAGGAAGAAGAGAGGCAAGGAAGAGAACCTAGCAAAAAGGAGGAGAGTTACGCGAGAAAGATTAATCTTCTCGGGTATGGATACTAATTCCATGAGTTTCTACAGACCTTAGGATAGTTATTGGAGAGAGAGCGATCTCGATGAAACCCAAACCATCCATCCATGGTTAGGTTTTCATGGAAAACCCTAGGAGAATGCATGAATGCCATCTAGGAGGATGATTCATGGTTTCAGACCATGGAATGAATGTTTAATGCAATGTGGGAACAAACCATAGGACCCCAAACACGAAGAATGGATTAAAAAGTAGAAATTGGACCAGAGTGCACCGAGGGTCGCACCCAGGGTCGATGACCATCCGACCCTAGGTGTTTCTGACCATCGACCCTTAGCATTCGGGAGGTCCAGAAAGAAGGGAGGGTCGATAGACCCATCGAGCATCGACCCTAGCATCGACCCTCAGTTGACAGAATGGTTTTTAATTCTGAATAAATTCTAATTAAATTCTATCGATTTTGTTAGGTCTTCTAGCAAGATAATAACATTGTAAAGGTGAATTTAAAGCTTGGAAAAGTATCTTATAGCAAGCTAACGTGAGGAACCTTAACCCCAAACTAAATTGGTTAATAATAAACTGTTTTCTATTTCTTGAGTCCTATGCTATGCTTGACTCTATGTGAAAATGTTTGTAATATGCATACAGCATGCCATCCAATATTTCTATTACTTGTTCATGCATATTTACTTTATTGTTTATAACATGATGATGATGATGATGATAGGAATAGGCATGTGCTTGTATGTGTGTGGTTGATGTGCTTGATGCGAGCGAGTATCAGGGGAGGTGTGATGAGAACGTCAATAAACGTTAACCTTTGGCGGGTCTCAGCACTTTAGCTCTATCTCTAACTCAAGTCTTGTGCATTGGCATCGTCGTATCGCCATTACTTTAGCGGAACTATTATGTCGTAGAGTATCAGGGGAGGTGGTCTCGGTCCTTGTAGTCTCGACTCTATCGGGGGCCTTAGCTCTATCTCTATGGGCATTCCGAGGGATCTTTGGGGTGAGGCCTTGGATACACTGCTTTGGCATTAGGATTGGTTAGTTGCGAGCCCAGTTTGCAGCCCTTGCCAATAGGGGCTTACGTGTTGGTATGGCACTATATAGCAATTAACGTAACCTTTGTTATATAATGTTCATGATTGGGTGCATGTGAGTTGACGATAAACGTGATCCTCAGGTAACGTCACACACTCGTGTATAGAGGCGGAGTCAATAAACGCGACCTTTGGCTACCTCAACCTTTCTATAGCATACTGTAAACTTTAAACCGGACCAAAGATATAAATTGACTTTTTGCATGCATATGTATTGTTGCATTGTTTTGGCTACTCACTGAGCCGTGTTGTGTGCTCACCCCTCGACATCGAATATTTTTAGTTGATGATGCAGTCGAAGACTACATGAATGCGTCTGTGTACGGGAACGTGGCAGCAATGGAAGTTGAAGCTGAAGTGGATACACACGACTCCTCTTGCGAGTGCAACTCGTGTGTATTTGATTAGATATTTTATAGGTTTCTTTAATTGGATTTTATTCAGACATGTATTTGATATTTAATATTTATGTCTCAATTGAATATAGAATAATTTGCTATTAAATTATTAATTTCATTTAGTTTCTCGCTTCATTTTATTATAAGACTTCCACTATTGTGTATTTACTCCGATTACGACATGGATGTATGGAGGTTCAGGTTAACGCGGGATAGCCTATTTGAGATCCCGGTTGAACCGTTGGTTTATTAGCGGTTCATCACACTATTCCAGTTAGACCGGAATTGGGGTGTGACAACTTGGTATCGAGCATCTCAGGCCTTGCCCGCCGAACTAACATACATTCGAGACAATTGTGAACTGAGATAGGATAAAAGTAAAACAGTAATATTAACACATTGTAAGCACCAGTGATGTTTGAGACAAAATCTAAAAGAGAATAATGCATCTATTAAAAAGATAAACAAGTTTACATAACAATGAGAGCGAAACAAAACATATATATATAACGAAAGCAGAGTATAGTCCACAACCCGGACAGTTACTCCGGAGTACAAGAAAAATAAAGTACAATCAAGAAGCTGGAGGCGAAGGAGGAGGCGGGGCCTCACGATCTCTCGTCATAGTCCTCGGCATAGACCCTAGTCAACCGGGCCACCTGGGTCCGGGTCGTCCCGGAGACTAGCCGTGAGACCGGCTATCCTCCGATCGGTCGCACGCTGCACCTCTAGGAGCTCCCCATCCGTACGCCCGATGCGTCTTGAGTAGCCAACAGCTCATCCATCCTCGGGTCAGATCGGCGTTGAGCATCCCCCGATCTCCTGCAGCATCTCCATCATGGCTGAAGGTGGAAGTGAAGGATCAGCCGAATGGGAAGGACCAGCCTCAATTGCAGGAGCCACCGCAGAAGATGTACCAACTCCAGCCGTATGTATGGGTGATGGCGGTGGTATCGAGTCGACGTCCATATACATACGATCGTCATCGTCGATCGGATCCCCACCGAGCTCTAGCAGCAGCAGGCGGCAGCCTCAACATCAGCCATCTCGACCCGAGTGTGAGGGCGCACCATCGCGTTCCTCTCCTCATCACTAACCTCAGTATCTCGTAGTCCCATCTTGCAGATAGCCTCCCAATCAAGAGGCGACGAGAAGGTCTTCTCCTGGATCTTCTCATCTAGCAGATCCAACCCCGCACGGGTCGGTAGCATCAGTAATCATGCGTCCATAGGGTAGATTACCCCTATGACCGGATAATGTAGCACTAATCATCGTCCGCATGATGATGTATGGAAGGCAGACCGGCTGTCAAGTGCATATACTGTAGATCAAAAACTGTGTCAACTGAGATACCCTCTCATAGTGCCCACTCTACGGGATCAGATTGTGCTGAATAATCTTGCAGAAGACCCGTGGAGCTGGACGCAAGTAGCAAGCTCTTATCTGCCATCTATTAGGACAGAGCAACTTGTTGTCTATCTTTGCTCTCATCTCCATCTCAACAAACTGTGGCTCTCCCGGCGCACAGTACACCATAGGGCCATCATAGGGAATGCCCAACAGATCGGCCAGCTGCCGATAATCAAAGGAGATGTACACCCCCTTGACGTAATCGGTGATGCGCAACTCCCCGACCGTGCTCAACATCATTGTAATTCCCCACCACCTGGATATTACAATAGATTGGCATACCAAGTCTGGACAGGTGCACGCATCGTATGTGATGACAGGGAGCCACCCCTTATCACCAAAAGCTCCCTCTACATTGAACAAGGATAGCTCAGCCAAGTTCACCATGCGACCCCCTTCAACCTTCTTACGGGCATAGTCGACATATCGTGCCTCGGCTTCATTCGAAAGGAAACGAAGCGGATCACGCACCGTTGGTACTTTGGTACGGGCCATAGTATCTGCAAAATAAGAAAGAGAAAAGAAACAAGGAGTTAGTAGGATAAAAATCCAAAATTTATTTAATAATGACGTAAGTTGGCCAGAAAACCTCAAATTCTCCCCATACAAGTGGGTATGAGAACTTACGTAGGCTAAAACATATCCTACAACCCACATGCAGTAGGAAATTTTAACTGACGATGTCCAATTTGAAGAAATTCAAGAAAAATCAAAAATGTCGACAAATTAGGGGAAAAAGAGAAAATTTCAAGTTTCTCGATAACCAACCGATGAAACTCAAAAATTTTGAGGGCTTTCGTTCCTCGAGACACCAATAACAAAAGCCCCCAATAAAAATCGAATTTTTAAGGTTGGAAAAAGTTTAATTTGAAAAATATGAGTTAAACGGGCAGAAACCTAGAAAAGAAAACCTAAAAACAGGTAAAAACGGGAAGACATACCTGTAGGGATGACGTGGACGTTGAAACCCGGAGTTAAACCGACTAAAAACAGTAGAGTGGCACTATAGCAACTCAGAGAGTAGAGACGAGTCGAAACGGAGGAGGAATAGTGAGAAATGACCCATAATCGGATCTTAAAAATCTGATTTTTGGTCCGAGGGTCGGACAATTCGGCCCGACACCATCGACCCTCGGATCGACCCTCCCATCGACCCTCGGCTCTCGGGAATCGACAAAAAATCGAGGGTCGGACTGAGGGTCGGATACCCATCGACCCTCGCATCGACCCTCAGCTCTCGGAAAGAACAGGTCATTCCCAGGATCGGATACCAAGGGCCGGACATACCATCGACCCTCACCATCGACCCTACATAGAAAAGACAGGATTTTTCACGAAATGAATTGAGGATTTTGAATTTTATATCGGTTAGCGTGCCTACATTAAGTATAAATAATTTCTCACCGATTTTGATGATTTTCGGGCACCACCCATCTCGGAAGGAATAATGTCCGGACGTAGAGTGACCTGACAGGACCAAACACACGTCCCACTACCACCACCCGTGGAGGAGACTAGTCAAGAGAATAACCATGTACCAGGAAATCCGGAACCGGTAAACCCTACAAATTTGCCACCTCCACCACCAGAGCTAGCAACGGTGGTGATGAATCTGGCACAAGAACCGCAGCAGATGCAACACGTGCAGGCTCAGATGCAGGTTGCCATGGGAATAATGTTTCAAGCCACTCAGGCTGCACCCACGCACACAGGACAAGCCAGTATGTTTTCTATTTCTTGAGTCCTATGCTATGCTTGACTCTATGTGAATATGTTTGTAATGTGCATACAGCATGCCATCCAATATTTCTATTACTTGTTCATGCATATTTACTTTATTGTTTATAACATGATGATGATGATGATGATAGGAATAGGCATGTACTTGTATGTGTGTGGTTGATGTGCTTGATGCGAGCGAGTATCGGGGAGGTGTGATGAGAACGTCAATAAATGTTAACCTTTGGCGGGTCTCGGTACTTTTAGCTCTATCTCTAACTCAAGTCTTGTGCATTGGCATCGTCGTATCGCAATTACTTTAGCGGAACTATTATGTCGTAGAGTATCGGGGAGGTGGTCTCGGTCCTTGTAGTCTCGACTCTACCGGGGGCCTTAGCTCTATCTCTATGGGCATTCCGAGGGATGCTTGGGGTGAGGCCTTGGATACACCTGTTTGGCATTAAGATTGGTTAGTTGTGAGCCCAGTTTGCAGCCCTCGCCAATAGGGGCTTACGTGTTGGTATGGCACTATTTAGCAATAAACGTAACCTTTGTTATATAATGTTCATGATTGGGTGCATGTGAGTTGACGATAAACGTGATCTTCGGGTAACGTCACACACTCGTGTATAGAGGCGGAGTCAATAAACGCGACCTTTGGCTACCTCAACCTTTCTATAGTATACTGCAAACTTTAAACCAGACCAAAGATATAAATTGACTTTTTGCATGCATATGTATTGTTGCATTGTTTTGGCTACTCACTGAGCCGTGTTGTGTGCTCACCCCTCGACGTCGAATATTTTTAGTTGATGATGCAGGTTATACTGTCGAAGACTACATGAATGCGTCTGCGTACGGGAATGTGGCAGCTATGGAAGTTGAAGCTGAAGTGGATACACACAACTCCTCTTGCGAGTGCAACTCGTGTGTATTTGATTAGATATTTTATAGGTTTCTTTAATTGGATTTTATTCAGACATGTATTTGATATTTAATATTTATGTCTTAGTTGAATACAGAATAATTTGCTATTAAATTATTAATATCATTTAGTTTCTCAGTTCATTTTATTATAAGACTTCCGCTATTGTGTATTTACTCTGATTATGACATGGATGTATGGAGGTTCAGTTAACGCGGGGATAGCCTATTTGAGATCCTGGTTGAACCGTTGGTTTATTAGCGGTTCATCACACCATTCTGGTTAGACCAAAATTGGGGTGTGACATTAGGATTGGTTAGTTGCGAGTTCAGTTTGCAAGCCCTCGCCAACAGGGGCTTACGTGTTGATATGGGTAGAGCATCCGGGGAAGTGTAATGCGGTGCGGTCCTAAGCACTTTAGCTCTATCTCTACTCCATGGTGGGTGCATGTGGGGGTGGCAATGGTGTTTGATCCATTGTGCGGTTCCACACATTCGTGTGTAGAGGTGCGGTAGCCACCTATCCTTTCTATTGCACATTGCAAACTTGTGAACCAGACCAAAGATATGAATTGAATGCATGGATATGTTTGTTGCATTGTTTTGTTTGCTCACTAAGCCATGATGTGTGCTCACCCTTTTTGAATTCGAATATTTTTAGTTGATGATGCAGGTACGACAGTGGAAGATTATATGAATGCTCCAACATACGGGCATGCGGCGGCAATGGAGGCAGAAGTGATGATGGAGTCGCTTGATTCATCATGCGAGTGCAACTCCTATGTTTTCGATTAGATTTTGTTTAAGTTATACAGACAATATAATTGATTTAATTATTTTAATTTATATCTTAGTCTTTTCTGAAGATAATTGGATAATTTATTTACTTTATCACAGTTAGACTCTCAGTTCATTAGTGTAAAGACTTCCGCTATTGTTTATTTACTCTGATTATTGTGTGGATGTGTATGGTTTAAGCAAACAGACATAGCCTATTCAAGATCCTGGTTGAACCGTTGGTTTATTGGCGGTTCATCACACCATTCTGAATAGTGCAGAATTGGGGTGTGACACTTCTGTCCAAGATTGCCACAGGTTCTACAATGCATGATAAATCTCGATCAATCTATGGAACTTTCACACTCATTATGTGAGATGGATCATGAATGTACTTCTTCAAAAGTAATGTGTGGAATACGTCATGACCTTCAAAATGTGCGGGAGGCAAAGCTAATTGATATGCCACCTTGCCACTCCTTCACAAGGACTCATATGGACTGATGTATCTAGGAATCAGTTTCCCTTTCTTGCCAAAGCGTTAGATACCACGGTGGGGCGACACTTTGAGGAAAACCTTATCACCAAATTTGGAATTCTAGGTCTTTACGCTGACAATCAGTGTAACTCTTCTGTCTGCTTTGAGCTGCCTTGATTCCCTTTTTGATCAGGTCCACTTTATCACAAGTGTCTTTTATAATATCAGGCCCCAATATTTTACGCTTACCGACTTTACTCCAATACAACAGAGTTCTACATCGCCTACTATGTAGTACCTCATATGGAGCAGTGCCAAGGGTAGCCTGGTAGCTATTGTTAAAGGCAAACTCTATCAAAGACAGGTATTTATCCCAACTGCCTTTGAAATCCAATTCACAAAAGTTTCATTACAACCCCATGGTTCTCCATAGTATAGAGATTATTATTGAACATGCATAAGGTCTTGTCCCACTTATTTTAACATCCTCTTAGTATTCAATATGCGGTTAGTCCTTGGAACGCTACTTGATCCATGTCTTTTGACAATACCCCTTAACCGTCTAGAGTGCCATTATGGCCTGCTCATAGTGTACCTTCTAAGTCTATTACTTGGGATCTCTAGAACTCTACCTTACTCCGAGTGTCACTTCTAGGTCCAAAGAACCTAATTTTCACACAAAATGGGTGTGATAGTCCAACTCTCTAAGGATTATGCAGTGATGGGGATAGGAGAGAGAGGTAACCAAGGGTTGGTTAGGACCGTGACTGTGATTTTCGAATTCAACTCCATTACATTCCTACTATCACCGTGATCTTTTGTCAGGTGGTTCACATAATGAGTTCTGAATAGGGAATTGGAATTTCTTGATAGTGGTAGCCTTCAAATTCTCTATTCAGAATGAAGTCCAGGAGAGGAATTTCATACTCAAATATTTAGACGTCGATGATCCACCATCAAACCTACAAGGGTAGGGTTCACTAACATGGTGCTCACCCTATACGGTGACACTTGTACCCTCTAAGCTAAAGAGGAGGATACAATTAAATAGTACACGCTAGAGTTAAATGAATCCGAGCAAGAATTCCAAAGATAGAAGTGTTCCCATGCATTTTTCCATGTTAAATGCCATTATATGCCATACTTAAATTACACTTAAATCGAAATAAGGGTGGGAAACCTTCTCCCATCTTTATTACACCTAATGGGAGTCATTTAGACCCCATTATCATCTCCATTCATAGAAGAAGAGACAACCTAGGTTTTCTAGGTCAAGCTTGGTCTCCATTAATGGAGACCATTAATGGTGAGCTTCACCATAGTCTTTGCATACACATTAACAAGAAGAGGAAGAAGATGAGGTATAGAACTTACCTCAATGGAGAACTTAGCGCTTGAGCTTGAGTTCCAAGCTTAAGTTCCCTTCCCTTCTCACTCTCACTCTCAAGTTCGATCAGGAGGGCAAACAAAGAGGAGTGACCCTCCTTTTATAGAAAATCAAGAAGAAAGAGTCACTCAAACCAGAGTTCACTGGCTTATGCCAACCATCCGGTTATGCCTTCGGTTGGTCATGTGATTGGGCCAAAATATGGCATATTGGCCAGTTATTTGGCCCGGATGCTTTGGGATACGTACTCCTTCCACCTAAGGTCTACTAGGGTACCTTACCCTACCAAATACAAGTAGTGAAGACTCACCTATGGTTCGGATACCACCATTGCATCCGCATTAGGTGCTCCATCAGTCGATGTGTTAAGACCTGGCACAGGAGGAATCCAGGTTAGTAAGGGATTCCGGGTGTGGGTCTCATAATCCCCAACTTACCGGTTACAATTCACAAATATAATAATGAATATTTAATTACAAATCTCTCCCATACATAAAGCACCTAGTCGTAATAAGCATTTCATCGAACACCTACCTATTAGACTACAATATATGGAGGATTTAATCATTAAAAGTTACCCTTGAAGCGTGCTTTCCAACCTTGGTAAGCCTTGAGTCATCGGTGTGACAACCACACTTCACTTCATGCACAAGCTACACTTTAAACTTCATTAGGAACCATTTTCAAACACCTGGGGGGAGCTTTTTCAGTTCACTTCATACTCATGTAAAACAGTACTCACAAGATTGTTGTTATTTTTTTAAAGGCTTCACTTTCACTTTACCAAGCATTAATGAGCATTTTATATCAATGGCAAGAGAGGTAGACTCCAACAACTCACTAACCCCATTTCACCCCATTTTCATTTTTAATATGTTTTCTTCTCTCATTTTTCGTTCCCTGCAGCTTTCCTTCTTCAAATGAAGAAGATAGCAATTTGAATCACCCGATTCGGAATAAGTAGGGCTGCAACAAGGCCTGGTTGGGCTGGGTTTTTCAAGACCCTAACCCTACCCTAAGTGTCTTGAACATAACCTTAACCCAGCCCAACCCTGTCAAGGTCAAAAAATATACAACCCTAACCCTACCGTGGTAGGGCTCAGTTTCACCCAACCCTGCCCTAATTGACCCAAACTGGGCAAGGTCAGGCTGGTTTGACCCTGATTAGCCCTGAATATGACCAATGAACAATATAACTTAAAATTTTTACATAAATGGATCAGATTTATAAACTAAATTTCTTTTAATATAACATTATAACTTAAACATATAACTACTTCAAATTGTAATTTGTAAATGAAGTAATGAATCCAAAATTCCAAATTATCCAATCAACCCATGAAATTCATTTAAAAACCTAACAAATACATAATGTCACACCCCAATCCGCACTATTCAGAATGGTGTGATGAACCATCAATAAACCAAAGGTTCAACCAGGATCTCGAATAGGAGGATCTCGAATAGACTATGTCCGTTTGCTTAAAGCATACACATCCACAACTAAAATCAGAATAAATACACAATAGCGGAAGTCTTTAATATTAAATGAACAGAGAGTCTAAGGATGATAACATAAATAAATTATTCAATTATCTTCAAAATACTAAGACATAAAGTAACATAATTAAATCAATTACATTGTCTATAATCTAAATAAAATTCAATCGAAAACACAAGAGTTGCACTCGCATGACGAATCATGCGACTCCATCATAACTTCAGCGTCCATCGCCGCTGCATGTCGTACAACGGAGCATTTATATAATCTTCTACGGTGGTACCTGCATCATCAACTAAAAATATTCGAATTCAAAAAGGGTGAGCACACATCACGGCTCAGTGAGCAAACAAACCAATACAACAAACATATGCATGCATTCAATTCATATCTTTGGTATGGTTCATAAGTTTGCAATGTGCAATAAAAAGGATAGGTGGCCGCCGCACCTCTATACACGAATGTGTGAAACCGCCCAATGGATCAAACACCACTGTTGCCACCACATGCACCCACCATGGAATAGAGATAGAGCTAAAGTGCTTAGGACCGCATGACATCACACTTCCCCTGATGCTCTACCCATACCAACATGTAAGCCCCTATTGGCGAGGGCTTGTAAACTGGGCTTGCAACTAACCAATCCTAATGTCAAACAGTGTATCCAAGGCCTCACCCCATCATCCCTTAATACGTCCATAGAGATAGAGCTAAGGCCCCCCGGTAGAGTCAGAGACTACACGGTCCGAGACCACCTCCCCTGATGCCCTACGACGTAATAGTTCTGCTAAGGTAATGGCGATTGACGATGTTAGTAGACAAGACTTGAGTAGAGATAGAGCTAAAGTCTGGTGACCAGGATGAACCACAGTGTCACGTCCTCCCCCTGATGCTCCACTCGCATCAAGTACACTAACCACACACATACATTCACATGCCTATTCCTAGCATCATCATCATCATCATGTTATAAAAATCGAAATTAAATATGCATGAACAGTAATAACAGGAATAGTAGATGACATGTGATATGTACATTACAATCATACAAACAAAGAATCATTCATGGTATTAAACTCAATAGACAAAAATAGTTTATTATTAGCCAATTAGTTTAGGTCTTGTTCCCTCACCTTTGATTGCTAGTAGATCCTCATTCAAGCTTTATAATTCACTTTTAAACCACTAGAAGAACCTAACAAGTCGATAGATTTTAAATAGAATTAGTTTCGACATGTTTAAACTAACAGAACTTGTAGGGTCGCAGGTAGGGTAGCACCTAGGGTAGCAGTTTCTGTGACCCCAGGGTGTAGGGTCGCAGGTGGGGTCGGATACCATTCAACCCTACGTGCGACCACACCCTCCCTGGGACTTCCCGAGGGCATGTGGTTGATCATATGGTCTCGTAGGGTCAGATATCATTCGACCCTACATGCGACCACACGTATTCTGTGTCGAGCTTTCACTCTACAGTCCATTCCTTCATGTTTGGATCCTTTGGCTTACTATCATGGTCCATTCTATGATTGTTCTATAGCTCAAAACTATAATTTATACACCATTCGTTGTCCTTAATGATTTCCTTTATGGAATCTCTTGGAATCAATCCATAGATGGATGTTTTGGATTTCTCCTAATCCTATGTTCTTCATAAACTATTCTAGGCTCTCTTATTCAGATAGAGAATTAGGTTCATACCTTAATTCAGAGGTTTCTCTGAACATCCTCCTCTTCCTTAGTCTTCTTCTTCAAGTTTCCTTCTCTTCTTCTCTTCCTTCTCTTTCTCTTTCTCTCACTCTCAATTAGGGTTCTTAAGGAGTGAAAGAGGCTAAGGGACATCCTATTTATAGAGGAAAACCCTCCATAATAAGTCCCAATGAGTTTAGGAAAGATCTCCTTCGAATTAAGAAGGTTTTCTAATTTTTGGTTTTTGTCTGTCATCGTAGTGTCGGACGTAGGGTCGCAGAATCCGCCGACCCTACGCCTTCTTAGTCATGCGACCCCATGACTAAAAAGTCATGGGTTGGATTTCTTTTGAGGTGGGTCAATCATACCAGTTTAGGCATGTGACCCTACCCTCATATATGACTGTTTTTTAGTTATACTTCATACCTGGTCTTGTGGTTTCTTCACGCACTTGGTCCACTTAGCTCGACCATGATAGGTAGACCTCGTACAAGGTGAGTTAGTTCGATATGGGTCTTACAACTCCCCCCCCCTCTTATTAAAAATTTTGTCCTCAAAATTTATACATACCTTCCAAGTAAAAAAGGTGAGGATATTGCTTTCGCATAGCATTCTCTTCTTCCCATGTGATCTCTTCTATACCTCGGCTCCTCCAGGTGACCTTAACATAATAAATATCACGGTTGCGTAGACGTTGAACCTTTCGACTGATGATTTTAGTTGGTGCTACTTCGAATGTCAAATCATCAGTTAGATCTGGTGGATCCGTTGTCAAAATGTGTGTTGGACCTCTAACATACTTCTTCAATAATGAGATTTGAAATACATCATGCATACTTGACATAGATGGTGGTAGTGCTAACTGATAAGCCACTTTTCCACGTTTAGCTAGAATCTCATATGGCCCGACATATCTCGGACTTAGCTTTCCTTTCTATTCGAATCGTTTTAAACCTCGTATAGGTGATACTTTCAAGAATACCTTATCACCTACGACAAATTCAAGGTCTCTACGTCGAGTATCTGCATACTGTTTGTGACGATTCTGAGCCGTTCTAACACTTTCCTTAATAATGTCGACTACACGACAAGTCTCTTCAATAAATTCTGGTCCAACAATACTCTGTCCACCAAGTTCATTCCAAAACAAAGGAGTTTGACACTTCCTACCATACAGTGCTTCATAAGGTGACATCTGTATAGTATCCTGATAGCTGTTGTTATAGGCGAACTCGATCAATAGTCGTTTTTCATCCCATGATCCTTTGAAATCAATAACACAGGCTCGAAGCATGTCTTCTAAAATCTGAATGGTACTATCCGACTGTCCATCTGTCTGAGGATGGAATGCAGTACTAAACTTCAACGTTGTACCCATAGCCTTCTGTAATCCTTCCCAAAACTTTGAAGTAAAGTGTGGGTCTCTATCGGACACAATGCTTTCAGGTACTCCATGTAATCTGATAATATTATCCACATATAGCTTGGCTAACCTCTCCAGAGTATACTGTGGTCGTATAGCTATAAAGCGAGCTGTCTTGGTCAGACGATCTACAATCACCCAGACTGCGTCAAATATCGGGGAGTCAATGGTAACCCGATGACGAAGTCCATAGTGATGCAGTCCCATTTCCATGCTGGTTCTAGCAGTGGCTGCAACAATCCTATAGGTCTTTGCCATTCAGCCTTCACCCTCTAACAATTTAGGCATTGAGACACGAATTTAGCTACATCTGCTTTCATTCCTCTCAACCAATATAAATTTATTCAAATCATGATACATCTTTGTACTTCCAGGATGTACCGAATAAGCGGTGGTGTGAGCTTTCTTCATTAGTCTATGTCTAATGTCCAAGTTTTCCGTTTAAGGAACACATACTCTTCCTTTGTACTTCAGTACCTTTTCATTGTCCAAGGTGAACTCAGGAATGGTCCTACCTTTTTCGATGTCTTTTTGTACCGTTCTCAAATAAGGGTCTGATTTAATAGCGGTTTTCACATCATCAATTATATCAAGTACAATCTTCATTGTTGCGAACATATTTGAAAACCGATGAATAAACCCTTGGTTGGTTTATCCACCCGATGCATCTATCACGAACTGCTCATTATCATAATTGAATACTTTTCCTGTAGCACACATTGCTGCAGTCGTGTTAACCTCTCCTTGAGATTTTATCATTGCTTTTCTACTTAGCGCATCAGTAACTACATTAACCTTTCCCGGATGATACTGGATATCACAATCATAATCCTTCAATAATTCCAGCCATCTTCTTTGTCTCATGTTCAACTCCTTTTGATTAAAAAGATAAATGAGACTCTTATGATCTGATTTAATCTGAAATTTCTCTCCATACAAATAATGTCTCCATATCTTGACAGCATATACTACTGCTACTAATTCCAAGTCATGAGTAGGATAACTCTTCTCATGCTCCTTCAGTTTTCTTGAAGCATAGGCAATTGCTTGTTTATCTTACATCAACCCGCATCCTAGATCCAATCCGAAAGCTTCGATGTTTAGGGTAAAAGGTTTCCCTGGTGTCAGAACGATCGAGATGGGAGTTGATATCAACCTTACTTTAGAATCTGGAAACATTCTTCACACTTGTCAGTCCAATTAAAGTCTTCTCCCTTCGTGGTTAGCTTGGTAAGAGGTATTGCGATCCTAGAGTGGTCCTCCATGAATCGTCTGTAATAACCAGCTAAACCCAAGAAACTTCTGATCTTCGTAATATTCTTTAGGTGTTTCTCACCATATGATTACTTTTATCTTAATAGGGTCCACTTTAATCCCTTTTTATGATGCTACGTGGTCTAAGAAGATCACTTTGTTTATTCAAGTTTCATATTTCTTGGACTTGGCATAAAGTTTTTCACTTCTCAGCTATTGTAAGGCTGCTCTAGGGTCCGTTGTATGAGTTGCTTCATTCTTGAAATAAACCAAAATATCATCTATGAAAACTATGACCGACGTGTCTAACATGTCATGAAACATCCAGTTCATCAGTTCCATAAAAGATGTAAGGGCATTGGTTAATCCAAACCTCATAATTGGGAACTCATAATATCCAATCCTGATTCTAAAAAGCTAT
The DNA here is from genome assembly GCA_028583415.1 of Protea cynaroides. Classification (NCBI taxonomy): domain Eukaryota; kingdom Viridiplantae; phylum Streptophyta; class Magnoliopsida; order Proteales; family Proteaceae; genus Protea; species Protea cynaroides. The sequence goes on from CM053276.1 coordinate 54,030,437, forward strand.
CTTCGAGATATTACTATCCAAATTCTTCAGTTGATGACATCTTAACTGAAGATCAATCTTAGAAAATACCTTTGCTCCTTGTAACTGTTTAAACAAGTCATCGATCTGAGGTAGTAGATATCGATTCTTGATCATGAGCTTGTTTAATTCCTGATAGTCTATACATAATCTGACACTACCATCCTTCTTCTTCATGAATTGCATTGGCGCTCCCCGTGATACAATACTTAGCCTATTAGGACCCTTGTCTAATAACTCCCGTAGTTGAGTCTCAATTCTTTCAACTCCATAGGAGCTACTCTATAGGTGTCTTTGACACAAGTCTCGTCCTTGGTAATAAGTCGATGATGAACTCGGTCGCACGATCAGATGGTAACCCAGGTAAGTCTCCTGGAAACACATCAGGAAATTTATGTATCACATCAATATCTTCCATCTGTGGTGCTTATTTGGTAACATATACCACAGATACCATATATCCAACTTCTTTCTCTTCAAAGCATCTCTTCGCCTTTAGCATAGAGAGGATCAGCTTTCACTTCTTAGGCAACATGCTTCCAATGAAACTAAATTATATTTCGTCTTTATTCTTGAATGATAACCTCTTCTATGCACATAACAACTTTTAGAGTGTTGAGACAACCAGTCTATTCCCAAGATGACGTCAAAGTCTATCATCTCAAGTCGATTTAGGTTGCATCCAAATTTTTTCCATCCATATGATTCAAATATTATTCATAACACTCATCTAATGCAATATTTAGTCCAAAAGGGCTTGAGCTAGCAAAATCTGGTGTAAAGGTCTTAAGAGCTTGTCTAGTTCCTTCATCTCTTATGATTTTCAAAGACTATCATCAAAATCTCATATTACACTCAGTAGCTTATATTTCTTTTATCCTTGATGTTCTACCCTGATCTCTCTTTCATATACCACAAAAAATATCTTATGATTGTTACTTCACATCCCAAGTCTACCTCTAAGCATTAGGGTATATGCTTATAAATTCATTAGTTTAGCTAAACTATTTTGATCTTTTCTTAATCAACTCACTCAACATTGGGCATAACTCAGTATTAATTTATACTAAATCAAGTTCTATCAATGCCACCATTGTCGATTTCATCCTTGTATCCACTCTTAGATTTGCCTTTAGGAATCTTCTGCCTTATCAAAATTCATACCGATATAGCCATCTTTAACTCTACTTGAGTGCTATATACTCTTTCCTAGTTACTCTTGATAGTTCTCACTTTTGCTCATTCTCTCTTTTATAGACATGACTCATATCCATCCATTCAGCAATCTCGAAATAGATTCTCCTTACTTCATCTGAGGTCTCTTGGCTATAGAATCTAATCTGAATTTAATCATCTTACTTCCCATAATTCCTTATTCAATAAACATCTTATCGATGGATGTCGAGAAATGTAAGAATCAAAATGTTTATCCAAAAGCAATTCATTTTCTTCTTTTGAATTCAGGGTAATGACGAACACTTGCTTTATCTAGTGAACCTAGGTTTAAAAGATCAGGAGTAAATCTATGGTAATCCAATCGGCATCAAGAGGTCGTTAAGTTGCACGGTGGCCCAAATACATGAAAATAGAGGTTTTACAACTCTTAACCTCATGGTTACAGGTTCTATCGAGTATATAATGCCATTGGTCAAGGCACTATAGGAATAAATCTGGAGAAAGTTTTCGTACATCAGTAAATCAGGTATAAATCAGAAGATATACGCTCAACATGATTAAACATTTAACGGTTCATTCAGTTAATATCTCTGTTCATGTTGTCGATCATGAGAATGGCTCCGATTGGTACAATCAAGACTAATACTAAAGAAACAATATCTATAACTCCAATTGACAGGTTAAATCAAGAAGGTATCCTGTCAAGACACGAGAATTGAAAATCAGGTATGTGCATCCTCTATAATCATAAGAGTAAATCAATAATACACCGCATCCTATATAACCTATCTAGTTATATGGCCACAATAGATTTGATCCTTTGCTGAAAACGTTTGAGGCTTCATCTTCTGAAATATTCCTCAACCCTGGTCAGATCATTTTGTCATGATGCAGCTATCTCTGTTGGATTTAGCCCAAGCTCTTTTCCTTTACCTTTGCAGGGATTTAGGCGTTACTAGCCATTTTTCTTCTTCTTTTGCCATACATCGAGTTTCACATCTTGTGAGTACCAACTCGATATTCTATTTTTCTACTTTATGGATGCTCCCTTCTCGCTACTGTACTATATCCTTTGTATACTTAGGCAACTGCCCGACTTATAGATAGTACCCTTTATTATTTGTTTAGATTTTCTCTTTTTTCTGTGTATATATATGGTTCCACCTTTATATGTACATTATTGTCTTGTTTAAGTTTTGTCTCAACCAACACAGGTGCTTATGGTGTGTTTGTATTAAAGCTTTTAATTTATCCTAACTCAGTTCATGGACTCCAGTGGAAGTATTCAAGTTTAATGGGCAAGGCCTGAGAGCTCTGATACCAAGTTGTCACATTCCAATTCCGTACTATTTAGAATGGTGTAATGAACAATCAATAAACCAACGGTTCAACCAGGATCTCGAATAGGCTGTGTCCGTTTGCTTAAACCATACACATCCACAACTAAAATCAGAATAAATACACAATAGCGGAAGTCTTTAATATTAAATGAACTGAGAGTCTAAGGATGATAACATAAATAAATTATTCAATTATCTTCAAAATACTAATACATAAAGTAACATAATTAAATCAATTACATTGTCTGTATAATCTAAATAAAATCTAATCGAAAACGCAAGAGTTGCACTCGCATGACGAATCATGTGACTCCATCATAACTTCAGCGTCCATCGCCGCCGCATGTCCATACAACGGAGCATTTATATAATCTTCTACGGTGGTACCTGCATCATCAACTAAAAATATTTGAATTTGAAAAGGGTGAGCACACATCACGGTTCAATGAGCAAACAAAACAATGCAACAAACATATGCATGCATTCAATACATATCTTTGGTCTGGTTCATAAGTTTGCAATGTGTAATAGAAATGATAGGTGGCCGCCGCACCTCTATACACGAATGTGAGGAACCACCTAATGGATCAAACACCATTGCCGCCCCCACATGTACCCACCATGGAGAAGAGATAGAGCTAAAGTGCTTAGGACCGCACCGCATCACACTTCCCTTGATGCTCTACCCATACCAACACGTAAGCCCCTGTTGGCGAGGGCTTGCAAACTGGGCTCGCAACTAACCAATCCTAATGTCAAATAGTGTATCCAAGGCCTCACCCCAGCATCCCTTAATACATCCATAGAGATAGAGCTAAGGCCCCCCGGCAGAGTCAGAGACTACACGGTCCGAGACCACCTCCCCTGATGCCCTACGACGTAATAGGTCTGCTAAGGTAATGGCGATCAATGATGTTAGTGGACAAGACTTGAGTAGAGATAGAGCCAGAGTCCGATGACCAGGATGAACCACAGTGTCACGTCCTCCCCCTGATGCTCCACTCGCATCAAGTATACTAACCACACACATACATTCACATGCCTATTATCATCATCATCATGTTATAATAATCAAAATTAAATATGCATGAACAGTAATAATAGGAATAGTGGATGACATGTGATATGCACATTACAATCATACAAACATAGAATCATTCATGGTATTAGACTTAATAGACAAAAACAGTTTATTATTCGCCAATTAGTTTAGGTCTTCTTCCCTCACCTTTGATTGCTAGTAGATCCTCGTTCAAGCTTTATAATTCACTCTTAAACCACTGGAAGGACCTAACAAGTTGATAAATTTTAATTAGAATTAGTTTCGACATATTTAAACTAACAGAACCTGTAGGGTCGCAGGTAGGGTAGCACCTAGGGTATTAGTTTCTGCCACTCCAGGGTGTAGGGTCGCAGGTGGGGTCGGATACCATTCGACCCTACGTGCGACCACACCCTCCCTGGGACTTCCCAAGGGCATGTGGTCGATCATATGGTCTCGTAGGGTCGGATATCATTCGACCCTACGTGCGACCATACGTATTCTGTGTCGACCTTTCACTCTACAGTCTGTTCCTTCATGTTTGGATCCTTTGGCTTACTATCATGGTCCGTTCTATGATTGTTCTATGGCTCAAAACTATAATTTATACACCATTCATTGTCCATAATGATTTCCTCCTTGGAATCTCTTGGAATCTATCCATGGATGGATGTTTTGGGTTTCTCCTAATCCTATGTGTGAGGACAAAGATGGAAATCTTTAGAAGTCGCCACCTAGATTTAGGTCTAGGACCTTAGAAATATGAAATCTCACCCCAAGGTAAAACTTCGATTGACTCATGACCCTTAGATTGGAATTCTGGTCCATCAGAGATTGGGTAAGTGTCAGGTTACGATTATGGGAAGGGGTTAGGCACCCAAACCGCCCGATCAAAATCGGTCTCCTATACCTTTCCTATGCTAGACTCTATTTATTAAATTAAATCAAACCAAGTGGTTTGATATCATTGAACCGAATCTGTATCCATCAGATTGCCTACGTATCACGGAATTATTCCGAAAATCAGGTTCACCATCGTAGTTCAGGTGTGATTAAAGTTTATGGATGTGATTTATGCTTGTGCATGATTAAGTTCATTGTTCAAGTTGAAATTTATGCTTGAAAGGCTGAGAAATCCTATGGGTTAGGATTTGGATAGTCCATGTGGACTGATAGATAGTCCTAGTGGATCTAAGAATAACCCTATTTGGATTGAAATATGGATAACCCATTCTGGGTTGGAATGTGGATAACCCTATGTGGGTCTATGGATAGTCCAAGTGGACTAAAAGTGTGGATAACCTTATTTGGGTTAAAATATGGGGGATGTCCTAGTGGATCTATGGATAGTCCGAGTGGACTAAAGTATGGGTAAATATCCTAGTGGATCTATGGATAGTCCGAGTGGACTAAGCTGTGGATCCGAATTTGGGTTTCTCCCAAATAGCCTACGTATCCTAGGGTTTGCCCTAGGAATCAGAATCTGCGTAGTTCGGAAATGATGGGTGGATATCCTAGTGGATCTATGGATAGTCCGAGTGGACTAAGGTGTGAATAAATATATCCTAGTGGATCTATGGATAGTCCGAGTGGACTAAATGTGTGGATAAATATCCTAGTGGATCTATGGATAGTCCAAGTGGACTAAGGTTTGGATAACCCCTTTTAGGTTAATGATTGAGAACCTATTCTAGGTTTAGGGTTTAGAACCTATTCTAGGTTTAGGGTTTGCCAAGGGGCAAATCGTCCTAAATTACCCTTTTCATTCTGAATTCTAATTTTGGAAGGTTTGGCAAAGTATTTTTCTTTCTTTATTAAGATTTTTATCATTCCCATTATGCCCTTCCCAAGAATGTGGGTGCCTAAATGCACGTCCCCACACCTAGATTGTCTTCTAGAAGTGTGCATATATGGCAGTTCGACTAGGGTGTTGCATAAAATAAGTTATTGCCAAAAAAATAGAATATTTTATCTAAATATGGCACATAAAACATTTATGACAAGACATTCACATACAGTAAGATTGTTTAAAAATCTTTCAAATATGGCATGTATTGCAAATAAGGCAAGAGCCTACATGGCATGATCTAGTAGGCTATCTTCTAAGCATGGCAAGACCCTAATTGCCATTATCTTTCCATATTTAGGGTTTTCTACCCTAATTGCTATTTTCTTTTCATTTTAGGATTTTCTACCCTAATTGTTATTTTCTTTCCATTTTAGGGTTTTCTACCCTAATTATTTTCTTTCCATTTTTAGGGTTTTCTACCCTAATTATTTTCTTTCCATTTTTAGGGTTTTCTACCCTAATTGTTATTTTCTTTCCATTTTTTAGGATTTTCTACCCTAATTGTTATTTTCTTTCCATTTTAGGGTTTTCTACCCTAATTGCTATTTTCTTTCCATCTTAGGGTTTTCTACTCTAAATGTTACTTTCTTTTCATTTTAGGGTTTTCTACCCTAAATGTTACTTTCTTTCCATTTTAGAGTTTTATACCCTAATTATTATTTTATTTCTATTTTTAGGGTTTTCTACCCTAATTGTTACATTCTTTCCATTTTAGGGTTTTCTACCCTAATTGTTACTTTATTTTCATTTTTTTTAGGGTTTTCTACCCTAATTGTTACATTCTTTCCATTTTGGGGTTTTCTACCCTAATTATTATTTTATTTTCATTTTTTTTAGGATTTTCTACCCTAACTGTTACTTTCTTTCCATTTTAGGGTTTTCTACCCTAATTATGGCAATAAGCATCTAACTATGGCAATGAGCATACAAATATTGATGATGAAAAATTCAACGGTATAAATCACTATTGATGGTAATCTAACCGCTCAAAATTATTTCAACCACTCCCAAAGATAATCTAACAGTCCAGATCACTTATCATGATAATCTAATCATTCCAAGCATATGATCGGATCAATTTTAATTCCATCAAAATTCCATATGATCGGATCAATTTTCATCATAATGCCATAATCGGATCAATTTTCATCATAATGCCATAATCGAATCAATTTTCATCATAATGCCATAATTGAATCAATCATAATTCCATACGATCGGATCAATTACAATTTCATCACAATATTCCACAGTCGGCTCAAATTCAATTTCATCAAGAATCATATGATCGGATCAATCAAAATTCCATATGATCTGATCAATTCAATTACAAATTCATATGATCGGATCAAATTCATCAAGATTCATATGATCGATAAGATCAACTCAATTTCATCAAAATTCCCACAATCAATGGGATCAATTCAATTTTATTACGATGGGATCAATTCAATTTTCATCACATATTCACCTAATCGATGGAATCAATCACAATCAAAATAAAATTATCATCACATGGTACATACTTAATCTCATTACCAAAATAGGATCATCACCCAACCAATCAAATTTATTCAAAAATATATTGAATCATATGAATTAATCTTAATCAAATTCAAACTCATTCGAATCAAATTTTGATTACATGAAATTCAAACATTCGGGTCAATAGATATGAAAATCAAACACATTCACATCAGATTTCACATTAAATTAAAACATAGGGATCAGAGGATTGATGGGAAATCAAAGGACTGTAATTGGATAAATGATGTAGGGATGGATCAAGGGTTGGATTTGGTTAATGAGGAGGTAAGTGGTTGCAGCATGTGACGGTCTCAAGGTGGATGTAGGTGCTGAGAGAAGTGAATGGCAGATTGGTGATGGGATGAATAGGTTTTTTAAGAGTTTGTGAGGTGGTAGCAGGTGTGGACAGATGTGGTTCATGTAGGAGATGGAGGTTGGGTTCAAGGTGGATCGGTGATCGTGCAAGAGGAGTAAAAGAAGATGGGGGCAGCGGCTTACCCGAATCGCGAGAGCCACCTCCGGTGGTTGCCTTCTCCTTCTTCTTCTTCTCGCTGCTGCCTCTCTTTCTCGATTTCTCCCTCCTCTTCTCAACGCCTTCTCTCTCTCTCTCTCTCTCTCTCTCTCTTTTCTCTCTCCCTTCTTTCGGTTTTCCCCCCTTCTCCATTTTTTTTTCTGTTTTTTTCTTCTTCTTTCCACCTCCTCCTTCTTCTCGGTCCTCTCCCCTTCTTTTTCTAATTTTTCTTCTCCTCTCCACCTCATGCTTCTTCCTTTTCTTCCTCTCTCTCTTCTCGGTTTCTTTCCTCTTTTCTGTTTTTTTTTTTATTCTTTTCTTCCTCCACTCTCTCTCTCTCTCTCTCTCTCTCTCTCTCTCTCTCTCTCTCTCTCTTTCTCTCTCTCCCCTCCCTTCGGTTTTTCCCCCTTCTTCTCCATTTTTTTCTGTTTTTTTTTTTTTCTTCTTTCCACCTCTCTCTTCCGGATTTCTCCTCCTCCAGCTCCTACTTATCTTTTTCTCTCCCCCCACTTGTCCTTCTCTCCCTCTTCTTCTCTTCTCCTTTTCTTTTTTTTTTTTTTTTCTTTCTTTCGGTTTCCCCCAACATTCTTCTTTTCGGATCCCACCTTTCTCTTCGGGATTTCTCTTTCTCGATTCTGTTTTTTTTTTCTTTTTTATTCCTTCCCTTTCACCGCCCTCTCTAATCTTCTCCTTATCTTCTCGACTCTCTCTCTTTCTCTCTCCAATCTTCTTCATCTCAATTTATTCTTCTTCAAATCTTCTCGATCTTCTCCTCTCTCCTCGATTCTTTTCCCTTTTTCCTCTAATCTTCTCGATCCTTTCCTATTTTCCATATATAAAACATATATATATAATTATATAATATATTAATATATTAATATATATAATATAATATACATATAAGAAATATGTATATATTATATGATATATTATAATATATTATACATTACATAATAATATATAAAAGAAATATATGCATATGTGCCACCATGAATTGGTCCGGATCGACAAGGATTGATCGGGTTGGGCCAATGACCGGCTTGGGTTGAGCCGAGTTGACTGGAATTAACCGAGTTTTCTCTCTCTGTCATTTCATGGACCATTCCCACCGTCATTTCGCACGGAATCTTTCGATAGCCTTTATTCCAAATTTTTTACGCTTCATTTTGTAGAACATAAAAAATGAGGAATATAGGAACTTGAATCACCTCATTTGGAAGTAAAATGGTCGACTTATGAATTTTTGAAGCTTAAACGGACCAATTATCGATAATTTGGTCGACCATTCTCGCATGAGATCCTTCGGAGGCTTTTAACGGAAATATTTTACGTCCACTTTGTAGAGCACTAAAAATGGAACATAATGAGACTGGAATCACTTGAATTCGATGTAGAACGGAAAAGATATGCGGCTTTGAAGTTCGACGATAATTTTGCATGCAAGCTTGCATGGGACCCACCGTGACTTCTAGCCGGGATTTTTTTTCGTCCACTTTGTAGAACATCATGAATGAAGAATAATGGTCTTGGAATCATCCGAATCCGATGTAGAACGGAAAAGATATGAAGCTTTGAAGTTCTAACGATCATTTTGCATGCAAGTTTGCATGGGACCCACTGGTGACTTCTACCCGGGATTTTTTACGTCCACTTTGTAGAACATCATGAATGAAGAATAATGAGACTGGAATCACCTGAATCCGATGTAGAACGGAAAAGATATGAAGCTTTGAAGTTCTAACGATCATTTTGCATGCAAGTTTGCATGGGACCCACTGGTGACTTCTACCCGGAATTTTTTACGTCCACTTTGTAGAACATCATGAATGAAGAATAATGAGACTGGAATCACCTGAATCCGATGTAGAACGGAAAAGATATGAAGCTTTGAAGTTCTAACGATAATTTTACATGCAAGCTTGCATGGGATCCACTGGTGACTTCTACCCGGAATTTTTTTACGTCCACTTTGTAGAACATCATGAATGAAGAATAATGGTCTTGGAATCATCTGAATCCGATATCAGATGATCAAGATATGGTGATTTGAAATTCAAACAATCCGACTTAGGATAATTTGCATAAAGGCCCCCCGGGATTATTATTTATAATAATTTCGAAACCTCCCTTATATGTATCATCCGACTAAAATGATCATATCTTCCTCATTTGATACCGGAATTGAGCAATTCCGGTCTCCAGATAATAGCCTATGACCCTACTGTGGGGATCAGTGGAGAATTACAAATCTTTGGGTTAAAGGTCAGAAACCTGCCATATTGGTTCACTTATGCCGAGGGTGGCAAAAATGGGGTGCTTACACTATGTTCTTCATAAACTATTCTAGGCTCTCTTATTCAGATAGAGAATTAGGTTCATACATTAATTCAGAGGTTTCTCTGAACTTCCTCCTCTTCCTTAGTCTTCTTCTTCAAGTTTCCTTTCTTCTTCTCTTCTTTCTCTTTCTCTTTCTCTCACTCTCAATTAGGATTCTAAATGAGTGAAAGAGGCTAAGGGACATCCTATTTATAGAGAAAAACCCTCCATAATAAGTCTCAATGAGTTTAGGAATGATCCCCTTCGAATTAGGAAGGTTTCCTAATTTTTTATTTCTGTCTGTCATCGTAGGGTCGGACGTAGGGTCGCAGAATCCGTCGACCCTACTCCTTCATAGTCATGCGACCCACGACTAAAAAGTCATGGGTTGGACTTCTTTTGAGGTGGGGTCGATCATACCAGTTTAGGCATGCGACCCTACCCTCATATATGACTGTTTTTGAGTTAAACTTCATACCTGGTCTTGTGGTTTCTTCACGCACTTGGTCCACTTGGCTTGACCATGATAAGTAGACCTGGTACAAGGTGGTAAGACCGGTTAGTTTGATACGGGTCTTACACATAATGATCCCACAGATAAAAGAAAGGATCGGTTTTGTCAAGCATTAGTTGCAACATCAAAATTTGACTTCCCCTTACCAAATTCACCTCAGGCTATGGGGCAGGAGTTAGACCTAGATGGAAAATCCTGAACCCACATATCACCTTGGTGGGATCCATAAATGTTATATCGAATTGCAAAATGATTGAGAGGGCCCCTCGTTTAATGATGAGTCGGATCACATCACAACGGGGAACAAGCTCTTTACACCCTACGTATGGCTTCCACTGTGATGTTCGGTGAATAGTATGCAGAGGGCTTCAATTTCACTCGTTGAAGAATGTCTTTCCTTTGTAAAACTTGTATCTGGCTAGAACGGGTAACTAAACTATACAATCAAAAGTTAGAAGGTAATATTCACCTGAAGCTGATGGAGACCTCTCTTAATCTACCTTCGGGCTTTGAAAAAAGGATTCTTACCATCAAAAGCAAGGGATGAGCCCAATGGAGAGTCAAGCAAGCGCCAGAACCAAGCTGAAAAACTACAGCATGCGCGTTAACACAACGGTGCTCTCTATGATCAGCTTTACGGAGCCCAAGTACTTGCTGGATTTGTGCCCTAGCTGATTGTAGACCAAAGAAGCAAGGGTGCTCGTAGATCAGCTCATAGACCTATTATTAAGACACATTAGCATGCTTTGACGCGTTAGCACACTATGTTAGAGTTTTGGTTTTCTTGTTGCGCCAGCATGCTTTGACGCGGGAGTGCGCAGCTAGGTTGCATACTCCTTACTCATAATTGGGCTCATGGAGTTGATTCTTTATATAAAGGTAAGGCGTTTTCTTCACTCCGTAGTTTAAATCATTTACTTGAGCACCCCCAACTTTTTGGCTAAGCCGAGCAAGCAACGGTGGTCGTAGATCAACTTTAACAAGCCCAAGTGCGCGCTAGTGCACACTGTAGTTTTTCCCTTGGGTGGGACCGAGAGAAAGAAAGGACAGGGGGCAACCATTCATGGCACTTCTCAACCGTGTCTCTGAGGGACGGTTGAATGAGCGACTCATGAATGCTACGGGTCATACAAGCAAATAGCTCGAAAGCGTTTGATTTATTTTTTGAGCAAGAATCAATGCGTTACCTTACCTTTACCATGATACAGACTCCAAGTTCTTATGACAGAGCACGAGGAGATTTATCATCAACATGATGATGGGAATGGAAACCAAATGCATAACCAAGGTCTTCGTGGTCCGATATAATACTTACATCAGTAACAGTTTCGTAAGCATGAGACTTTTTGGTATAACCAATTTAAGTATTTAACATAAGATCTGATAAATGGAACAAATAGAAGCCATAACTAGTTCAAGTGTTTAACATAAGATCTGATAAATGGAGGAAAAAAACAAAAGTAATAGTCATGATCTGCAATTTGGTATTCCCAATTCCATCCCCTATCATTTCAAGCCGAGGGGTCAACCCTAACCCAACCCAACCCTACCAGGGTTGGATGAAATTTAGGCCCTAACCCAACCTTGTCAGGGTTCAAGGCAGATTTAACCCTGCCAGGGTTCAGGACGGGTTAAGGTAGGGTTCGGGTTGTCAGGGCCAAACTTGCAGCCCTACAAAATAGAGGAGTGATTTAAAGGTCATGCAATGAGATATCATAAAATAGCATCTTCCTGCATGTGTACGTATGCATGAGAAGCATTATAACAGTCACTTCAGTGATTGAATTTTGCATGTGCTAATTAAATGATCTCATGTAGCAATAGTGTATTAGTTTTCATGCACCCGATCTTCCTTGCATTTCTTCCACCATAAGATTAGAACAAATATTTTATGAACTTCCAAAAATACCCTCATGTGGATCTTCAAATGACCTCAAAAAGGCCTCGGTCACTTGTTTGATTTCTTTCCACTGAGATTCAAAACGAATAGAGTTTTTCTCTCTCCTTGCATCTCCTAGAACACTTGGTGGCAAAGTAAACACTTGAGTCTTTTTTTCTTATTTCAAAAGAAGTCAACCTGTCCACTTGTGAGCATAGCTGCAATGCTTGAGGCACCAAGTGCTGCCTCTTATGTTGCATGGCTGCGCCCCCAACTTTTCATTCAACCTGGCCTTGAGTCATGTGTAGCTGCTGGCCATGTGTGGCTGCTCCCTTCATAAGGCTACGAGTATGCATGGGTTTGTGGTGACATGGTGCTAGTGCCATGTGTCCATATTGTGCCACATGGTGTTGGTGCCATTTGGTGCCACATGGACATCAAGCTTGCCATCTCATGTTGCCACTTCATGCCATGTCATTGGGGTGCCACCTCAGTATGCACTCTACATATTTTCTCTCTCCTTTTTTCTTCTCATCATTACCATCACCAACATTATACACATTACCAACACATGAACTGCTAAGTCATCAGTGGGACCCAGATTCTCTTCTCATTTTCTCTCTCATCAGTTTCTCTCTCCTCATTTTTTCTCATTATTTGACTATTACCACATCATCACTACAGCTATTGTCCACATTACCAATGGGACCCACATACCTTTTCTCTTCTCATTTTCTCTCTCTTATTTTTTTTGGCTCATTAAAGTTGATCAATTTTGCCAACAATTTCAACATAGTGTTCAATAGAGGAGAGTACTCGATTGCTTCAATTTGGGTGAAGAAAACTGCACAATGAAACTTTGATCCAACTGTGTATTCAGAGAACTCAGAATTAGTTGACCAAGTATAATCTCTTCTTTTTTTTTTTTGGTAAAACAAACATCTATTGAAAAGCAAGAAAGCGGGATACAGTCGAGGCATCCATCTTACACAGATTAAAGTAGAGGAATTAGGCGAATCAGTCTTTCCTGAAAAAGACTTGACCTTCCTAACCATGATGTGAGCCATACTATTGGCTTTCCTTAGAACATAAGAAACCTGATAATTATCACATTTTGAGATCAAATCCATAATGTCTTCCTTAATGGGTTGGCTTATGGCCTTACAGCAGGAAGACAGATTACAAATACATTGAACCAAATCCATACAATCAGATTCAACCAAAACGTTAAAAAAAACTTCTTCCACTACAATTTTGAGGGGCCAAACGAATGGCAAGAGCTTCTCCATAAAAAGAGGAAGAACAAAATAAACTTTGAGAGTAGGCTCTGATTAGATTAGCCTCCGAGTCCTACACAATCACATCAATATTGCCTGTAGAGGATTCAGAATCAAAAGCCACATCAAAATTAATTTTATAGAATCCTCTAGGAGGATGAATCCACTTCTACTTCAAATCATTAGTGTTTGTGTATGAGATGTTCTTCAGCTGCCCATGAGAAGAAGCAAACTCCCAAAAAGCCTTTTCTGCTTTATTAATCACTAACAAAAAATTGCTTTGGCTATGCTAAAATATATTCTCGTTCCTATCCTTCTATAAAAACCAAATAATAAAGGAAGCCAAAGACCAAGCCAGACGAGCACTGTTCTTGTTCTGTTTAAAGATAGGATTCCATAAAGCAATCCAAAGGTGGAGCTTTAAATAAGGAAGATCAGGAACCTTGTAGTTTAAAGAGGAGCCGAACCATACGGCTTTAGCAAAAGGACAAAGGAGCAAGATGTGTTCCTCTATCTGATCTCCACATCTCTTGCACATACCATCAATAGGAATATTCCTGCTGATCAGATCTTCTCTAGTAGCGACACCATGGTTGCATGCTCTCCAAAGAAGGTTTTTTTACTTTTGGAAGGGTGTAGGAAGACCATATCCTTTTCCATATATCCAATGAAATCGCAATCCAAGTATTGGATTCGGAGGAGGAAGCCAACTCACGATTCTTATCATCAAAGTAATTTGAGAAAAGATAATATGCTGATTTTACGAAAAATCTACCAAATTTGTTTGCATTCCATATGAGTTTGTCTTCTGGTGGAGCTTTAAATTAGGAAGATCAAGAATCTTACGGTTTAAAGAGGATCCGAACACACAGTTTTAGCAAAAGGACAAAGGAGCAGGATGTGTTCGTCTATCTGATCTCCACATCTCTTGCATATACCACCAATAGGAATATTCTTGCTGATCAGATCTTCTCTAGAAGCGACACCATGGCCACAGGCTCTCCAAAGAAGGTTCTTTACTTTTGGAAGGGTGTAGGAAGATCATATCCTTTTCCATATATCCGATGAAATTAATATTGGATTTAGAGGAGGAAGTCAACTCACGATTCTTATCATCAAAGTAATTTGAGAAAAGATAATAGGAAAATTTACCAAATATGTTTGTATTCCATATGAGTTTGTCTTTGAGGACCATATTCTAATTGGAATCTTCAATATCTCCTTGATTGTCTCCTTAGGAAAGAGATTTTCTAAAATATCGATCTTCCATAATTTACATGATTAATCAATTAACTCTGACACCCAAAAGAGATCACAATCCAAAGGTTTATAAATGGATAGATTTATACCTGTTAAGGAAGGGATCTAGGGATCATCCCAAATCCGGATCTTATTACCATTGCCCACTTGCCAAATAAAACCTTTTAAGAGATAAAATCTCCCTTCAATTATGCTTCTCCATGCCCAAGATGGGTTACATCCCAACTTTGCCTACAAGAAATCTTCTCTCAAAAAATATATACTTTTAAAAATTAAAGCCCAAGGAGAAGAGGGGAAAGAACACAATCGCCAAGCCATCTTTGTAAGCATTGCCAAATTCTGAAATAGAGGGTGTTTAAAACCAAGCCTCTTCTTTCTTTTGATTTACACAACTTGCTCCAAACCGACCAATCATTACCCTTCTTCTTCCCATCTTTCCAGAAAAATTTTGTAGCCTTCTTCCTAATGAGTTTGTGATGAGAAATAGGGAGCTTAAAGTGTGAGCCGGCATAATTGGACATTAAAAGAAGCATAAACTTAATGAGGATCTCCTTACCTATATGTGTGAGAATAGAAACCTCAAGGGGTAGCTGAGTTAGCAAGGAACCTACGCCTCAGGAAGCGGAAGGTACTGAGTTTCACTCTTCTTATTGCCTTGAAGCCACTCACACTGGGGTGTTAAATGCTTTCTTTCCTGCTATGGGTGCAAGTGGAATGGTTTTCATTCAACCTTGGAATGACCCGGTCCATGTGGTTGTGGGGTCAATATGAACCACGAGATCAGTCAAGCCAAAGATTTGGATAGCCATTGTTAGCAAAAAAAAAAAAAATGTGTGAGAGTAAAACTACTCTAACTCAATGCCTTCTTGGAGATTTGATCTTGGATATCCTAAAGCCACCTCTTCTTAGAAATACCAAACTCAGAAGGCAAACCTAAGTATTTAGTTGGACCATCTCCAACTAAACCTAAGGTATTTTCAGAATTCTTGAAAACCATCTTTTCATTTTTTTTTTTCCTGTGTATTTGGGCTAAATGTAATCATGGATTTTTTTTCAGATTGATCATTTGCCCTAAGGCCTTGCAATAAAGATCCAGACATTCTTTAAGATGATTGATTTCTTCAAATTTACTTCTAAGAACAGAAGGTAATCATCTGCAAAGGGAAAATGAGTGATAGGGGAAGATCTATTTTTAATTCTGATTCCAGATAAATCGCCGTTCTCCAAGGCCTTCTAAAGAATAAAAAACAGGGATTGGGCACAAATAATAAATAAAGCTGGGGATAACGGATCCCCTTGACGATTTCCTCGACTAGGAATGAAACTCCCCCTCTCTACCCCATTCACCACAAGAGTGTAGAATATAGAAGAAAGACATTTCTTAATGAGGCTAACCCAAGAGTGGCTGAAACCCATTCTCAAAAGAACCCTTTTAATGAAAAGTCATTCAACCCGATCATATGCTTTTTGCATATGTAATTTCAAGGCCAAGAACTACTGCTTTCCTTTTTTTCATTCTTTTGATGTAGTTAAAAGGCCTTATGCCCTATCAGCACATTATCAAAAATACTTCTATTGGGTATGAAATTGGGAAGGAGAATTGATCTTATCCAAAATAGGCTTGATTCTATTAGCCATAGTTTTGGATATAATTTTAAAGCAAACTCCATTGAGGCTAATGGGTCAAAACTGGTCGAAAATCACTGGATGATTAACTTTAGGAATAAGGCAGATATACATTTTGTTTAGCTTATTCAGAGGATCCGCATTTGAGAAAAAAATTTTGAACAAAGATTATAATGTCTTCCTTTGTAAAATCCAAAAATCTACGGAAGAAAATAGGAGGGAAAGTGAAACCATCCAGACTAGGGCTTTTCAAAGGGGCCATGTTAAAAAGAGAATTTTGTTAGTAATTCTTTAAAGATGATTCAAATTAAAATAAATAACATACCCGGATCCATATAGTTTGGAGAAGAAGAAATTCCACAGAGCTTTAAGCTTCAAGTCTATGCTAGTCTTATCTGCTCCCTTTTCAGTATATGTTAACAATTAATCAATAATGGGAATTGATCATCTATATAAAGACAGGGAGCAGGGACTAACCCGGTTAAGAAGGATAATTTGGTCATTCCCATAATCAGACCAAATTACCAGAAGGTCCCCAAACAATTACACATTAAGGTGGATTAATTGGAACCCTCCCATAAAGGGTATCATCGAATCACAGCCGTCCATTCAACACATTTCCACTAATCCTACCCACACAATATCTGGTACAAGCCCATACATGATGAAAACATTATATTCTCCCACTTAGGCTGCAACAGAATATTGCTTCAACCATGGATTAGAAAGATTGTGATCACATATAGGAAGTGTTGAAAGTAGCTCACCTTAATCATACACCCTTGGACCAAGTAAGAACATAGACACCCAATCGTAAGTGTTATCACGTCTTAAGTCAACGTGGAACATTACACGTCAAAGTGTTTGCACCCTTACCCGCTTTTCGGCTACAAATAGTGTAAAATCTAGAGTATGGAATTTGCATGTCTCGATCATCAAACATGTCAAATTCAAATTAGTCTAGACTTCCAACTGAAGTCATTAGCTACTCCATCATTTAGAGCTCACTGGAATCATTCTTGACATGGCAAACTGCCACTACAACTACCAAAATAGCTATTTCATATAGAAACACACTATAAATACTTCACACTGAAGTATCATGGGATTGGATCCATAAATCCCATCACACTAGCCCAAGTTCTCAAACAGAGTAACTCTACTAGCTGAGTGTACCTATAAATATAACCTCTAAAATGAGGAAGGTAACACATGAAAACTACCTCTACTATCATTCGAGGTTTGCCTTTACTCTCATTCAAAGCTTGCCTTTACTATCATTCAAGGCAAAATATGTACAAAAATAATAATAATAATAATAAACACTGTCTGTGTCTATAAACTATATTCCCACTAACAAAATATATCCAGGGATTCAACTAATCCCATACCAACAACATGCTCTTGGAAAACATTTATAGCTAAAGCTTTTGTTAGTGGATCAGCAATCATGATATTCGTAGAGATTTGTTTAATAGAAATCACAGACTCTTGGAGCTTCTCCCTAACAAAGAAATATTTTATGTCAATGTGTTTTAAACCAAAAGTACTCTTGCTATTTTGAGAAAACTGCACTGCAGCAGAGTTATCACAATACAACTTCAAGGGTCTGGATATGGAATCAACCACCTGAAGACCTGAAATGAAGTTCCTCAACCATAGAGCCTGAACTGTGGCTTCATAACATGCCACATATTCTGCGTGCCCAGTAGAAGAAGCAGTAATCGTATGCTTTACACTCTTCCATGATACTGCGCCACCAGCCATCATAAAAACATAACCAGATGTTGACTTTAGATCATCTGGACATCCAACATAATCAAAATCTGAATATCCAATCACTTCAAGAGTATCATCCCGTTTGAAGGTAAGCATGAGGTCTCTAGTGCCCTTAAGATACCTCATGACCTTTTTCGCTGCCACCCAATGAGTCCACCCTGGATTACTCTGGAATCATCCAAGTACACTGATAGCAAACGCGATATCAGGTCGAGTACAAACCTGAGCATACATAAGACTACCAACAACAGAAGCATATGGTATGTCTTTCATCTGAGCCCGTTCAATTTCATTCTTTGGACAATTAGATTTGGTGAATTTATCGTCCTTTGTAATAGGAGTCTTCGTGGAGGCACAATTAATCATGTTAAACCTTTGAATACTATCAATATATGTTCTTTGTGACAATCCAAGAACACCACATGACCTATTACGAAGAATCTCTATTCCCAAGACATAGGATGCCTCACCAAGATCCTTCATATTGAAATGGTTGGACAACAATCTCTTTGTCTCATGTAGCATACCTTTATCATTACTGGCTAAAAGAATATCATCTACAGAGAACTAGGAAGATAAATCTACTCCCACTGATCTTAAGGTATATACATTGATCAACAACATTTTCTTTGAATCCAAGAGAGGTAACAACTTGGTCAAACCTTAAGTACAATTGTCTAGGAGATTGTTTCAAGCCATAAATAGACCTTTTGAGTTTACATACCATATTCTCATTATCAACTGTCATGAAACCGGGAGGTTGTAACATGTATACTTCCTCTTCTAAGACTCCATTAAGAAATACAGATCTTTACATCCATCTGATGCAGCTCTAAGTCAAATTGTGCAACCAATGCCATAATTATCCTAAACGAATCCTTGGTGGACACTGGAGAGAAAGTTTTTGTGTAATCTATACCTTCCTTTTGACTGAACCCATTTGCTACAAGTCTGGCTTTGTAACGCTCAATTTCTCCTCTAGCATCCCTTTTGGTTTTAAACACCCACTTACAACCAATTGGTCTGAAACCCTTGGACAATTCAACTAGGTGTCAAACCTCATTAGTTTTCATAGATTCCAATTCATCATGCATGGCATCCATCCACTGAGAACAATGTGCACTATCAATAGCCTATTGAAAGGAAACAGGATCTGTCTCAGCTCCAATGTCATATTCATGCTCTTGTAGATATGTGACAAAGTCACTAGGGATGGTGGACTTTGAGTCCGCTCAGATCTCTTCAAAGGAGGAATATTAACTACTAGCTCATCAGGAGAGAGATCAGGAACAGGAGCTACAGAGACAATATTTGTAGGCTCTACATGTTCTTGAGCAGGAATAGGCACAGTCACCTGCTCACCAGGTGTATAACAAGAAGATGATGATTGTAAGACCCGTGTCAATTTAACCCGGTCTTACCACCTTGAACCAGGTTTACCCATCATGGTCGAGTCAAATGGACCAAGGGCATGAAGAAGATCGAGATCCCAGGTACGAAATCGACCCAAAATACTTAATTCTAGGGGAGGGTTGCACACCCAAATGGCGGGGTCGGACCTCCCAAAGCGAAAGTCGGACCCTCGCTTTTTAAGGGAGGGTCGGACAGCTTAAGACCCTAGGGTCGACGGGATCATCGACCCTCGGTTTTGACGAAACCGAAATTAGGAAATTTCCTAATTTTTGGTTGGGATTCTTTCCAAATCTCAATGGGATTATTATAGGACATTCCTAGTCTATTTAAAGGACGTTCCTAAGCCACTTTCACTGCTTTCACAACCCTAATTGAATTGAGAGAAAGAGAGAAGAAGGAAAAGAGGAAGAAAGGAGGCTAGGAAGAAGGCTTAGCAAAAAGGAGAAGAAATTGAAGAGGAAAGTAATCTTCTCAGGTATGGATACTAATTCCATGAGTTTCTACAGGACCTTAGGTTAGATATGGTTGAGTGTAGGATTTCAGAGAAACCCAAACCATCCATCCATGGTTAGGCTTTCATGGAAAACCATAAGAGGATACACGAAAACTATTTAAATGGTTTATACATGGTTCTAGACCATGGAATGAATGTTGAGTAAATATAGGAAGCAAACCATAGGACCCCAAACACGAAGAATGGATTAAAAGTGGAAATTGGACCAGAGTGCACCAAGGGTGCGCACCGAGGGTCGATAGACCATCCGACCCTAGGTGTTTCGACCATTGACCCTCGGTATTCGGGAAGTTCGGAATGGAGGGAGGGTCGATAGACCCATCGACCCTAGCATCGACCCTCGGTTAATGAATGGTTTTAAATTCTGAATTAATTCTAATTAAATTCTATCGACTTTGTTAGGTTTGCTAGCAATATAATAACATTATAAAGGTGATTTTAAAGCTTGGAAAAGTATCTATTAGCAAGCCAAGGTGAGGAACCTTAACCCCAAACTAAATTGGTTAATAATAAACTGTTTTTTATTTCTTGAGTCCTATGCCATGTTTGATTCTATGCGAAAATGTTTGTAATGTGCATACGACGATGCCATCCAATATTTCTATTACTTGTTCATGCATATTTACTTTATTGTTTATAACATGATGATGATGATGATGATAGGAATAGGCATGTGTTTGTATGTGTGTGGTTGATGTGCTTGATGCGGCGAGTATCGGGAGGTGTGATGAGAACGTCAATAAACGTTAACCTTTGGCGGGTCTCGGCACTTTAGCTCTATCTCTAACTCAAGTCTTGTGCATTGGCATCGTCGTATCGCCATTACCTTAGCGGAACTATTATGTCGTAGAGTATCGGGGAGGTGGTCTCGGTCCTTGTAGTCTCGACTCTACCGGGGGCCTTAGCTCTATCTCTATGGATGTTCCGAGGGATCTTTGGGGTAAGGCCTTGGATACATTGTTTGGCATTAGGATTGGTTAGCAGCGAGCCCAGTTGTAAGCCCTCGCTAACGGGGGCTTACGTGTTGGTATAGCATTATATAGCAATAAACGTTAACCTTTGTTGTATAATGTTATGGTAGGGTGGATGGGGACGACGATAAATGTTAACCTTCGGCGGGCTTCCACACCCTGTGTATAGAGGCGGTATCAATAAACGTTAACCTTTGATCACCCAACCTTTCTATTGCACATTGCAAACTATAAACCAAGACCAAAGATATGAATTGACTTTTTGCATGCATATGTATTGTTGCATTGTTTTGGCTACTCAATGAGCCGTGTTGTGTGCTCACCCCTCGATATTTTCCGCTATTGTGTATTACTCTAATTATGATTGTGGATGCTTGTAAAGTTTGGATAATGCGGGGATAGCCTATTAGAGATCCTGGTTGAACCGTTGGTTATTTGGCGGTTCATCACACCATTCTGAACAATGCGAAATTGGGGTGTGACAATGATGGGAGACTAGGAATTGAAACTACAATGTGTTCCTCTTCAAAAGTAAAACTGCGAGGCGGAAAAGTCTGATGGCAAATGTCATCTTCAAAGAAAACAGCTCGCTCAGACTCAATAACTCTGGTAGAATGAGATGGATAATAAAATCTAAATCCCTTTGACCTCTCTGGATAACCAATGAAATGTCTACTTATGGTCCTGGGACCAAGTTTCTTCATCTGAAGATTATAGGGTCTTACTTCTGCTGCGCATCCCCAAACATGAAGATGATTAATACTCGGTTTCCTACCATTCCATAACTCATGAGGTGTCTTTGAAACTGATTTACTTGGCACTTTATTCAAAATATACGCTGCAGTCTTTAATGCATCCCCCCACAAAAAGTCTGGTAAGGTAGACTTACTTACCATACTTCTCACCATGTCCATAAAAGTACGATTTCGCCTTTCAGCGACACCGTTCTATTCTGGGGTACCAGGCATAGTATACCGAGCATCAATGCCACAGTCCTGTAAGTATTTTGCAAATGGTCCAAGGTTGCGACCAGTTTCATCATACCTACCATAATACTCTCTGCCTCGATCAGATCTCACAGCCTTTATCTTCTACCCCATTTTTAGTTCAACTTCAGCCTTAAAAATTCTAAAGGCCTCAAGAGATTCAAACTTCTCTTGAATTAGATACACATATCCATAACGAGACTGATCATCAATGTAGGTAATGAAGTAACGAAAACCTCTCATTGGAATAGGAGTAAAGGGACCACAAATAACAGTATGAATTAGATCTAAAACTTCTTCCTTTCGGAATGACCATTTTCCTCTAGCTCCAATAAGTTTCCCTTTGAATCAATTGACACATGTCCCAAAATCAAAAAAATCAACCTTACGCAGGATTCCATCATTGATTAGACGTTTCATTCTTGATTTAGAAATATGCCCTAAACGTCTATGCCATAACATAAAGGAGTCTTCATTAGACAAAGGACGTTTAGAACCCAAAGCCACATTTACAGTAGAGGAAGGAATTGAGGATGTAGAAGTAGTAGATAATTCTAGTTTATAAAGCCATCAGACAATGAAGCAGAACCAATCAATTTTGATCCATAACAACAGACCATTTTATTATTTGCAATGTTGAAAACATAACCTTTACAATCTAACCTTGAAACAGAAATAAGTTTCCGTCTAAGTGACGGAACACAAACCACATTGTCTAATTTCAAAATAAAACCAGAAGACAAAATTAAATCTACTACTCCTACACAATCTACTTGAATCTTCTCCCTCATTCCCTACGTAGATGTGCAGCTCCCCCATCACTTGGCCTCCTCTTGTTTCTTAGA